>CM038712.1:25676798-25891798 GCA_021613375.1 Megaleporinus macrocephalus
GATCACGTGGTGCTCGCTCACCGTCTGCTCTCAATCCCGGTGCCGTTTCCTGTCCTTTGAGTGGTTTATGGAAAGTTATGGATTTAATGTCCGCATTATGACTCACTGCATCTTCTCACAGTTTCCTTTGTTTATCTAATACCGCACCAATATATTCTCCATCACTGGAATGATTTTCATGATTGTAAACCATGGTCTCGGGGTGAAATTTATTGTGGACTTCTAATCCTCATAAAGGCGCGTACATGATCCCTGATGTAAGTTTTGGCGCGCTCATGAGCTGGAAAGCCGCTTCACCCACACGCCGTACGGCTAAGGCGCTCGTGGAGAGAGCATCGCGAACGACCAGTCATTGGATCAGCAATAAATCCTCGTTATCTAAGCACTTTTTCCTTACGTATTTTAACGATAATAAATCTCTCAGGATCTTTGGCCAGATGTTTTTTTTTTTTCCTCTCATTTTTTTTGGAGAGTTGTTCCAAATTGCATCAAGTTTAGGCCACAAGTTCTCATGCAAGGTGCCTCTTAATACAGTCTAGACATCCTTCTGATGTTTTCTCCTCCTTTCTCCTTTTCTGCAGAAGGAGACTGGCTCCATGGACGACTTGTACCTGACCTCGCGGAAAGTAAAGGAGCTGTCCGTCATCGATGGGCGGCGGGCACAGAACTGCGTTATCTTGCTCTCCAAGTATGTACTTAAGGAGTCAGTCAGCATTGTTGACTCAGCACCTTCGTTCGCTGCAGGGAAGCTGCTATTATGTCGATATGAACTACACAGGATTAAAGGCGTCACCCTGAGAAAACAAGCTCTCAGCTCTAAGTTCTAATGCTGTTCCTATGGCCTTTGCTAGTGTTTGCTGGTCAGAGTGAAACCAGTCTGCCCAGTAATGAAAGAATACATGGTGGTTCATTGCCACTTTTAGGCTGACTAAGATTGTCAATGCAACATGTTTGTCTATTTGGTAGTGTGCAGCTTGTTTTGTATTGTTGGCGTAGCAGGTTTTATAGCTGCTCTGCAGGAGATTAAGTGGTGGATTTGAAAAATGTTTTCTTTTGTGGCAAAGAATTCCAAATATGACATTTTAGAAAAACATATTTCATTAATTTGCTATTTTTGCATTTGAGAATTACGGAATCTTGGCTTGGCTTGGATTGCTTATTTAAATAGACATGTATATTTTTGGAGTAATTTAATCAGTCAGTCAGTGTTTTCATGCAAAATTATGCATTCTAGTGAAACTCATTGACTCACTTTTTTATATAATAACCTGTGGCTGCTATGTTTGGAAATATAGCAAATTTATTTGCCCTCCAATATGACTAGTACACCTACACATTTCTTATGAGGTTGTATATATGATGTTATTAACTAAAAGCAGTATTAAATCTGGAAAGAAAGTTTGGTATCACCTTTTATAAATCCAGCATTTGTAACTCTTTATAAATGCATTTATAACATATTATATTGCATTAACATCACTGTTACATTGCATCATCTATAAATAGGTGTATATAATTGCTCTTAAGTAGTTATAATTATATGCACAACGCTTCATAAAGCAAGCGCATACTATTTTATAAAGTCAGGCTCTATAATTAAAAATAAAATACTCAGTCAGATACACACTACACATATTATTTTATTTATTGTTTTTAATATTACAAAATATGCTTAAGAAAAGAGGCTTCTTTATTTTAGGTAAGCTGGTAGCCGCTGTATTGATGGGTCTGGATGTTATACAAGAAATATACCAGAAACCTGTTGCAGTGCATCACCATATTTATGTTTACTGTGTTGTAATGAGTGGATATTATACAGTGTTATGAAACCCAGCATTATAAAGTCATATTCATTTGGTTTATAAAGTGTTATACACTTAATTATATCTACGTTTAATTAATTATATATACTTACGTCATGCAGTATTATTATTACAGGTATTAAGCCTGTTATATAAATGCCTTATAGATGCAATTATATGGCATTGTGAATAGGAAGTGTTACTGGGGACTAGTGTTGTACCCTCCATGAATGGATAAAAAAAAATGTCTCAAAATAATGTCTTATAATAAGGAATCAGGCAGCAGATCATCACCATCCAAAGAAAATAATCTTCCAAATGATTACTTTATACAGGAGAAGTCAATAAGTTTGAATTTAAGAATGTAGGTTAATGGCAAGTGCTTGTTTTTCTTTAGACAATGATGACATCCATAACAATTTTGTGTAATAACTTACTCTAAGGGCTTAAGGGCTTTTAAAATCACTAAACCCTTCGGACATCCACCACTATGAACAGTTCTTCCTTGGTAATGACTTGTTATGTAGACGCATTGAGAAGAGACCCCTTCTTCCATTTGAAGCATCCAAGATTCATTTGTTTTTAATGCCGATATACAACGCTTTGTGTGCGTTTCAGATCAGCATCAGTCCGTGATATTATTTTTAAGCTTTGCCTCATTGTGTCCTTGAAGGATTAGTTCAAATTCCACACATGGGTTGTCAGCTCCACAGATCAAACAGCCTGATTTGTTTATCATGGTGCCAAGTTTTAGAGAAAGCAGTAGAGCTAGAGAAAGCTCAGTGTGCCTCGGCAGGCCCAGGGGGCAGCTAACGTCCTAATGAGGGCAGCGCGAGGTCGATGGGCCTTTGTAGAGCAGTCAGGCCCTTATTGATCACAGCTTACAGAGCAAAGCTTTGATTAACCTCGACACAGTCACTGCTGCGTGTATGGGTGTAAGTTAATTTTACACACACGTGTGTGTGTGTGTGTGTGTGTGTGTGTGTGTGTGTGTGTGTGTGTGTGTGTGTATCACTTGATGCTGAAATGATTGCCCAGGCTTGGTGCTCTGCCACACATTGCTTATCAGATGCACAAAAACTGACTAGAGTTTAGCCCGTGTAGTTAAATACATGCACTCACTAGGGTTGAGTAATATGACTATATTTAATTGTGTCTTGATATAATGTCATTAGAAACCACACTATGCTTTCCTGAAGAGTACAGTACAGTGAAACAGTAAACAAAAGTCTTTGTATTCATAGTTTTTTGTGGGTTTCTTTGAGGAAATGTGCCACTGTTGGTGCATTCTGTCTATTCCAGCTTAAACCAAGCTTCTCAATCCAAAATTAACTATCATGATGCTGGCTATGTAAAGTGAAAGTGTCTTTAGATATTAAAATTATGCTTTTTTGCCATGTTGCTCACACTTTGAGCTAAAAATCCACTTTCTTTAGTTCCACTTTAGCCATTCACTTGCTATTACTAATTATTATTTTGGGTTTAATATCATTTTGCTATTTCGGTTAAGCTCCTGGACTGCTTTACTTATACCTCTCATTTTGGCACTGTAGTGTTTTATTAAAGACCTAAAATGTCATCATAGCTCAGTAATAATGAGTTTACGTTTCTGTGTTGGTAGATGCTGGTTCAGGGTTTTATTGTTCTTCACATTTCTTTTTAAGCTAGGCTACTCTCACTAGTACCTGAGCTATAGCCTTTACTTAAACGTGGGTGGATTTAGCCCACCCAGCCCATCTCATTATTTCTTACTGCTTCTGCCCATGCAGGTTGAAAATGACCAACGAGGAGATCAAGAGAGCCATTCTGGAGATGGATGAGAGAGAGGAGCTGGCTAAAGATATGCTAGAGCAGGTATTCTAAAGCTTACAGTGTTTATGCCTCAGCCACAGGACGGCTATGCCTGTGACTGTTTGATGTGGTTAAGTATGTACTGTGTTTAAAGCAGAAGCCAGAGCAAATACACTGTTATTTATATTACCCCCCTCAAAGTGATAGTTTAAAAAAAAGCTGAAGCACACTCAAAAATGTCAGTAGCAACCATCTGGAGAGCCAGAATTCTGTCCTTCTAGTGTATTAAGTCTATCCGTTGCGGTTTGAGGGAAGCATGTGATTTAGGCATGCATCGTGCTAATTGGTGTGGATGTAAGCTTTCGTTGCTTGTTAGCTACATTAGCCTTTAAGCTCAAGGACAGAACTGAAGAACCAAAGACATCAAGCGTGTTATCTCTGGTCAGGGTTATGCTTTGGTAAAGAAAAAACCTAATATAAAATATAAAACTAGTATAAATAATGCATTTGTGTAAACTCTCATTACTATATAACTCCCATAATAGCTTCTTAGCAGTTACTGATTTAAAAGCGTTCAAAATGAATACTTCTCAAGATTAAGCCTCCAGTTTAAGGGGTTAACTTATGGATTCCCACCATAACTAAAGAGATCTACAATGCAGTGTATGCATAACCTATTTTTATGTTGTTGGCAGCTGCTGAAGTTTGTTCCCGAAAAGAGCGATACAGACCTTCTGGAGGAGCACAAGCATGAGCTGGAGCGTATGGCCCGGGCCGACCGCTTCCTCTTCGAGATGAGCAGGTGGGGACTGGTCATTTAGATGATTATTGCTTATATAGTAATAAATAAAACCCTGTGCTGAGCCTGAGCTGAGGTAAAGCTTTGTCTGGAAACGAAACAGCACTGTACTAACAGTGTTTAACATGAGGACAGTATATCTTTGTCTAAGATAAGTGGTCTTTTCACGTGTGGTTGAAAAACATCCCATTTTCATGAATGAGAATTCCCTCTCATTGTGGTCTCCTTGATTGCAAATGGCATGTTTTTGTCTTTTATGAAACAAGCCACTGCAATAGCCTGGGGTCTCTTGAATTTCCACTACCTCCTCTCTAGTCTCACCGGCCCCCTGAACACTCTATTATTTTTCAGCTTTATCATTCGGTGTGCCCTCTGCCTCCTCCCTAGGCGAGGTGACTGTTTGGAGCTTATTAATAATAAAAGTTTTATTTGGAGGGAGAAAAAACTACAAATAAAGGTTCCTAGAAGTTTCTAAAACTTTTAATGTATATGTGCCTAAACTTGGTGGGCCAGACTGCAGTGCTTGAGAGCCAAACATGACAAATCATTTTTCCTCTCCATTTGAATGCTGCCCTTTATGGTATGTGAAAATGTTGTGATTATTGGCCCCAAAATCATTCAGCAAGACACTTGCTTCCATTGACTTACATTAAAAGTTAAGAAAGTTTTTGGCCAAACTTGTAGCGTGTGAGGATAATACTTTCAATTTTTTTTCTGAGATGTCCCAAGCCTAGTTACAGTTGCTAGGTTGCTGTGGGTGAAGCAGCTAAACTTTGTTCACGAACACCCCAGATTTCTGATTATGAGACATTCAGGGTGTCCAAGAGGCTAAGTTGGGCGTACTGGACCCCTTGGGGCCCTTTATATTTTACAGGTTGCATTTAACAAATGTACACGTTTCACATATTGTTTAAACAAAGTTCTGTTACAGTGAGCCTGAACGGGAATCAGCAGCAGGGACCCCAGTTCTTTTTGTGTTTACTCTGTACATGATCTATAGAGGGGACCCAGTTTTATTTCTGGTCTTTAGCATTGATGGGATCTCAGAGCCCTTCTTCTTACATGATCTGTGCCTTGGTGGTCTGTTGTACCCGTTAAAGTGGTGGGCTTGTGTACGAACAGTAAGCCCTAAGGACTTTAATTGGACTGCGACCACAATGTGCAAATCAGTCAACAAACCACAAAACGAATTACAAACAAACCAAGCTGAGACCACCTCGAAAGGTGGTCTGAGTTCGGTTCATGTTTAGAGCAAGTTAGAGGGATCTGACTTTATTTGATGTGTTCACGTTTGTGATGTGCACACACAAAACCAATGGCTCTATGGTCTGAGTCCACTTCAGATGCTGTAATGCTCCAAGTGTGAAAACCCCCCAAACCTCCATGGGCCTACTTGGACTGTGCTGCAGGCAGCTCCAGTGTAGAGCCTTCAAGTTCTCTGTGGTTCTACGTAGCAGCTTTCTTCTTTAGTTTAATTTAACTTGTCTTTATTCTTTCTTTCGTCTTCGTCTTTCTGTCTCCTTTTAGGATTGACCACTACCAGCAAAGGCTCCAGTCTCTCTTCTTCAAAAAGAAGTTTGCGGAACGGCTCGCAGAGGCAAAGCCAAAGGTTGAGGGTAAGTCTTTTGACTACAGTGTGGGGTAATACACTGTAAACCCACCAGTCAAAGCCACTTCCAAGTAACACAGAACAGTTCATTCTCCAGAGAACCTAACAGGGATGCCCATAACTTGTGCGTCTGAAGGAAAGAGGAGAGTGAGAGAGAGAGCGAGGGGTGGGAGTGGGGTACTACACACTGTGCGCCAGGGTTAGTGTGCGTGTGTGTATGGCTCCTGTGCTTGAATTTCTCTCCAGTTCAAATAAAGAATGGGGTTACCAGGGAGGCTGTTTTGGAAAGCTGGCAAATGTTGAGAGGGGAGTCACTCTCTTATAAACACTGCTCGCTGCTTCAAAGAGTTAGAATACACTTCATGCAAAGGGCATTGTGTGCACGCTTGTGTGTGTGTATGTGTTCTGTTTATGTGTTTTTTGTCGTGTGTGAACAGAAGCTGCCCCTGCTGTCTGGCTCAAAGCCCCTCTGTAGACATCATTAACACATTTGGCTCACCTGGAAGGCCATTGCAGCAATTTAGCCCCCCCCCCCTCCTTCCCAGCTTATGTGGCTAGTCTGAATGAGTTAACCCTTTAAGATATTTTAGCTACTTTTCCCTCTAGTAACAGTATGAACTCTGAACACTGCTGTTGTGTTTATTTGATACATGAAGAGGACGTGATCCAAGGAAGCCGAAAATTCTGAGATTTTTATTGATGTTGTGTTGTTTTAAACTAGAACGCATATTAAGAACAGAGTTAATTGTCATTCATACTTAGTTATTAATCTTATTAAATAAAATAGTGTGTTACGTTGTTTATTCAGTGATAGGTAAACATGGTAGCGCAAAAGGATCCAGTTCTATAGGCTGAAATTGCTCGATTCTGTCGTTGTCGGTGGAGACATGCAGGCAGATATTGGGTTAGTTTGTTTTTGGATACCAGGCGTGTCAGGCTCATGTGGTTCAATGGGTCTGAGTAGGGGTGTAATTTTCTTCACAAAGAGAAAATTGTGATTTTTTTTTTTTTTTTTTTTGATTTTTTTTTTTTAAAGGAAATGATTCAGTGCATTTTGAAACCTCCGGTTTCGACTTAATTCAGTTAGATTGAATTATTTTTGGTGCCGTTTGGAATGGTTTTCAAGATGCACTGTATACCCAAATGAGACAGTTCAATTATTTCCACAGTCATATATGACAGGCATCATAACCAAAGAGAACAACACAGTAACCAAAACAAAGCAAACCTGATTAACATCACTGTCGACCTCGGATCTCCAAAATGATAACTTTACAGATGAAGGGAAAAAACATGTTTAACCACATGAACACAGCGAATCCGGCGCCAGACCCAAAAGAAAGAAAGCTGTTTGTTTGTATTTGGAGTTGTTCCTTGTATATGTCCTCCTTTTATCAATTTCCTCATGTAGAGCTGGAGCTTTCTATGCATTACTATGCATTGTATGTGAGCTCATTCAGAGCACGGTTCAGATCTGTAGCCGCTTATTATTGCTTTTTTTAATCCAGCTGAAAAAAAGGTGATTGATATTTGGATAAGGCATCCCACACCTAGTTACAGTTGCTAGGCTATTTCACAGACACAAGATTTTCTATTTTGAGACATTCAGGGGGTCTGAGAGGTTAGGTAGGGGATACTGGATGCCCTAGGACCCCTTGTATTTTGCAGATTACATTTAACAAACGTACGTGTCATATATAGTTAGTTTTAAATGAACCAAATTGAGTTCCTACTTTACTGTTTGCTTAATTGAAGGTAGTTTGTGAGAAACTGAATAAACAATAGCTCAATAGATGTTCTTTACATGTCAAAAAAAATGCAGCACCAGAATTTGATAATTGTCTTATTGATAGAAAAGAGTTGAGAAAACAGAAGCAGTAGAAAAAAAAAAGTAAAGATACATTTTTTAATTCTTACCCGTGCTTGAGTGGGTTTCCTTCGGGTTCTCCAGTTTTCTCCCACAGTCCAAGCACATGCATGTTAGGTTGAATGGTCACTCTGAATTGCCCCTGGGTGGGAGTGTGTGAGTGTGTGTTGGCCATGCGATAGACTGGCAACCTGTCCATCGTGTACTTTGCCTTCGTCCGATGACACTGGCATTGGCTTCAGCCCAACCCGTGACCCCAACTAGCGGGATAAAGCGGAAGATGATGGATGCATTTCTGGTCCATTTTGGTCCAATAACCTTGAAATTTTTACACAATATAAACAACTGCTGAATTTAATTGGTGTAGAAAAATAAAAATTTATAAAAATGGTGTTACATGTTTTACTTTGGACAGTGACGATGTATTGAATGTTATTGTAATCTATGATATTGGTATTGGGGTGGATTGTTTCGATACTGCCCAATAATCAATAACTGGATTTTGAAAACTAAAAAAGAAACTACACTCCAATATGCTCCTTTGGCCTTAAGGTAAATGTTTAACCGAACTTTTGTACATAGCTGCACTTGAAATTAGATTTTGAATGTTTGAGACTCTGACCAATCAGAAGTGCTGCTTGTAAAATGTTCTGTGTATGTGTTGCAGAATCGTGTTGCGTTATGTGTATTTCTTCCTTTAGTAGAATATTAGGCTCAGAGTTTGATCATTATGTTATGGCTGGTTAAGCAAAGAGCTTCCAGACAGTTTAGTTGTTTGAGAGGGAAAGTGATGCTATCTGATTGAGTATTGGCTGATACTCAAAGTTGCAGTATCAGTATTGGTACTGCACATTAAAAATTGTATTGAGCCTCGTCTAATAACATTTCACCAGCCTCCCGTAGGACAGACAGTTTGGCCGAGCTACAAAAGCAGTGCAGGGCCGACCCACTCAATACAGAGATGTCTGTTGCTAATGAGCTACATTGCTGGCCCCACCTGTTCGTGTTGTTTTATCTTAGCTGGACGT
Organism: Megaleporinus macrocephalus; assembly: GCA_021613375.1. NCBI lineage: Eukaryota > Metazoa > Chordata > Actinopteri > Characiformes > Anostomidae > Megaleporinus > Megaleporinus macrocephalus. Next base: position 25,685,695 of record CM038712.1, read on the forward strand.
CTGGGTCTCTCACACGGGTGCGTCGAACTCAGAACGAGAACGATCCCACACTTTCCTTGCCATGCCCTGTCTGAGAATATAAATCAAAGACGAGGCCACCCAGGACCGCGCAGTGGAGGACTAGAGCCTAAATCGGCTTTATAGACTATGAAGAACGCTTTTAACTACCGTCAACGAGGAACAACAAATGCTGGCCAGGATTTCTCTGACCCTGCCTTTGCTTGTTCACTTGTATGGACGTGGAGGCATTTTGAGCGTTTTACCATGAGTCGGAGGCTGAGGCTAACTTTAGCGAAGCTCCTCCGGGAGCACGCTCTTGTATGGGAGTGGGTGAAGAGAAGATTGCGGCCAGGCGTCAGGATTGTGCAGCACTGCCTACATGAGTAACGTGAGATCATGATGGGAATCCCAGTGTAGTGAGAGCAGAGGAGAGTTGAAACCAGTTCATAACACCCTCAAACACACACTGATAGAGGAATTCATAAACTCTGAAAACCATCATCCAGTTCAGAGTGCAGGCTGAGGTTAAGTACCAGGTTTGTCTTGAAGCCAGGGGCTTTTTGGGAATTTGGTGGTTTAGTTTTTTCTCCCCCCGTGTGTTTTCCTGGGGAACTGATTTGTGGAATAGCGAGTAAGAAAAATTGTGCGTTCGGTGCAGTTCAGTGGCATCGATCACATTGATCAAAACATGCATTTTGAAGCGTTTATATTAAAGACAGGATGATGGACGATTTGGTTTTGAGGGAAGACGCAGTCCTGGTGCACGGCTGACGTCAGCAGCGTTGTTCTGTATGATCTTCTAACCAGCAGAATAGCACTCTTGTCATGGTCCAGTGTTCATGGAGTTTTTGTACTAGATGTTATTGTACGTCATGCTCCTTTAGCCTGCGGGTCACCTGTTCTCCGAAAGGAACCGTAAATGCCATGTTTTTCTGTATTCTGTGTACACTGTGAGTCATCAGTCCATTGCTCTTGTGCTTTCTCCTCAGCCATTCTCCATGCATCTCGTGAGGTGATGAGGAGTAAACGTCTGACTCAGATTCTGGAGGTGGTCCTGGCCTTTGGGAACTTCATGAATAAAGGACAGAGAGGGAATGCTTATGGCTTTAAAGTGTCCAGTCTGAACAAGATAGCAGACACTAAGTCGAGCATAGACAGGTCAGTGTAATATATATAACTTATTTTTTATTGGACATTTGTGTGTGTATATATATATATATATATGTGTGTGTGTGTGTGTGTGTGTGTGTGTGTGTATGTATATTCCTGCTTTTTTGTCTCTGTCATATTAACCCTTTATACATTGGGCCTATTGTACACTTATTGGACTTTATAATGCTTATCTTGCAGAAAACACTATAAATCACTCTGTAACTCCTAAACTTCTTAAGAGAATGAGAAGTTAAACATCTAAAGTGAAAAGCGTTTAAATATTTATAGCACCTTGAACTTTAGTTACTATTCTTGAATACACTGACTTTGAAAACAGGTCCAATTTATATTCGTCCAGTGTTCATTTCAGTGCTCTGACTTCAACAAAAGTACTGCTAACTTGCTGTATCCTCATCTCCTTACAGGAACATCACCATGTTGCACTACCTGATCATGATCTTTGAGAAGAACTATCCCGACACTCTCAGCGTCCAGCAGGATCTGCTTAGCATACCAGAGGCAGCCAAAGTCAAGTGAGTGACACAGCTTGAGTGGGCGCTCATGCTGGAAAATCGAGTGGCATGTTAAACACCAAGATTACATTACCAGCAAAATCATCTCTGACTTCTCCCATTATAATCAACATCACCTGAAACCTGATCATGGTGTCTTAACTATAGAAACTATACGTTCTGCATATAATGTAGTTCACCTTAAAAGTAGAGCGACATCTTTTTTTTATTGATTGTTATAACATTTGGCTTTTGTGATACTATCACAGAGTGTAACATACAGATTATATCAGCAATGGCTCTGCATTACAGAGCAGAGAAACTGCATCCCTGTCCCTCATGGCCACATAGATGAGCACTTAGAACCAATTGTTTTGAAGTACATATACACCATTTCATCACATGGTGCCAGCTCAACTCAACTCGGCTGAACTCTACTCGATAATGTTTGGTATCACCTTCATTGAGGTTTGTAAAACCATTGCAGATTGCTGATTGGTTCAAGTGAATAATCACCATCACCCAAAAAACATATGCTACCAGATTGGCATACTCCCTTAGTCGCAGCCAGATTCGTCTCTCAGTCTAAGCTCTGATCTAATATTTTCCAAATGCACCTGTTTCGTTTAGCAGTCTATTGTCTTGCTGTCATCAGACACTTCTGAAAAAATTTTGTCTCCTTCACATCACACCAGCTTTATGCACCATCACTATTATAACCATCTATATCAAAGCAGTGGTACCAAAAGGGAGTAGAGTCTTACCATGCAGCACCAAACAGCACAATGCTTTCCAAAGTCTGAAAATAAGTGTGAAACATACCAAAATACATACTGTCTGCAAATGAGTGCACTTCTATATTTGAATGAAAAGTGTGATTTAGTGCTTTGCGATATTTATGATAAATTTGATTAATTTTAATTACAGTTTAAACGTAATTTTAAAAGATTTTACATCTTTACATACCAACATTTTATCTTTTTAATCAAAAATATACAAAAACGCAACTCAATTCTCAAGTGATACGAATGCAAATATAAGCCTCCTTGACTTGGTTACCGGCGCTTCCCACAGACCAACGCACACACACTTTCAAATCAAAGCAGCAGTCAAAATAGTTGCAGCCAACACTCGGCCGAGGACCGAGCTTGTACCAAAAAATGGTGGTACGGTCTTTAGAATTCAGATGGTGAACAAAACCGTGTAACGTGTAGACTGTGTTGAAAGTTTGCCACCAAAAGTAGCAGCACAACAAATTTGTTCCAGCACTTACGACACAAACACACTGTGGAACAGCAGCAGTGCCTGAAACATCAGCATGAAACAGCCAGCTGCTCTTCGACTCCCAAGGCTCCCACTAAACGACTGCTAACATTCGCCAGTTAGCCAGTTAGCCAGGGCTGCCCTGTATGACAAAAGTAGCGACCTTTGGAAAGCAGTAACCGAGGCGGTGGCTTTTCATATTGCAAAAGACATGATCCCTCAAAAACAAAACGTAAAAGAAAAGTATGAGAGTTCTAGATGGCGCTGTTGTTCTATTTTAGTTCTATTATGTAGATTTTCTGTTTAAATAAAAAATAAAAGAATTAAACTTTTTTTGTTGTTGTTATGCAAGAACTAAATATATCGTAATCGAGAATCAGCCATAAATGTGAAAATAATCAAGATTTTTTTATTCCCCCAATAGCGCCCAGTCCTAGTATGATATGTGTGACTGACTGCTTAACGTTGTGTTTGCTAGTTATGTACTGGCTAGTACCAAACTACTGAAACACTTGGCAAAGTTTAGTGTTCTGATTCTTTTTTTAGAGACTTTTGTTTGATTTGAATGTTAAAAGTTAAATGAAATGAATATAATTAAGTTGTGGGGTCAGTCAAAGCATTAATAAATCAGACATAGTCATAAATAGAGGATTGTGGCTAATTTGCAGTAGTGGGTCTCTCAGGGTTAATGTGCTGTAAGGCACATGTGCGTGTGATGACTAAACGTTGTGGCTCTCGTGTTCTTCCTCTGTTTCCAGTCTGGCTGAACTGGAGAAGGAAGTCTACAACATAAAGAGTGGACTGAAGGCTCTGGAGGCTGTGAGTATTGTTGTGAACTACTGAGTGAACTGTTATCCATTCCTGTGGCCAATTCATGGCTGTGTTATGACGGAGAGCGGCACTTTATTGGCATTTAACCGTAGCGAACACACTATATAGAGCACAGTCAAGCATTCAAATAAAAACTACCAATTAAATCAATTTAAAAATGGAGAAAAAGTGAAAGTGAAATGCATGACATGTATTTTTGTGTGTGTCTGTGTGATTTCCTCTGGTCATTTGAACGGATATTCCAGTGTATGGTATAAATTACGCTTTGGGTCCAAGTTACTATGAGCTACGAACTGGCTGACGGGGGACAGCACTTAGTGGTGAAGCTATTTAGCTGTGAATTCAGACATGTCACGTTCAGGCCATGCGCCATCTCCTTTTCATTTTTGCATAATGGAAAAGGAGTCCGTTCCACGAGTTGAACGAGCCCAAATCATCCTTTCACCACTCTCCGCACTTCACCCAGCCCCCGCCAGAAGCTGACCACCAAAACGAGCGTGGGGCCATTATGTGTGATGTGCAGCAGTGTACGTATTCATTAAGTAATTAAGAGAGAGGCATGTAGAGGCCGGGGCCGAGCAAAGACATGCCTCAGAGCTGGATGCGCGCATTAATCTCGCTGTCTGCACGCCATGGAAAACAGTGGCGTGTGGACAGTTTAATAGCAACACATGAAGGCACAAGATGTCAGAGACACACATGGACTGTATTTAGAGTTGACGAGGAGGAAATGGTAGGAAACCGAAAGAGAACCATGACTAGGATTGGGTAATGTGATGATATTGCTTATTGTGCTGCATTGATTCCAAAGACTCGTGTGTGGGCCCTCTAGTGGCGTGGACGCCGGCATCTGCACTTTAAGTGAAGTCTTTGGTTTGTTACACTTTGATGTGATGAGGGGCCTAACCCTGCATCAGACGGAAGAAGTGATAAAACTGGAGGACTTGCTGCAGCCTCAGCCATGCTGTGGGGTTTATTCAGTCAGAGTAACAATAATAGTAACAATGAGGCCTGAAGCATATTCCAATGCATTTCTTTGCTCACAGTGGGAGTTTACGACCAACATCTGTGAATGTTCAGCATTATTCGATCATTTTCTGTCCATTTAAAAAGAGATGCAGTTCCATTATTTAGAGATCACGTTACATATTAGCAGTTCCATTAAAATGCAGAGTTTACTATATTTTGTGTTAGTGTAAAGGATATAAACAAGGCCAATTACACTCCCAGGGGTTGTTGTGTTTCAGCTCTCCTGAAAATAGGCTGACATTTAAATTTACATTAATGCATTAAGCTGAAACTCTTAGCGACTCACAATCTAATCATGTTACAGAGGCATGAAAATGTATCATTGTGCATCTTGCCCAAGGACTCCTCTGGGTATAGTGTGATGTGCTTGGCCGAGCCCTGGTTCTCTGACATTAAAGGAAAATTATATATATATCTGTGTAGTTCAGTGTTTGAGGCATTAACCTGTTCATGCAGAGTGATCTGATTTAAAATTATGCATTGTTGTTTTACGTGTGCGTATATTTATATATATATATATATATATATATATATATATATATATAAACACACATTAAACGAAAGTTTATGGGAAAGGAATTGTTGTGCATTAGACACACATATTCATAAGAATTTCATGTAATAGCTTCCTGTGATGTGGCTTTTTGGGGCATTTAATCATAATGATGTCTGGTTACCATCACCACCATTGTGAATAATTCCGATTCTGTGTTTCCCTAGGAAAGGAAATTTAACAGCAACCACTCTAAATGACTTAATTTCCATCTTAATGATCTAATTGTGTAGAAATTGTGTAGGCAAATTAGTAGAATTCCCTACAATATTTGGGAAGCCAATAGGTCAGGGTTGTGGAAGTTCTGAAGATATGCTAGATGATAAATTTAATGCTATAACAGTACTGAATCATAAATATAGATGACCCATATTGTTTTTAACCCTGCCATGTCTGTCATGAACCTGCAGGAGCTGCAGTACCAGCAGAGCCGGGTACGAGACAGAGGGGACAAGTTTGTGCCGGTGGTCAGCGACTTCATCACAGTGGCCAGTTTTAGCTTCTCAGAGCTGGAGGATCAGCTGAACGAGGCTAAGGAAAAGGTAAAGATCCCTGTTCATCTGATCATTCATCATTACCGCACCCCTCAAGTTTGAGCTCCACTGATCTAATGCTTTAAGTCTATTTCCACCAATTTGCGTGGGCCTGCCGAAGTTCCGCAGCCTGATCTAATAAATGTTGTCTGCCTGCTCATCAAAGAAAACCACCTACTCTCCCCATCTCTGCTCCATGGAACTCATTTGCAGAGCTTTCATCTAAGCCAGATGCAATTGCACAGAGGAATTCGCTAGAAGAGAGCAGGGCAGGGCTCGGTTATTTTTCCCTTGTCCCCAATAATGGTGTTTTTTTCCCCTCTCTGTGCTTGCTTCGAGAGTTGTTGTGGAGATGTGAGGTGTTTTCCAGCTGAGTTGTCTTTGACTAGTTGTCAGTGGAGCTCGGGTGTGTTGTGCTAGTGGGGGTTTGTGTGTGAGGTGGCCACAGGGATGGGCTCAGTGGGATTTCCATTTCTCTTCACACACAAGAGCCTGCTGCCCTGCCAAGCCTGTGCATAGCCTAACATCTTGGAACCGTGGAGGGAGAGATTGAGGAATTAGAAAGAGGGCGAGGGAAAAAAGAAAAGCCTTTATGTACCCCTACTGGCTCAGTGTGATGACTTAAACGTCCCAGGGGAACCCAATGGCTGGCCCTGACTTCTACAGAGCTTCTCTATCTGTTGTATAAAGAAAGCTTTCTCCTTTGAAATTTGGCAGAGGCCCTGTCCCCCTGCTATGCTGCATCCCCGTCTCTTAAGAATCTAAAAGAAAAGTATTTTGAAGGCCCACTGGGAATGACCAGGTCAACAAAATTCTGTTTTTTAGCGTTTTTTTTTTTTTATAAAATGCATTATCGTCATAGTTATTTTTATATAGATATATTAATTATATTATATATATATATATATATATATATATATATATATATATAAATGTCTATATTAATATGTTTAAATATATACATATATTAATTAATTAAATGTGTGTGTATGTATATGTGTATATATATATATATATATATATATATATATATATATATATATATATATATATATATACACACATATACATACACACACATTTAATTAATTAATATATGTATATATATATATATGGGACATATGTATGAGCCCATGTCCAAACAATCCTAGAAAAACAAACCTATGTGTTTGTGCCTTCTGACCCCTCCCTTGTGATGATGGAAAGAGTGATTGGGCATCAGTGTTGCCCAGTAAGCTCAGAGTTCAGCTCTGAACCACACAGCCTGCGCTTTGCTCCCACCCATCACTCGCCTAATTATTTATTTAAGGAGTGCCATAAAAAAATGAAAAGGGTGTTTGGAGAGACGTCACGGGAAAAGGCTGACCCTGAAACGTGTTGCTGCGGGGAAACAAAAGCACTGCTGTACTCCTGCAGCTCGGCTGCCTCCTCACAGCCTTCCTGGGGCCACATTCTCACTGCTGTTGGTGCTAGTATAGCGTCCCCTGAGATAACCCCAAAATAACATAAATATTGGGCTCAGTGAGACACAGGGAAGTGTATAACAAGCTAAGAGGCACTGAAGGCTGTCAGCTTATACAATGCATTAAGCTATGTATATATGAACCCTTCGCTTCTGGCCATACAGCTCCACTGGTGTTGCAGTTGTATACACTTATTGTGACTGAGCTTTGAGTATACAGCATGTAGTATATTAACAAATGCCAAAGTAAGTAGGGTTTTGAATTTACACGACTCAGCTGTGTCATTTGTATACGAACAAGTCTGTTTACTGATGTTACGCTACAGTTCAAATGATTGGAATCACTGTTTTCAGTGATATAAAGCTGATATGATTGTAATATAAAGCTCTTATTCAGCAGTTTGTAGGAATCTGTAATAATGATCACATTCTCAGAATCGAAAACATCTGTGAATGATTTCATAATCCTTTGTAAAAGAATAAACTTACAGATATTATCCAGAATGGTTCATATTGAAAAAGAAGTGACTAGATGTTACTGAGGGAATATATGCTCATAGTCAATACATTTGCTATTTTTCAGCATGCCATAACTTCCTATTCTTCCCAGAATACTCAGATTTTTAAGTTCACATTTTGGTGGTGATTTTACTTCATTTCAATCTGCACTGCATACATTATTAGTAATAACTATTTGTTGCTGTGGGAGCAAAAACTTTGCATCTCCAGAATAAAAACTTTACAGGAGAAGGAAAAAAATGCTTTACTTTTAATGCAAGTAATCAGACATTTTTCACAAAACATTTAGGAATATTTCTTCTGGTTCATTCATTATTAGGTTTAAACATGATGTAAAGTGTAATAGGTGTTTTTGAATTATGTAAACTAAAAAAAAAACAAAACTGGACATACAATTTTTTATAATGACAAGAATTTCCAACTGTGCAGTACAGTCTGCTTAAACCATGTATTATATTTATATTTACATTATATTTATTTCACTGATTTATCTGTATAACTGTGTGTTATATATAACTATACTGTTAACTATACATAAAAATGACTATCTATCTATCTATCTATCTGTCTATCTATCCATCCATCTATCCATCTATCTGTCCATCCATCTATCCATCTATCCATCTATCCATCTATATAGTATCCTTAACACATATAGTAGCTTTATAATATTATCACTAGTCTCTTACTTAAGAAATGCTCCCCTCAAACAAGAAGCTAAAACAGTGAACTCCTAAAGCTTTGCCACTTCATAGAGTTCAGAGACAGCGAAACTGGCCAAACTCCCAGCGGGAGGCGAGCCAGCAGGAGCCAGGATAAATGCTACGTAAAGCACTTCAGAGCAAATCTGCTGCGGATTCGGGATGCTCTTGGCAGTCAAAGCTGTCTGACCTTAAAATGGATTTACACTTTTAAGGCAGGAATCATATCTAAACGGAGGGTCTTACTTCAGGATTTAACACTACGGCGTGCCAAACCACTCCTAAAGAGCAAGGTCTGAGTGTAGTTTGTGCCCTCTTTTACTGATAGTGTTTTTAAGGCCTTAGTATTCATGTCAAGGGATCATCGAACTGGATTTGAAACATTTTTAGCATTTATTTTAAAATAAATTCAACGCAAAGCAAACAGAAAGAAAAAGCGTCTGTCCAGATTCAGCATGAAATCAGCAAATGTAGCGTGAATGTAACGTAGTGTTCTCAAGAAGTTTGTCATATGGCACTTGGCTGTCTCTCTCCCTCTCTCTCTCTCTTTCCCCCTCCCTCCCTCCACTCTGGCAGTGGTCAGTGGGCAGGTGGTAGTGATAAGAAAGGACATATGGTAGTCAAATCAGGCTCAGTTACCTCATTTATCACACACACACAGGAGAAACAGTGTTTTTTTTTTTTTTTGTTAGTGGTGTGCGTCTCTGTTGACGAGTGAGGCTGTGACTGATACAGCCTAATCAGGACACAGATAAGCAGGCACAGCAGCAGCAGTGGGACAGCTGGCACTGAGCAGTGGCCTGGCTGCAGTGCCGCCTTATCAGACTCATGATTCTGCCACTGGGCTTTACAGGTGTTCAGTGCTGTCCAGGTGGATGAGCATATTTATGAGTGGTTTTTATGTTGTCAGTGTTGGATACATACATAGGTTTTCGGGTCAAGGGAATGAATGCCCTCCCTTGGTTCAGGTCCTACCTGACTGACCACTAATGATATACATAGCTAAACACCAGATCTTCCATAGATAAAGTGGTAAAGTACGGTGTCCCACAAGGTTCCATTCTAGGACCACTACTATTTCATATAAAACCTGTGTTTCACTGAGATGCTCCACTGCTCTCTTCTTCTCCTCAGTTTGTGAAATCTCTAAAGCACTTTGGCGAGGAGGAGGGGCGCATGCAGCCGGATGAATTCTTTGGGATTTTCGACACCTTCCTGCAGTCCTTCGTTGAGGCTCGGCAGGACCTAGAGAACATGCAGCGTCGCAAAGAGGAGGAGGAGAGGAGAGCACGCATGGAGGCCATGGTAAGACAAACAATTCTAGTTCAACAATTGGAGTATCATCACAACTAGAGCAAACTCTCAGAAGTCTCACTCTGGTCACATATACATTCATGGGCATCTGTATGTTCTGTTTATTATTTGTCTCTCCCCCACTCGAAAATGGTCATTCCATCAGATCAGCTGTCTGTAGCAGCACCAACCCCTCCCCCTTGTAGCTTGACCACTCAGAGGCCTCCCCCAGGGAATGCTGGGAATGTGGCCTGGCCTGTAGAGAACGGAGAGAGTCTGGGAACCGGACAGCCTCTCTGACTTCCATTCAACCTTCAGTCATGTGGATTATAGGATGCAGTGCTCATTAGACATGGGAAATATTGTTGCACAGTGCAATGCATGGGGTGTAATGATTCACAGATTTTTGAGTCACTACTTATTTTTAGCCCCAGCACCTCAATTTATGTACACACACACACACACACACACACACACACACACACACACACACACACACACACACATATCTATGTACCATATATATCTGTACCATATATACTGTCACAGTTTAAGGACCTAGTCACTGAGCACTGTACTATCTGTACACTTTCACTTACAGACATTCCAGCATAATCTAACATATCCACAGATCAGTTTGTAGTCAAACGTTATGCTCCCTTTTAGTGCTTCATGGCTGACTGTGAATAGACTGAAAATATCACAAACAAATTGCTATAAATTTCTAAGTTTATAGCATTTCCTGGCTCAGTCTACACATTTGCATTGTATGGTATTATATGTTATTGTATGTGCATCTTGTGTATTTTTCTTTATTGAGTCCAGACTGTTCTAGAACATTATTCTTTCAAACTGAACACGGACAAAAACATGACTAAACAAATGCATTAACCAGAAAGTACATGGCTTTGCTGGTCTTTATTTTTAGTGTGGCATTTGACAACATTGATTACACAATGAGATTAGACAGGCTATAGAAGTTTTAGAGTTATAGGAATTAACCTCTCTTGGTCCAATATTAATCTGTAAAACTAAACATCAGATCTTCTGTACATACAGTGGTATTGTATGGTGTCCCACAAGGTTCTGTTCTAGGGCCACCATTATTTTCATTATGCAAGTTACCGCTGGGTATTGTGACTCTCAGCAGCTTCTACAGCTATGCTGTCACATGGAATCATATAGTGTATATCAGAACAGTCTAACAGCCTTGTGTGCATTATAGAAGTACTTGACCTGAGACATGGCTATGGTTTTAATTAGAACTAACATTTGTGTGTGTGTGTTCAGTTGAAGGAACAGAGGGAACGAGAGCGAAGGGCCAAGAAGAGTGCAGGAAGTGTGTCGGAAGAAGTGGGCGAATTTGATGACCTGGTGTCGGCCCTGCGCTCGGGAGAAGTGTTTGATAAGGACCTCTCGAAGCTGAAGCGCAACCGCAAGCGCTCAGTCAACCAGCTGGTGGAAGGCGGTGGGCGCGAAAGGCCAATCACTAAGGTCAACTATTGACCCCTGTGAAAGTTGAATTCACAGACTCATATACTGTACCTGAAGGAAAACCCTAACTGCCGTTTGCCTCCCCATCCCACCCATCTTGTCCTAACCCATAACGACTCACAAGCTAAAGACGGACAGACTTCTAGACCACTGCTGGATAGTCCTCTGTGTGCCAGAAATTCCCACAGCACTGTGCTCAGTACACTTTCTTTAATCTAATGCTTATTCTAAATCCTACACGGTCTTCCTCCTCTGCATGTAATGATGAATCATTCCTCCAGGCCAACTCCAGATGTAGCCTCAAACTGCCGAGTACCCAATTCCACAACTTTGGGTCTAGTCTTAGCCATTCACGGTGCACAATTTCCTCAAGACGGTTAAGATCAGCCTGAGAAGAACTACTATGGCAGGCCAGGAGCTGGTGCCATCGCCAGTAGGAATCGATTGGAAATGGGTCAGTTCTAGTTCAGGATGCAAAAAAACAAACAAAAACAATTTGGACAGAATTTGGGAGTATTCTTTGAAACACCTCTGGAAAACTTCTCTTGCATTGAAAGACACTGCCAGCCATAGGTGCTGATACCCTGTGTGCCTCTCTCTCCAGCTACATTTCTCCGGTGCTTCGATTTAAGAGGACTATAGAGGCCTTTCTCTACCATTGGCGTATATGTGAGAACTACAAGACTGAAAGAGAGAGAGTTCTTGGCAATAACCCAGCTGAACGATGGATCCAGACATTCTAGGTGGAGACAAAGGAGGAAAACCTCTAAACGTAGGGATGGCCAGCTAGGAAAAAAGGACACTGTGGTCACAGCCATTAATTGGCTGGGATACCCCCCTTTCCCAAGTGCCTCCTCGGACAGATGGCATTCCCCAGGACTACATGCAAGTTGGAAGGCCGGGGGAAAAAAAAGCACAGCACTTAATGTGGAAAGAGTGAAGAGCCGAAATGATCCGAGACAGGACGGCGCTGGAGGCACGTGTCAAAAGTTCATGTCCACCTACAGTGTCATCCTCACTGTCTGTCGACACAAATTCGAAACACTTGTGATGGCATTACCGAGTGCCAAAGTAATTATGTAGTAAATGCAGGTAGAGTGGCATTTATATATTTATTTATACAAAGAAGCAAACATGCTAACTTCAGAACCTATTTTTTGTTTTGTATATTTTCTAGTTTGTACCTCTAATACTTTGAAATTCCTATGAAGTTAATTTGATAAACATTTGGCTTGTGCATAAAAGAATAAGCCTGTGATCTGATTCTGTGATTAGTCAATCACATGCAGATCCAACAACAAAAAAAAAGAGGCTGGGCTGCTTTCGTCCGGTTGATTTTGGTCCTGGCGCCGCAAATATTTGTTCATGACTCTACCATCGATCAGCTTGGGTACTTAAGACTTAGTATATAAATAGAAAAGAAATGTACAGGTTGTGTTAGTAATTCAGCAATCTGTGTGTGCACCGGTTGCTTCCTTTATCCGCATCCATCCTCAGAGTGAAGTTTCCCTTGAAACCAGTCAACGAGCTCAAGATCCACATGACGCAACCCACTTATTTTTTTTTCCATATATTTTTTGTTTATATTGTTTTTCTCGTTACATGTATATTAAGTGTTGTAGATGTAAGTAAGACAAAGGTTGCAAATGCATGGACAGTGGCCTTCTATCTGGATGCACATGGTTCCCAAAGAGAAGAAGGGGATGTAAGATGAAAGAGTTTTAAGAGTAAGGGGGTGAAAAAAGATTAAGGATGAAGCCCTTATGGCTACGATTGAGGACGGCCTGGTAGTGATACCAGGCGGTGAGATCATTCTGAGGTAGAGTATGATGAAGTCGGTTTGACTAAGTGTTGTGTTATGGTTAAAGGAAGCCCAAACTGAGACGCTCAGCATACACAGTAAGCACCATCTGTCAATTTACACCTTTATATGTACTTTTTCTTTTTTTTCTTTTCTTTCTCTCTTTCTGCCCATATGGGAAACCCTGGGTTGGGTGGGTTTAGTAAGAGGATTACTCTTATCTTAAGAGATGATTGAACATTCTCAGACTAATCTTTTATTTGTGTGGTACTGCTCCATGCCCCTAGTTTCAGGGGGGTTAAAGCCAGGGCAGGGACTCCATTCTACTTTCTCATCTCTGTGCCAATGGGGTGGGCACTTTACATATAAGCCAAAAGGTGAGTGGTTGGTGGATATGGTTGCACAAGAGCACATAGCATATGGTGCCATTACAGAGAGGGGGACAGGTTTCCTTCTTAACGTTTAACGGGAAGTAAGGGGAAGAGGGTCTCTTCATTCATATTTATATCTGATTCTTTTTTTGAAGCGTATGCCAAAAGTACTAACCAAATACCCAGTTGGTACCCCTGTTCAGTCTAACTGATCTAATCCAACACTACCTAATGGAATCGGTTACTGTGAGCGTACATGAAATAGCTGCACTACACCTAGGCCTTGGTTTGCTGAGTATACCCATACCCATGACACCATGCAGTGGCAGCACAAGACGTGAAATGGTGTTCAAATGATGTCAGTGGTCCGCAGCTAGCCACAGGGTGTTTGCTTTCCTTTCATTGTGTGACGTAAAAGGTGAGAGGGTGTTTCTCCTGTAAAAAAAAAAAGACACTAGATTGTATACCAAATAGAAAAAAGAGAAGAAAAAAGAATATATTAACTTAAAAGCACTCATTGGTTGACACTCTGGAATGTCTCTCACATTGGAAATATAAATTAGACGTCCATGAAGGAAAATGAGATTGTGACAGCTTAATGAGCATTTTCTCCATGCTGATGTAAATTTAGGTGTTTTTGGGCCACTTTACTTTCCATTCTGTTCCGCAGCTCGTAATGGTTTCATCAGCACGGAGAGTGCTTCAGCAGATGCTGGTAGAAACGCATTGTTCCTCAGCTTGCTCTCCGTAGTCCGATACCACGGGGTATTCGAAATTCAGCAGTATTATTGTTTGTGTTTTTTTTTGTTTTGTTTTTTAAAGTTTGTGTGTGTGTGTTACTTGTTATTTGGTCATTGACTGGCCAAACGGAAAAAATAATAAATGTAGCTTTGTTGCTTGATGCACTTTTTGTTTCGTAGGACAGGCTTTTCCTGCACCCTCACTATGGACACGCTCATGCAGCTTATCATTATAGGAAAAAGGCTGAGAAGAGAGGCTGAGGGAAGAGTGGAAGTATGGTCAGATTTATTTTCATAGGTAATGAAAGATGGCCCTTCTAAATAGTTGTAAATGGCTGGTTCCAAGTCCCCTTTGGCTCGAACATCTACCCGTAGAGGAACCCGGTTTGGTTCAGATCACAAAGGGACGAGACAGAAAGAGCCGATTCAGACTTTAAGTACAGGTTCGAATTTTGGTCTGGTGACCACGTGTTGACACTATGACGAGGAGATAAATATATAGAGAATGTAGTCTTTCACTTAAACCCTACCAGAGAGCTCCAGTCTCCTCCGCTGCCTCAACGTGCATCACTTGCTTTTGTATCTTGTTTTTTTTTTTGTTTTTTTTTTCAAGTGAATGTTTGCCTTCACCTTTGTTCGGTCCAGTAATGCACTTGTTGATGGCCAGAATGACTCGGACGTGGTGCACAAGTATGATCTTTTGCTAGACAAGATTTCTATTATGGGTAAGAAATGACCTGCGACATGAAACACACTAGTTCCACAACGTTTGTATGGGCCACGGGAAGCTGCACTCGAGTTTTTGACAGGTTGTATATTGTGCAGAGCGAGTATTTTTCAAGGTTGACCTGATGAGCTTCACCCGAAAGATGTATAGTTCTGAAATATTTTGTACACCTGTTCTAGTTGTTTGAGGAAAACGAAAAAAAGGAAAAAAATGTTAAGGAATGTTCCATTTTCCTGTAAATTGAATCTATTTATTTGCCTTATTTAGTTTGCTATATTTTGTATGTATACACAGCATTACAACAACAAAAAAAATGTTATATAAGTATAAATATGAATAACTATACTGTGGTCCTTGTATGTCAAATAGGTTTTTCACTCTTATCAAGTCTGAAAAACTTTCATTTTATAATATTTTGTTTGTTTTTTTGCTCGCCATGCGTCCTTTTGTAGGGTAAAATAAACCTGTTTCCCTTACAGCTCATGTGTGATCTTTGGGACAGCCTGAATAAAGCTCAACACTGCCCTCTGTTGTTTACAATTACTGTATGCATCATGCTCAACACCATCTTGGAAAACATCTCACGAGACAAAGCAGAAGTAGTCGGATTTTATTTTTCTCAACAAACTTTTCAGCTTATGGTACATTAACTGAAAAATCCTAGAAATGCTTCATTCATCGACACTGACTAAAGAGTTGATTCAGGTAAACTAAAGAATACTGATCATTTCAATTAAGCAGTAGAAAAATTACCCATCAGGGGCCACGGCACTGGCCTTTAGGGTACAGTACTGTGCTTAAGTCGGACCACCGCTTTCCTCATTTCATTTCCAGTCAAAACAGCCAAGAAGCTATTCAGGAAAGCAGCAGAAACCATCTAACAGAGAATAATACATAAGCTTCAACAACTAAATGTAATAATTTGTTACTATTAAGAGCTTCCAGTATTTTGTAATGAACCCTTAGCTTTATTACTTATTCCATTCTTTTTTTTTTCTCCAAGTAAATAAGCAGGGAAGTTGTTCCACACCTTCAAAAGTTCAGTCTTAGAAGTTGGTTATTTCTGCTTCTCATGATCAAAGTAGGACTAGGGCCAAACCTTGGTTCCATATCTCAGATGTCATTTCAGTGTACTGAGGGCACCCAGTTGTCGTCTAACAGTAGAAGGATGGACTGAATTTTCTCCACTCTCAAAGACCAAAGCTTTAAATACTGTTTATCTGATGGGGACAGTTTGGGTGGTCTACCAGGCTTCTGCACAGCCAAGTGGATTATCTCATGTCTAATTTCTTTAAAAATATCTCCTAAATGGCTGTTTTGACCAGTAAATGCAATATGTTAAGGGTGGTCCCTGGCATATCCATAATACTATACAATCACAGCATTAGCATGAAAGGCTCAAATACCCTACATGGTCAATACAGACGTTACCTTGCCTGGACTGCGTTTCCCAAAAGCATCATTGAGCAACCACCACAGTAATAAGGCTGTGTATTTGCAAGTACCTGCTGATATGATGGGCATCATGATACAGGAGGGGTTAAGATCCAAACTGTTGTGATATTTTAAATCTAATTTTAGAAAAACTATCACAATATAAAAACACACCAGAGTATGCACAGCTCTGCTAATGCTAACCTTAGTGGTGTACCTTAATGCTGCTTGTACACATTTAAGTGAAAGAACTGAATTGCTGAAGAAAGATTACAGCACTGCCATCTTGCGGTCAGGGGTTTAAACACAATGCCACATTACCCACTGACCACTTTTACATGTTAACTATTCATTAAAAATCACAATACTGCGGCATTTAAGTGTATCGATATGATGACTATGGAGTAAGTGTTCACAATGACGGTCTCTATCATTCGACTACAGTTGTTCAACAGCGCTTTCGGGAAAGTCCTGGATTTAAGTTAAATGTTAAACAGACGGTGCTTAGTACTGTACTTGACATCTTAAAGAGTTAAACGTTGTTAAAATATTATTAATAATGTTCTTCATCTAAACAATAATAAAAAGAAAAAAACCTACATCTGGTAAGTCTTTGGCTTTCCAACTAGTGTGCCTGTTAAGGGGCTAATACAGTGTAGATTCCTGGAGGAGAAGGAGGATTGTCTAAGTGGTACATCAAGTTTCATAATCAAGCTTAAATCCAAGCCCAGATCTATACGCTCTTGTATACACGGGTATAAAACACATTCATAATAAACACGTTATTGTGAGCCACCACACAGCACCTGCATCAACCAGCACATGTCACAATACCTTAACACGTACTATGATCAAAATAGTGTTAATGATTCTCCACAAAAGCCAGAATATCAGAGGATATTCTCAGAGAATCACTCCAGTCAGTTCAAGGCAGTGTTTGTTTTTTTTCAGGTAATCTGCCTCAGAGGCAGTACACTTAATGAAAAGGTATGAAGGTTTCTAAAGGCACAATATTGATGTCAGCAGGATCAGTTAGGGAGATAAATCAGCTTGGCTTTTTAGTACTTTGAAAAAAGTTTATGTAGCTGCATTAGAGCATTCATGGGTTTTCTGCACAGTCGTAAGCAAAAGCCTGGTCATGCTCGGTTAAAGGCTTTGAGGATTTTCTGAAAGATTTTTTTTATAGTTATTTTTAGTTTTAGTGCTGAGTTTAAAGCACTGTAAACATACATGTCATATTCAATATACTATAACTATATATTATAATTTTTGTACAGGGCACTTTGTTTATGTTTTTCCCTCAGCATGTTAAATTCAGCAAATAAACAGTAACTGTCCAGTAAAGGGGATCTATTATGCTCATTACCATGTTCATCATTTTATTGTGGGTCCACTAGAATAAATGTACATGCTTCTATTGTCCTAAACCAAAGCATTTGTGTTCAACCTCCGTTCGAAGCACTCTGTTAGAGCTCCTGTGTCTTTAAGCCCCGCCCACAGATTAGCCCAGTGTGCTCTGCATGGTCAACCCACTCACCCTGATTCTGATTATTAACCTGATTATTTAACCACATAACCAGGTTAAACAAGAGTGGCATCCTGCTACAAGTTCCATTACCATGAACAGCTGTGGCTATTCTTACAATAGTGTCTGTTCTGTTGTAGCGGTTTGAGCCAGAGTCTGATCCTGAAAGTCAGGAATAGGTCAGCGTGTCAAGTTATTACTGTTTTAGCTCTCTGTGTGTGTTATTTGAGGTTGTGCCAAGCATGCCAGTAGGTGGGAAATAAGGTTTGTGTTACAAGATGACATCACCTTGTAACAGAGAAAAGAGCTAAAGCAAAGGGGGAAAACTGGAAAAGCACAATAGGTCCCCTTTAAAATGTGCAGACGTGTGAGGATGAGGTGATAAAGGGTAAGCGTATGTATTTTTACTCAGAAAATCAACAAAATGTGTCATTTAATGCCCCAAACTTTTGCATACGACTGTATGTAGTAGCTTAAGTTTGCTATTAGCTGGTGCGCTGAAAGTCACCTCGCTGTCCCCCCGTCTTGCTGACCAGTTTGATGTCAGTAATAACAATGTCACGACTGACTGCCTTGCACATGTCGTAGAGCGCCAATGCTGCGACGGTCACTGCGGTCAGTGCCTCCATCTCCACCCCAGTGCGGCCTGTGGTCTGGCAGGTTGCCATGACAACGGCCACATGTCCCTCCTCTTGCAGCTCCACTGTGACTGAGGCATGGTCCAGGGGCAAAGGGTGGCACAGAGGTATCAGGGAGGAGGTCTGCTTGGCACCCATGATGCCTGCTATCTGCGCTACTGCTAAAGCATCACCCTTGGCTAGCTGGTTGGCACGGACCAGACCGAAAGCCTTGGGACCGAGGATGACGCGGGCACAGGCTGTTGCTGTGCGGCGAGTCACTGCTTTCTCTCCAACGTTGACCATTGAGGCTTTGCCCTGTGCGTCAGTGTGAGTCAGCCGGTCAGAAGTTCCGTCCTGGTTGGAGAACGGCGGGTTTGAAACTGATGTGCTGAAGTTTTTCTGACTGTCTCTTTCAGAGTGATGCTCTCTCAGGCTCTTCTGCAGCGGATGTCTCTGTCTGGTACGTGCCAGCACAGTGGTGAGGGGAGATTTGGCGAGAGACTGGGACAGGGTCCTCAGTGACGTCTGCCTGAGACAGCCTATGAGTCTATGTGTGCGTCGCAGCTCTGTAAACATGTCTGTGCGTGTTTCGGAATCGGAAGCATACTGAAAATCAGAAACTGGCATTGCATCTCTGCTAAATGCGTCAGGGAAAGCTAAGCTCCGTCCCTGACAGGCATGGTAAACATATGCTGTTGTCTCAATTTCACAAGAGACAGAGTTTGTACAACCCGGTGCATCTGTGGCAAAAGTGCTGTTAGTAAAGTTGCTGCTAAGTTGGCCACTCCGGCGTAGGTAGTAGGGTCTTTGAGACTGTGGTGCTACATGGCCTGACGGAGCCACATGGGGAGCAGAGAGCGGAAGCTCCCTCTGTTGGCTGGACGCAGGCTGGCGACATTCTCCATCTGAGGAACAAGTAGAAAAGACGTGAAGGTTATTGCTAATGAACAGTAAGTCAATAGATGGGTCTGAACGATCCTATGTATTAGAAATTTGGTAAATTACAGAAACGATAATGATAATTCTAAAAATCTTTTAATACATATATCAGCTGCATAGAACGTGTAGTCTGTTGACTTGAGGTGGTGATTCTGAACACAATTTAGAGAAGAAGGACCAGAGAATAACTGAACCATAATAATAATAATAATAATAATAATAATAATAACAACAACAACTGAATAACCGCAACACTGAGGGTAACAGAAGAAACTGGAAAATGCATCCTTTCTTTTGGAAAGATCTGGTCTACCTTGGAAAACCCACCAATCCACTTGCTTCCAGCCTGGTCGACATAAAAGTCCTTATATTAAGGAACCTAAAACAGCCCTTCTAACAATGTTTACCCTTCGTAACTTGAGTTAGGCCACCTCGATCAAGAGCTGGTGCATACACTGTGCTATTATCTCTGAGCCCACTAGAAAGAAAAGCAGCCTGGAGATACAGTTGAAGAACAAGTGATGCAGAAGCAAATATGCTTTCAACAAAGGAATCAGGCAGATTTTTCTGAATGACCTTCAGCTGACCATAGACCACCTCCACCCTAATCAGGTCTTGGGCTACGCTCAGCCTCCACTATTAAAAAGTCCTGGTCTTGACTCTGACTCAATGTGTCTAGGCTACAATACTATTCAGTGCAATAGCTGGCTTTTATTTGTTATACAGGGAGTGTGAAGATTTCTATCCATTCACTTGTAACAACCTGAACTACACATCTAGTCAAAACATAAACTACAGACACATCACTGAATAATTTGGCAGCTTAAATACAAATTGGCAGTATGTACTTCAATTTAATAGATTTTTCAGTTTAAGATTTAATAAAATAATAAAAAAAAACAGTTATATAACATTACAAAACAAATTAGTACCTGATTACTAAAGCAAGTTCCAGCTCTGCAGCATTTTCCTATTTCAGTTAACATCCTTTAAAAAATTACAGAAAAAATAATACAGCTGTCTTTTCTCCACCTCGTGCATTAGTTTCTCATCATCTATTTTTGGCCAGTTCAAGCCTGTTTTGATGAAAGGCGGCTGGTTTAACTGTGTTTTTTTGTTGAGGTGGAACATCAGCCTGATGCTACACTAATAAATGTGTCTGTTGTCTCTGACTCTGACTCTATGCAGCTGGAGGAAACTCCTTTGTTGATTATAATGGGACTGTTTTGGGTTTTCTTGCTATTAGGACAAGATGTTGAGAATTAGCAGCTGGAGAGCTATTTTATGTTGAAATTGAGAGTAAATGAGGCCATGAGTTTGAAGAAAATAGAATAAGAGGATAATGTCCAAAAAGACCACTCATTCTTTGCAGGGCTGAATTGGATGTCGTCTTAAATCAGATGTAATGCAAAGCAGCACTACTTGCAAAGTTTGCTCTCAAGTTAGCAACAACAACAACAAGAGTCATATGGAAAAGTTGGAATATCTTTGCTCAACGAGCATATTTTAATGTCAAAATAAAAGTTAACACATCCTATATAGGGGTCTTATAAAATGTGTCCTGTGCTAAAAGTATGGCCATATTTGTTTTACACAATTTTCAGTCTGAATAACCAGAATCTCTGCATAGTCCACTAGCTGTCTATTCTGTGTGTGCTGGGGAAAAATGCTTGATTTGATGAAGTCTGTTTCCTATTTACCAGCTTGTTGTTTGCACTGTCCCATTTCACCTTAAATTCAACTGCAGTTGCATTCTGGTGCCTGAAGCGACTGTATACAACTGCTGTACCATTTAAGGTGGAACAGGAACATCTGAACAAGAAGCTAAGATGCCAGAATGTGACTGGTGTAATATTTATAAGGTGGAACAGGAACATCTGGACAAGAAGATGTGATGCCAGAATGTAACTGCTGTACTAAACAGAGCTAAGTCACCAGAACATGAGTGCTACATCATTTAAGGTTTAACAGGAAAATCTGAACCAGCTGTAGGAAGAAGCTGACTTTAGACTTGAAAGAGTTGAAAGGTATGTAAAGGTATGAAGAGGGTGCTCTGTTTCTGCTGGACAGGTGGGAAACAGTGCCTTGTCTTATAGAATCAATCAGTCAGTATCATTCTGTCTCACTTGCAATAGCAATGTTTGTGAAAGCAACTGGATAGCATCTCAGCTTCTAAAGACGCTCTGAACAGAGTGGTGTATTTGTTTTTGCTGTTGAGCTCAAACATCAAAATCTCTCTCCAGAATTGTTTACTGCACCTTTAAATTGAGAAAATAAACAGTAACAGTGTACTAAATTATATCATGTTCCATGCAGAGGATGCGTTAACTTGATTCCAGAGAATAGGTTTTGACGAAGACTTCACAAGTGTTTGTATATGACTGTGTATGTCTATCAACAATTATCAGTATTGAATGATATGGGCGTCAAGACTTTCAGCCCTAATGAACATGATTCAATTTAGAGCAAATTAACTACGCAAATGAAAACAGATAATGAGAAAATGGGTACCACTCATTTTAGAGTGACACAAGTGAGAATGAGTCAGAGGCTTATTACGTACAGATGTGTCACCCACCAATGAGGATCATCGGCCTGTTCTTCATCTGGGATATATTGAACATGCCTGTGAAGATAAAAGACGGATAAACACAGTCACGCATTTAAAGAGGAAGAGGGAAAAGACAACAGTCTCCATTAGGCCCTGTGCTGAACTGTGCAGTGGAGGGGCATTAGCACTGAGGAGCACGGGGGGCATTAGTGAAATGGACTGAATCCTCCTCCATTAACAGGAGGAGAGGAGGTGGATTACTGGGAGATGGATGACCTGCAGAGTGTGTCTAAGCCGTGAGGAAAGAGGAGTGAGGTTCTTTCACTGAAGCCGCGGGAGAGGGAGATGCAAATGATGCAAAATAATAGGAAGAATTATGAGACATTAAACGGAGACACAGAACAGAACAGAAAGAATAGGGTTCCGTTCTGGAGGACGAGTCTGTCTGTAATACCTGCGTGCTGTTTCTTCTTCCTCCCCACTGCAGCACCTATAATCTGCAGCAGCTCCTCATCAGATGCTCCAGAACGCAGATAATCCCTCAAAGACACCTCAGAGTTTCCAAACAAACACACCTGCAACACGTAACACAACATACAAAGATGTGTAGGACTAGTAATTAATGCTGATTATAAAAAAATTTAAACTGAATAAACTTTAAAGCTGTATAAAACTTAAAAACAAATGAATTTTGTTTGACATAGGCCTTCAGCGTCAGGCCTTGGATGTAATTGATGGTCCCGGGGTCAGAACATTTGTATACACCTGCCATAAGAACACTGTAAGACCTGTTAATGCAATGCTCTATCAAGTGGTGCCTAATTACATGATGTTTACATTTCCAATACCAAACTAGTTATCACTGCCTGCCCCAGACTGCATCCCTGTCCCTCATAGTCAGATGGCAAATAGTTAGATCCCACTGTCCCAGGACACAGTCAGCTAAGAAGTACTATAAGAGAGCTTTCAGAGGTCTAAGAAAATTTCATGTGGACAGATGAGACTAAGATTAACTCGTCCAGAGGCAACAAGGAACTGCCCGATATCCAATATATACCAGCTTATCTGTGAAACATTGTGGTGGGGGTGTTGTGGCCCAGGCCATATTATGGCACAGCCAAGTTACTATAAGCACTAAGTTACATATGCTAAAACTAAAACTAAAAATATTCTTTATTAAAATACGAGCATGAGCACTTTCATCACACGTGAACTGCACAAAATACCAAGTACAGGGGCAAATAAGAGACATGCTTTAGTCCCAGAGCACTGTACATTTCCACCATCACCTCACCCAACTACTCACTCCATCATGCAAACCTACCTTGAGGTTGCCATCAGCTGTGATGCGCAAACGGTTGCAGGAGCCACAGAAGTGATCCGACATGGAGGTGATGAAACCCAGCTGGCCCTTAAACCCTGGTACTCTGAACGCCTGGGACCACACACACAGTCTTACATCAATCAGAGGATCAAAATCTCTCCACAGTCCTTTTTCACATGGAACAAACATTTGTAACCAGATTAACAGCTTACGAAAGGTAATGGAAGCATTTACTGCTGGATTTCCTAAAGTTGGAAAAGTACAAAATTCTTTCAACCAAATAGCAAAGCTACAAAGCACTCGGACAATAACCCCGCTAATGAACACAGTACCCGCTGGCATAAAATGACCCATATTTAGTATATGATTATAACGTTTCTCCTACAAGCACAGAGAATGCCTACAAATGAGCCAACTCCATAATTTAGATTAAGGGCTGATCCATAATAAATGCCATCTTTTAACTGGTTCCAGTGAGGAATCAACATTAGGAATAATTCATGCAAGGGATGATTTATTCAGCAGGAGTCTGGGCACAGGCTGACCTTGGCAGTGCCCGTCTCATCCCCAGGAAGTGGCTCCAGGTCGGGCCACTGCTGCTTAATGTGGTCCAGCATCTCCGCGTAGCTCACCATCTTCTTGAAGTTCCATTTGTTTCCTGAAGAGGGAGCAATTCACACAGAATGAATGTACAATGCACATACCGGCAAACAGAAAACATTCCAAATTATCAAACCTCAGAAAAACTAAAAACAACATCTTGTGGTGCCTGATTATATATATATATATATATATATATATATATATATATATATATATATATATATATATATATATATATATATATATATAAATAATGAATAATTCTTTCAGTTGTTCGACAGCCCCAGAAATATCATGAGAGGATTCAACCATCCTGCTAAATAAGTAGAAGTATTTTGTCAAAATGCTGGTTCTCAAATTTCTCACTAAATAATTACACAGCACTGGGGGTGTAACAATTTATGCTACAGAGCATGCTCATATCCTTAGATCAGTGCAGTAACTTAGTGTTTCAAACATTTTATTGTGTTTCTAATGTTAATTCAGAAAAGCTGATTTACGCTGTCAAAACATCATAATAGCGTTAGTAACATTTTTAGATGAGGACAAGCGCCAGCTTCTTGTTCCAATTTTCTTCTTCCACCTTAAATGGCCCTGGCAACCCAGTGGATGCACCATTTAAAGTAAAACAGGAGAATTTCAACCAGAAGCTGGTGAATAAAAAGTTGAATGTGAGTGCCTGTATGTAAATGCTCAATGATTTATAGTAGAACAAAATAATTACAAGAAGAAGCCAGAAGCTGAAGCCTCAGTTTAATGCTGGTATATACGGAGATTCTGATAAGGAGATTTAAGCTGTCAAAATATGAATTATGATATATACACACACACACACACACTCACACTCACGCACTACCTGTTAAAGGATTTAGTACACTACCAGCCGAACAGTTGACAGTTACTGATCTAGAGAGTGTAAGAGTGTGTGTGTGTGTGTGTGTGTGCGTGTGTGCGTGTGTGCGTGTGTGTTTTCAAATCCTACTATTAAAACACACCACTATATAAACAAGTTTGCCAATGTTTACAACAGCATTGCACGCTTGTGCTGCTTGTTAATGTTGGAGAGGAGTTGAAAATGGATTACAACACTGCCAGCTAGTGGTCAGAGGTTTAAACACAACACACAATGATTTACTGTCTGCCAGGAATCTGTGTTTTTAAGAATCAATACAGTATCACTAAACACAGTATCCCGATATTTGATATTTTCTTACACCTTATATATATATAAAAAGAGAAGAAGTGCCTTGAAGTGTGACTTTAGACTCCAAACCCCTATAGTAAACAAATGGATTTCTATCAAAGCTATCCTAACAATCTTTATTACACTACTGATAAAGTATAACTCTGATACCTCAAAGTTCTGGACCCTGTTCTTACTGGAGTCACTTCCTACAGCTCCAGTTGTGAAATGGGGAAAAACACATTATCTGTGTAAATGCAGCTTCTGATTCTCAATTTGGTCTCTTATACAGTTACAGGCTGCTGGTCAGACATCCAAAATTCATAATGCAAGTTGTGCAGATCCCACTCAGTGTTTCACAATAAACGTCAAAAAGAACTGAGGGGGAAATGAGTCATTATTTGCGCACTCTCCCCGTCAAGTTCACTGACAGACAGCTCCTTTGAAAAAATGCCTCTAATAAGTATGTAGTTAAACACAGGTTTCTTATTGACCTTTAAGGCAAGAATACTTCACAATGGATTACAACAATATGGTGACAGCAGAAGAAAGAAGATATGTGTATTTTTAGACAAACAGATGCAGTGACTGTTGTAAATGTCACCTGTGCCGTCAAAGAGATATTTAAGATAAACAGATTAATGATTTAACACACTTCTATTCATTCTCTAAGCATGGCTTGTGACTATAAGGCCAGACTTTCAGTTCAAAGTGCACTAGAGCAAAAGCAAAGCAGAGGTGTCTGTTTCTTTTTCTAAATTCATGTGTTCCTACAAGACACTTACCCTTATCACAAAACTATACAAGCAATTGTTTATACTAGCATCAGTGTGGCTTGTACATGATTAAGAAAGCTTACCATCAAAAGGCATGTATTCTATGAAACGCACATCCAGAGGCTTCTTCTCGGTCAGAGCCACGAAGTCCAGCAGCTCGTCTTCATTCAGACCCCTCATTACCACACAGTTCACCTGCCAGAAAAGACTGCACTTAACACCCCATACCAGCCTGTCAGGAGTCCACAACCAATTGGCTGAAGCTTTCACACAATCCACTATCCTAACAGTATCTCTGTTTTAATTTCTCTACAGCATTTGAACACAGTTACGGAGCTCCACTGGCGACTTCCTTTCGTAGTGAAAATAAAACATGAACGCAGCTCACTGAAGAGTGGACACATGATTCTAATGGGTGGAGCACAGGAACCAGATAATTAAGTGGCCATGACTTACTAAGGAATGAGAATGGCCACAACTTATTAACATAAACACAAAACAAGATTGAAATCAAGTTTGTAAAGCATGAGAACTAGATAACTCGACTGTAACCAGAACTCAGTAACATGTAGGGGAATAGATAATTATGCTGTGGCCACGACTCAAGCCCATAAGGCGTGGGAACAAGATAATTTAGTGACTATGCCTTGCTAAGGAATGAGAATGAGACGATTCACAATGTAATAACATAAGCACAAATACAAAATAATCAAGTTTGTAAAGCATGTGAACTAGATAACTCAGCTGTAGCCAAAAAATAGCAAGACATAGGAAAAAGATAAGGATGCTGTGGCCACGACTTGGGAACAAGATAGTTAAGTCTTTCCTACACCTTACTAAGTTTAGGCCACAACTTAATGTTCTTGTTCCCATGTCATATAAGTTGTGATCAATACCTCATACTTGTGTCATAGCAAACTGTTGCCATAACTTAATTACAGCATGGAAAAGACTTGGTAAGACATGTGAAGGAAATAATTAAGCTGTGGCCTCCACTTCATATGGTGTGGGAACTAGACAATTATGTTAGGGTAAGATGAGTTAGTACATCGAGAGGAAGATACTTTAGTCTCTTGACTATGTCTCAGCATGTCATAGTTAAGTGTAAGTCGTTGCCACAACATAACTATTACAACTTGATCTCGTGTCATATTCAGTTGTAAAAATTAAGTTGTGGCCACGACATGGCAATGTGTTGAAATCATTGGTAAGCTGTGGCCACAACTTTCTTATGACAAATGAACGAAAAGGTTAAAGATGAACTGCAATATAAGTATGTAATAGAATTGTAACTATGTTAACTCAGATACAAAGTTGTGAACGTTTCTGCCCCTAAAGGTACCAATTTGGGTATATTAACAGGGTTTGTTTTGACAGCAACAACAAACCATTACAGAAAAAAGCATGACATGAATACACTGAGAAACTGCTTGAAGCCAACAATCTCTGAAATTGACCCTATAGTGCGGTCACATCCCACTAATGATAGATGAGAATCCAGTGGCTGGCACATTCCACTATTTAAAAGCAATTGCTATAAATGATCTAGCTTCAGAAAACACATCAGGAACTATTTCTTTACTCAAAGAGAAAATTTTCTCTGGACCTTATACCTCCCAGCTTCATAGTTTCTTCATAAACCTAATTTTTAGAAAATATAATTGCTCAAATCAGTAAAACATCACAAATAATGATCAAAAAAATGTATGTATTTACCTTCACGGGATTGTAACCTATTTCAATAGCCTTGTCGATCCCCTCCATCACCTTATGGAACCCTGTAGAGGAGATGATTTAAAATAACCAACAGCTCAAAGGTAAACCATAAGGAAAAGTCATAAGTACAGTATGATGTACCAGGTAATTAGGAAATGAGGTTAAATCAGGAAACCACAAAAAGAATATAATTCAGATTCTTCTGTGATATATCTATTTTTTTTTTAGTCTGGACTTTCTACAGTGCTGCTGTCGTTACTCGTGGATGCCATAAAGTAAGAGCCTAATTAAAAGACGCAAGAAGTCAATTTCAGATTGAATCCAAACCACAGCAGTAATAAGTATTTAAAAGAGTTACGCCAGCATGACTAGGCTAACAAGGCTTCAAGCTATCAAACCGTTAAATAAACACAGCAGGATCCAAAAGTCTGAGACCACACTGAAGATCTGGGATTTCTTTCCCTTTAAATACTTATGATACATACTTATGATCTAATTGTAAACTGTTCATTAAATCAGTAAAACAAAATAGAAGCATTTTCACTGGTGATGCTTTTACATCAACATCAATTTCATCAAGAAGAAATTACTTCTTAAAACTAGGGCTGTGTATTGGCAAGACCCTGGCAATACAATATATATTATAATACCGCGGTCATGATTTAATATATCGTGATATACTGCGATATTGCAAGCAAAGTGATACACTGTGATTTTTCAAATCCTACTATTAAAACACACCACTATATAAACAGGTTTGTTAATGCTTACAATAGCATTGCACCCTAGTACTGCTTGTTAATGTTGGAGTGGAGCTGAAAATGGATTAAAAACACTACCATCTAGTGGTCAGAGGTTTAAACACAACAAACAATGAGTCACTGTCTGCCAGGAATCTGTGTATCAATACCGTGTTTTTAAGAATCGATACAGTATCACTAAACATAATATCCCAATATTTGATATTTCTATATTTACTACACCCCTTCTTAATACT
Organism: Megaleporinus macrocephalus; assembly: GCA_021613375.1. NCBI lineage: Eukaryota > Metazoa > Chordata > Actinopteri > Characiformes > Anostomidae > Megaleporinus > Megaleporinus macrocephalus. The sequence continues at coordinate 25,714,344 of CM038712.1, forward strand.
CACTTGTGCAGTTTTCACAAGGATTCTGATATTAACCAGTTTTTTTCTTATTTGGGTTTTGTTCCGGGGTAAGGATCGACATCGACAAGTCTGCTTCAAAGTTCAAAATATCACAAAACTTGTACCAATGCTCTTTCCATAATTCAAAATCAACAACCCTTTAAATACTAACCCAACAATCATGCATGTTTTAAGTGGGAGTAGCTAACTTTAGTTTACACTCTCCCTCCATGCTTTCCTGTGTACTGCTGTTACTTCTCCTGAGCCACATGCCTCCATCTGTCTCTAACGCTGAGATATCGGCCACCCAAGGCTCCAGCATTCTGTCCTTCCAGTTGGCTGTTACAACAGCTCTGCTAGACTAGCAACAAGATTAACTGCTTATCAGTGTTACTGCGAGGCTGCTTCTACCTGACACTATGACTCTATTGACTGTGCTGGGTGTGCATATAAAACTTTCCGCTGGCATTCCTCCGACCTACCAAACACGTCACCCAGACATCCGTAATGAAGACTGCTCACCCACCTTTACGTCTAACGATGAACTCAAACTTGGCCGGCACTAATGAGTCCAGACTGATGTTGAGCAGGTCCACTCCTGCCTTCTTTAGACCAGGCAACAGTCTGGCAAGGTTCATGCCATTAGTCGTTACAGCAATCGTCTTCAGACCCTCCAACTTCCTCATTTCCGCTAGAAACAGGATAAACAGACGCCAGAGCTCATTTCTGCAAGTTCCATTTTTTAAGCGATGATTAAAAGAAGTCCTGTTTCTCTCTGTCTCTGTCTGCCAGGTCTAGATCATATGGCCCGATACCACAGACAATCGTTTACTCATTTCCCTGTACTTACAAAACATACTTCTAATTCAATTACAATTCCATAAGTTTTATGTACAGGGAGGTAAAAAGATATGATTATCTATGGTAATCAGCCAGAGGCTATCGAGGTTAATATGCTATAAATATTTCAAAGATTTCTCTGAGTTTAAATGAAATTGTATAGTTCACAAAGTCATTCAGAGTGATTGGACATGTACTGTAATACTTTGTTCATATAATTGTAGAGAAATGTAAAAAGAATCAGAATTGCTCACAACACACACAGGGTGGTAGGGCTTGTGAGGAAAACTTATTTTTACTACTGTTTTACAGGTGCATGCAGGCTCACTGGCTGTTTATGTAGTAAATTAAAATAGCTCCATCTGCATTGTAGATATTGCCATCCCTGGTTCCTATAACAACCACTGTGGCTAAATATGTTTCCCTACAATGGAGTGTTTTACATCAAGTCACTCACTCTTCATTATTTTATTTACAGTGGAGGAAATAAATATTTTATCCCTTGCTGATTTTGTAAGTTTGCCCACTGCCAAAGATATGAACAGTCTATAATTTTAAGGGTATGTTTATTTTAACAGTGAGAGATAGAATATCAGAAAGAAAATACAGAAAATTACATTGTATAAAATATATACATTTAATTGCATTTTGCAAAGAGAAATAAGAATTTGAGCCCCTACCAAACATTAAGAGTTCTGGCTCCAACAGACCAGTTAGATGTTCCTAATCAACTGGTTAACTGCACAGCTGTCTTAAATTGTCACCTGTATAAAAGACACCTGTCCAGACTCAATTAATCAGTCAGACTCTAACCTCTCCAACATGGGCAAGACCAAAGAGCTTTCTAAGGATGTCATAGACCTGCACAAGGCTGGAATGTGCTACAAAACCATAAGTAAGACGCTGGGTGAGAAGGAGACAACTGTTGGTGAAATTGTAAGAAAATGAAAGAAATGCAAAATGACTGTACCCATGTACCGCAGCCATGTACCAGAAAATCCTAAGTGACAACCTCCTTCCCTTCGCCAGGACATTAAACATGGGTCGTGGCTGGGTCTTCCAGCACGACAATGACCCAAAATATAGAGCCATGGCAACAAAGGAGTGGCTCAAAAAGAAGCACAATAAGGTCATGGAGTGGCCTAGCCAGTCTCCAGACATTAATCCCATAGAAAACTTATGGAGGGACCTGACGGTCCGAGTTGCCAAGCGACAGCCTCAAAATCTTAATGATTTAGAGATGATCTGCAAAGAGGAATGGGCAAAATTCCTTCTGACATGTGCACAAACCTTATCATGAACTACAAAAAATGTCTGACTGCTGTCCTTGCCAACAAGGGTTTTGCCTCCTAGTATTAAGTCTTGTATGCTAAAGGGATCAAATACTTATTTCTCTCGGCAAAATGCAATTAAATCTATATATTTTATACAATGTAATTTTCTGGATTTTCTTTGTGATAGAATATCTCTCACTGTTAAAATAAACCTACCCCTAAAATTATAGACTGTTCATACCTTTGTCAGTGGACAAACTTACAAAATCAGCAAGAGATCAATTATTTATTTTCTCCACTGTACATGCCTGAGCTATGCAAAAACAACAGGTGGAATTCACCTTTAAAGGCTTGGTGAGAATTTAATTTAAACACATTTCTATTTACCAGAACAGCCAATACAATGTAAATATTACTGATTTTTATTGCATATTTGCACTGCCAACTACACATTTGCACTACTGAAGTGGTCTACACTGTTTAAGTGGTACACTGGTTAACTGCACTACTGTCATCACTCTCACATACACACAGTGAGACCTTTTCTATTTCTCTTCTGTATGTTCTATTTATTTTATATTCCATCCTTAGTTGTAACTGCCCTGTTTTGCTTTACCTTGTGCACTGGATGCCTTAATTTTCCTCTGGGATCAATAACGTATCTGTCCATCTATCTAAGACATGTTTTGTGTTAGCTCTGAAGCAACGAGGCTAATGGAAAATATTTGGCTAATTAAATTTTGGAAAATGGTGAATTTTTTTTTTTTAATATTCTTCATGAATTATTTTAAATAGATGCAAAAGTTCAAGTCTCACGAGACACTGATCATCTGACTGCATCGGTTTACTAACAGAGGGGCACATGACTACTGACCTATATGATCTAACCTCACCATGACATTGGCGTTATGCATGTTAAACTGAACTTCCTCCATTGCTGAGCCTGGCATGGAGTTCCACTTTCCAGCTCCACCTCCTTATGTTCATCTGCTCTCACTTGTGTTACCAACCATACTGCTACATTTCCATTTTACAGATCTGAACATGAAGGTTCTTGTGTTTCTGTCTCCAAAACCTGGCTACAGATGTCTGCCACAATGTACCTTAATAATTCAGCACATTTTGGCCCACTTGATACATCATCCCTGTTAAAATATACATCAGCTGTCATGACGCTTTCTAATAGAAGAACATATTGATATACATCTACAGGGCATTTCGAAAATACTAAATGAAGAAGTTCTCGGATTGTGAGAGAGAGGCTTGAGTTTTAGCTTTTCGAGGTCTGATGTGTATCCATCCATGGCACAGTGAGGTGCAAAGGCTTAGCTGGGCTGTCACAACGAATTGGCATCATCTAAAACCATGTCTTTCTGTATCACCACCAGCACCTTAACTGTATTCAGTGCTGCAATCTCAATAACTCAGTGGAATTCAAGAGGCAATAGTTAGTGATTAATACAATTTTTTTACTTTTAACCATATTTTTAGCTCACCAATAATATGGAGCACATCAGGGCAGATCAGCGGCTCTCCTCCGGTCAGCCGGATCTTCTCCACCCCCTCTCGCACAAATAGTCGAGCCAGTGTCAGCACCTCCTCTGAGGTCAAGAGCTGGCTCCTCGGGGTCAATTTGACTCCCTCCTCTGGCATACAGTACTGACCTAAGAGAGGAAAAAAACTTCCACTTAAACAGCTGTCTGAGGAGCAGTAGTATAGCAGCCAATACCTCAGACCAATGACGGCATACAGCAGATGAAAAGTGCCATCAAGGGGGTGAAGACAAGCTGACATTATTCAGTAGAAGCATTTATGACTAATACTTTTTAACCTAAAGGGTCCATATCCTACAGTTTTATTGCATTTATTTACAATAACAGTCATAATTTATCTTTTCATGACCATTCCCAACCTCTCTTTGTCCTTTAGAACTAAAAGTGCAATTGGTAAGATCTGCCAATTTCATATTCCAGACAACAGGGGGCAACAGAGCACCAAAAATGCATGGCCAGTTCTCCTCCCTCTTCCATTTTCACCAGTTTAGAAGACCCGACATAAGAATTAAACTTCATCTCTTTACTCACCAAGAGAGACTCTAGTGGTGAAAAGCAGAACTTCTATTTGTATTACTTTCTTTTACTTTTTGCCAAACGTGGATTCTTGCTGGTAGCGGGTAACAGTGCTCCACTGCTAAGAGCTTCAGCCATTGTTGTGTTTACTTTTCCTTTTATTGGCTACATGTTCTTAAGTAACCTAACCGGCAGTAGAACTTTCACTATGACTCACAAGAGGTTAGAATACGTTGTCAGGGGAAGCACAGCGGTGCTACTTCTTCATCCTCTTATGTTGGACTGATGGCAGACCTGCCACTACAGCGACTCACCATCATCTCCTGAGGTACAAAGTGGTATTACAGGACAGCATGGACCTGTGCTAGCTGGTCAGCATGACAACCTTAACAGATCTCTACAAAATGATATCAAGACGTCTTTAACACACCGCCAAGACATATTTCTTCCTAATCTGAATTTGAATTCATTTGGATTGTTTTTAACTTAACTGATACACAGAGTTCTGAATGTGCCTCATTAAAAAAATAGAACTTCAGAGTGAACGGCTAAAGCTAAAACTGGGAACAAGTGAGTAGGTGGATACATGGACTTTCGTGACATTACAAATACAATGAATTCAAAACATGTTGTTTGGTCTGGACTGGAGAATGAACGGTATATTTTGAAAGCTGAACACTGTTTACATACAACATCAAACTCTTTTATTGCAAAACAGTAAAAGAAAATGGAATTTCCAGAATACGGACCAAACAATAATTAATTTAAATATACCAACTGCCCCCCTGACAACTGGCTAACAAGGTATAAATGACCAAGACCATCACTCACAGCGAAGGTTGCATTTTTCTGTTAGGGAAATCCGCAGATAACTGTGTCTTCGCCCAAAAGTGTCAGTGAGGAATTCAGAGAATGGCAAGACGTCCTTCAAAACTCGCCTGTGATCGCGCGCTACAACCAACTCCTGAACGTGGAGGGAAAACAGGGACACAGAAGAAAAAAAATTCAACATTAAAGTGTTTCAGTACATATCTGATTGTAAAAAGGCCCTAATCACTCCAGAATGCATTTCATGGACTACATGCACCTCCATTTTTGTTGATTTTTATTTTTTTATTTCATTTGAACACAACAACTTTCCTTTACATCCACTGAAAGTTTCACAATGAATGGACCAATAGAAATGCTCCAAAATAACTAGGAAAAAAATCTAGTTCCATTGACTTACACTGAAAGTATAGTAACCGTTTGTCCCCTCCTGTAAAATTGCTATTTTGGATATACTTGTTTTTCTTTGGACAGCGACAATACGTAGCTCCTTTCGCCGAATTAGTTCAAAACCACTTCAAATTTTCACTAAACTTCTTTTTTTAAAATAATTAACAAACAAGTGCAACTGAACCTTTAAAACAACTGAAAAATAAAATAAGTAAAGATTATATGCACAATTTCTATAATTACGTTTTAATAGATTTATTAAAAGACTTAATTTGTACTGAAATCATGCAGAAAGCTGCTCCTCTAATTTCTGGAAAATGTTTAAACTGCTTAAGGGAGCGTACACTGTCTCAGTCCCCAGGCAAATCTTACCAAACACAAATTCCATTAGTGGAGAGAAGAAATATCACAGCTTTAATCATTTAATCATCATTTGACTTCATCCAGCCATCTCAACAGATTGGACCAGCTGAAAAAATGGCAAGTAAACTTTTATACGTAGCCTGAAAGCTAATTAAGATTCATATCACAGGTTTACAGCTAGGAATGTGATGCATGGCACTGATTCACTGCCTCTCACATTAACATGAATGAAAGCATTAATGCACACTCTGTGATGTTTCTCATTATAGAGTATTCACACACCGGATCTAAAAACTTCTGATCTATTTACGTGAGGAACTGCCAGGTAGGCAAATATTACACAGTACTTAATAACTAAAAAAAAAAAAAAAAAAAAAGACCAAAGCAAAAACAGGAGTTCATATAAAAACTTTAATTTTAAGAGTTTATTTATTGTTATTATTATTATTATTATTATTATTATTATTATGGTGGTAATAAATATCTGACAGATGGGAAAATACCAGAAATTTCTGAAAAGAATCTGAAAGTTCTCATTGTAACTACAGTGGATCTGTGTACTCATTTACTTGTAAACAGATTTCCCAACACACAATGAAAACACGTCTGCAAAACAGCCTATATAACACTATCTGCTTCAAAACCTGCCAGCTTAAATAGATCCATACAACACCACCATACAACCATATAATACAGTGATGAATAATACTTGGATAGTAGATTTGTACATTTCTGAGGTCACCAACTATGCTCTGACTGATTGGTCTGAATTGGCATGTTCTGATTGGTCCAAAGTGAAGACATTGTAATGAATGTAGAAGTAACTAGTATAGTCTAGTGGGTTACACTGCTGCCCTCCATGCTCTAGACTTTCCCTACCTGAGTAACCACCATAAACCATACCAATAAGAGTCCCTGGGCAAGACTCCAAACAATTCCTTCACTTTGCCTAAAGCTGTAAATGACATATACCTATAGATCAAATTAATAAACATTCAGTATAAAATCAAATAATTAGCATGTATAATTAACATATGGGAAACACAGCTGAATACTTAATAAGAAAGTAATAAATTCATTCTAAAGCGACCAAACACATTGACAACAGAAGAACTACTGTGCTGCAGAAATGGTGGAACCTTTAGACAGTCATTTGGTCTCAGCTGTGGAAAGAGCTCTAAAGAATTGCACCACAATTAAGCTGATTAAAGGCAGGTCTGACATACGGCACTGAGTCGTATTTCAGTAGTAAATACTTTATTTGTGAATACAGTTTGTGAAATATTGGATCTTATTTACATGTATAAGGTTTCAGCCTGCTGTAAGCCTATATGTTGCAGGTGGGAGCAAGACAAGTGTTGCCAGAAGTGGGACAAATTTTAGTGTGACCAAGCGGGAGCAGGTTAAAACATCTGTCCAAGCTGTTTCTTTGCAAAGCGGTGGAGCTCCAGTTTGGACAGTCTAGTCTTAAAAGATGCCCTTCTGAAACGAAATAACTTACACTATTATTAATATATACCGTAACAGGAACCACTTCACGTACAGTACTGCTTCCCAGGGCACTTGTAGTCCCTATATGAAGGGGTTGTAGTTTTGGAATACCACATGATTAGCAAAACTCAAGATTATGGTCAGAATATAGCTTATTCAATTAAGTTAAACATCCACAGACTTCATCAAGACACTCCAGCTTGTTTTAGTGTCCCCTGCTATGTAAAAGCTTTGAGTAGCAGTGCTGTTCATGGACCAATGGGAATTAACCATTGCCTGAATTACATAAATCACGAGGCGGTAAGCAACTAGTTTCTTGTACTTCAATAAATAATTTGATGGGTGCATTTCTTGTGTTTTCAAATGGTCATTCTTTCATCTACCCTTCTACTTTTACTCAGTTCTATATTAACTAAAGATGGAAAGACTGATCGGCTATGTATTAGTATCGGCAGATTTTTAATCAAAACATGCGATCGGTGATTGGCCGATCGACGGCGTTAAACAAATGAGCTTAATTTCTGTATTTCCAGCTAGCGTTTCATTGAACCCCCCCTCCGGCCAGGTACTTGCAATTCCTATCTGAAACACTAGGTGGAAAGACATACCCTTTCATTTTCCACAGACTGACTGAAGCGGCCGCCTTGCGAGAACAGTCAGCGTTCACGGCATGTGTGGAGAGAAAACATCGTCCGTCAGAAAGTTTGTGACGCAATATGTGACGCAAACTCATCCAGGGTGTTTTTAAAATTAGTAAAAAAGTCTCGTTGGGAAACCAAGACAAAGACATTTAACACTACTAATCTGATACGCCTTAAGAGTACACTACACGGCTGAATACAGTGAGTACCAGCAAACAGCAGAGCTAGCACGCGCGGCTAGCACAAAACAAACAACCCGGAAACCCGTGCAGACCAGATCTGACCAGTACGAACAGAACAGCAGCAGCAATTCAAGATCTACATTTAATGATTGTAGTTTTTTTGTTTAAAATAACAGAGTCTGTGTTTAATGACTGCAGTTTCTACTGCATTTATTTAATTTGCTTTTTTTGTTTTAAATTAAGGGTCTAAATTGAATGACTGCAGTATTGGATATTTGTTTGACTTACTTTGTTTATTTACTGATAATTTAGTTTAAAATATTATGCTGTTTCACATGAGCTTGTTAAAAATGGAAATAAACCAGTTTAGACCATGTTTCATGACTTGCTTGCGCTAATAACTACATGTTGCCCTGCCGTAGCATATAGCCCCGCTCTCGATCGGTATCGGCTATCGGCCCATTGCACTGAAAGGTAATCGGCGATCGGAATCGGCCTCAAAAATGCTGATTGGTTCATCATAAATATGAACTTTTCACAATTAAGACCAAGCACATTTTTTAGGGGAATTAACTACATTAAAATAAAGTATCAGAATATCAGAATGTGGCCCGCTTCGTTGTTGCTCACATCTCTCACTATGGCTCTTTAGGCTTTCTTCCACCAAAACAATTGTAAAGAAATTAGAAGAATAATATGTAACAAGCTTTAATTAATATACTGGATATATTAAGAAGTTTGGCTAAAATTGTTTCTAGCAGCTACTTTCACTTAATTTAGGCTACTCTTGGCATCTAGCTACCTAAAACACCTTTAAAGTGTTTAAATGTTGTGATGAGACACCATTTGTTACTGACATGTACAGAGAGGCCCTGAGGTAGTTATGATTTTCTGTTGATCTCGAGGGGCTAAGGTTGTTTTCTTGAGATGGAAACTTCAATTTATCTTGTAATCTCGAGGTAAATTATGATCTGTAGATGAGAAAACAACTTGTTACCTGGACACCACAAGAGAAAGAAGTAGTTATATTGGGAAAACAGCTTTTGATATTTTGAGATCACAAGACAAATAAACCCTAATCTGAAGATAACAGTCCAGAAAAGCATGAGTAGCTCGTGGACCTCTGTAGAAATGGCCTTTCACTTCAGACTAACTTCTTCTAATGCTGCACTGGATGACACAGGGGCTGAACGCAGTACTTGGTCTAACATGAAACGGCAACACCGTTAATTAAGCTGTTGCTGCTGCTATAAGAATGAATGCTGCTGGTACCAGACCTAAAAGAGCTGGAAGAGCCTGAACTGCTGAGAACGTCTAGGCCAGTCAGGTCAGGATTAACACCAGGACGCAGCAGCACGCCAAGTTTCCCAAGTGCAGCCGAGCACATGTGCTGACCCTGGAAACAGCCTGAACTCGAACCCTATGGTCGTTTACCTGCGCAGGCTGGGGTTTAGCCTCGGTTGCCTCGCTGTAAGGCTGGTTTTCCTCTTTAGTTACAGAGTAGCAGCGCTGCAGTTGCTCTCCAGCTGCTCCACTTGGCACCCTCACTATCCGCAGGGCCTTGGCGGCGTGCGTCCGCAAGATAAGCCGGCAGCACAGTCTGCTGTGGAAGGCCATTTCAGACGAGGGCTGTCCAGCTCAGCAATGACAGACCACTTATCTCCACTTTCCCCATTTGAGGCTCCGCTGAATCCGAAGTTCAGAGGCAGACAGTACTGACTTGCCTTTTTACTCCTGCGACATGACAGGAGGAGTATCGCTCGGCAGCCAATCAGCTGCGAGAGGCTGGGTATTATGGGAAATGTAGTTCACAGCGGTTCGTGTTTTTTTTTAAAGAGGTACGTCAGCATTTCTCAAAGCAAATGAATTTAAGATTAATAAATAAAGTATTTCAAGCACAGAGATAAACATTAATAATACATTGTACTCAGAGTTATACAACGTTTAAAGCCGTGTTCCACAGTCAGGTATGCGCCAGGTGTGTTAATGATTCCCCTCTGCTTTTAAACCTGAGGTACATTTGGAGTTTGACCTCACACAAGCTGCTTTCTAAGCAAGACAGTGGCCCACGTGACTTTGGAGAGACTTTGTGAACAATTTTGGGTTGTTTTTTTTGTAAATTATTTGGAGCATTAATATGAATGGATCCTCAAAGCTATTGTGATCTTCTACTTGGGCATAATAACACAGTGACAGTGTGATTCAATGAAGAACAAAAATGAAGAACCTAAATAACTTAATCTTGTCCAATGCAAAACATGTATCTCCATTTTTGTCGATTTTTAGTTTTCTACGTCATTTGAACATGACAGCTGTCGTTTACATTGTCTGAAAAATTCATGATGAATGACCCATAGAATTGCTAAAAATAGCCTGGAAAAATTCTAGTTCCATTGACTTTCATTAAAAGTAAAGTATGTTTTTGGTCTCTCCTTTAAAGTTGCCATTTTGAAGATACTTGTTTTTCATTGGACAGCGATGATGTTCATGTACAAATACATATAAAGTATGAATATTAGGTATGGTGATGTTCCTGAAGGCTAATAAACGCTGATATGTTTACTATATTTCTCTCCTCGCCCTGTATGCTGGGTTGTCCTGATCGCTGTATAATGAGAAACATGTCTCTTCAAAACAGTAACTTTACAGGAGAGGACAAAAACTCTTTTTGCTTTTAGCGTAAATTAATGTAGATTATTTATTCTAAGCAAATTAGAAGCACTTCTGTTAGTCCAGTCATTATGATGTGGAAAAGTGAATATTTGAAAAAATGGAGATGCATGTTTCTATTTGGAGTGTGACATCTTCTGTAACACTTCTGTAAGCATTTCCCTGACCAATCACAAGGCTGGCGTCTCTGGCCCCACCCACACAAACCAGTTTCAGAGTCAGAGAAACTTAGTGAGCTAAAGCTAACCAGCATAACCAAAAGCTTACTAGCTAGACCTCCTGTCTGTAGCTGTTCATGTCTTTATCCATATAACAACATTGCTCCTTCATTCATACATTGCTTCATTTGGTCGTCCATCTGTCCACTAGTCTGTTTGTCCATGACTTTTTGTCCATTTAGCTTCACATAAAAGCTGGATAATGATGTTAGTTCTTTATGAGGTGTGGAAAAGGCTGCGAGTGTTGGACAGAGAGCTGTCAATCAAGCTGTTCCTTAGCCACACTTTTTTGCTTGTTACTTTTCTGAACTGTGGAACCACTTTAACTGCTTAACCACTTTGAGCTGCCAGTGGTATGACCATTATTATTATTATTATTATTATTATTGTTGTTGTTGTTGTTATTGTTATTATTATTATTATTATTATTATTATTATTATTATTATATATAAACCCCAAGATCTAGTAACAAGTTAAACCTCATAAATTGGCAGTAACTTAATACAAACAGTGTCTGAATTTGGGTCCAGTCGGGAGGTTGTTTGACTCAATCTCCCAAGCAAAACTGCTTCAGTTCACGTACATTGTTGGCATGTCTTATGTGAACAGGCTGCTTCAGATCCTGCCACAGCATTTCAGTGGGATTTAGGTCAGGAATCCGACTTGGATGTTATAAAGTACAGAATGTTTTCTGTTTGAGACGCTCTGTTGTTGATTTGCTCATTTGATTTGGTTCATTGTTCTGTTTCATTGCTTTATTATTTATTTCTTTTTGCATGTGTGTCGATTATGTGATATTGCAAGCATTGAGCTATTGATCTCCAGACATACTGTCTAACACTGTGCTGAGGAATTTCCTAAAACAAGTGAAAATTCCTTTGTCCATAATAACTGGAAGCTGTTATTCTCCCGCCATCATGAACAGATTGGTTTAGATAGTGGCATCGGTATGCAATGTTTTGATTTGTGTAATGTGGGGTGCTGATGGTTTTTTGCATGTGTATCTGCTGATGCTGATACTTGAACATTTATAAAATATAGAAACTTGGACTAAACAGGGACTTAAATGAGTTTTATTTATGAAGGGTTACATATACAGCTAAAAGGATGGTAACTTAGCATCATATAGACATTCTGCCATTTCAAATTACAATCAGTGTGTCAATCAGCCACATTTAACCAATCCTAAATTTATTTTTTGGAAGCAAACATTGACTCCAATATCATGGAATCCTAATTAGGTCAGGAAGTTTCATCTGTCCCGTAACACAGAGAAGCAGATTTATGCTTTTAGGCATTTCTGAGGTTGACTGATTGATTGATTTGAGTGGGGGAGTTTCTATATGGTGAGCTCCTATGATTGGCACTCTTACTTGTTTTTTTTTCTTATGGTAGTCTCGCCTCGGGGTCCTTAGTCACCCTATACAGATATCAGAAAAGCAGCTCAGAGAGATCACATTTGTAGTGCAATTATAATGTCATGATCACAAAAATAACCCAGATGAAAGTTTTGCACAATATTTTACATATTTTTATATAGTCCCATAATAGCAAAAACAGTTTAACCAAATGTTTTTATGGTTCGACCCTTGAAGAACCATTTTTTACAAGTGTGGAGCAGATGTATTCAGTTCTGGGGGTTGTTGTCAAGTGCAGTTTGTTGATATTCCGGTTTAATCACACCTGATTTAACTAATTTGGCCAGGTTTGGTGGGTGTGTTTGATGTAAACACCTCTTTCCTAGGGTTGTTTCTCATTTGTCAGAGCTGTGGTCACTCGACCAGCTTGATGTACCAGAGCTAAACTCTGACCTAAAATCTAACACATCTGATTGGATCGGGAAGACCATCACAAGGAGTGTTAGTGACAACTATGTTAGAGTATTTTATAGCCTGCCCTTGCCCTGAATGAACAGTAATAGTTCTGACTCATCCTTTTGAATAATATCTGATGGACTGTGCTAAACTCTCTATAAATTCTATTTCTATCCAGTATTTTCAGTCTTATATGACAAAGCAGACCAACCCAAAGAGTGTACTGAATGACGTAATTAAAGGTTTGTAAACTTTTCTAATATACTTTTTTCAGTTACATGCTCCCTCACTCATGTTTGGCAGGCTAAAATTCTCCTTCTTTTATTCTCACTTATTAGTGGAATGTTTTTCAGCTGTGCATCACAACTGAGTAAGAGTGTCCTAACAACCAATTAGCCCAATAACATCCTTAACTTGGATTGGCAGCCGTACCAGGAGATTTAGGCAGAGGACTGAGAATTGCTGATAATAGGACTATATGTAAAATAAGCCTCTATACAAAAATAATACAAACATTTTTGTTCTTTAAAAATCATCTGATACACTTACATTAATTGTATATACCCCCTTTTACTGTCTTTCACATGGGCTATCCATTATCTACTGCGCATAAACCTAATTTCTGAACACATTAAGCTTTGGTAAACAAAGAATGCATTAGCCACAAACATCTCCTGAGTTCCTGGGAGTCTGTCATGAAAAATGAGCATCCCTGTAACTGACCATTTGTCATCAGATATGGCCTGAACTAAAAAATATACAACAGCTTCAATGACACAGTATGTCTTTGTTCTATTGTTGACTTCGATTGTTTACATCGTTAGTATAACAAAAATAAATCACCACAGGAATGTTAGATAAAGAGAATGATGGTCAATAACATCACTTTGAGTAACTGACTCACAGGTTTATAGCAGCTCGTAATACTACTTTGTACCTCAAGGAGGATAGTGAGTCATCGTAGCATCAAGAAAAATCAGTCCTGGATAAAAGGATGAAGCAGTAATGCAACCACTTGTCAACCATATTGAAGGTTCTGCTCCCGGTTAGATTATTTAAGGACAAGTAGCCAATGAAAGGAAGAGAAAACACAATTATGGCTGAAGCTATTGAAAAACAACCACTGCTACCCGCTCTTGGCAAGACGCTATGTTCAGCAGGAAACAAAAGAAGTGATATAAACAGTGATATGTTTATTGTTTATTACAATGGGGTGGACACCACAGCTTTCCAGTAATATGTTGCCCCCTGTTGTTTGCAGTAGCAGTTTAACAGGTGGTGTCTACCTACTTTAAAGAAATTTCATTGGGATAAAAAGTTATATGTATGTGTTATGTGTAAAATTATGCAAAAATAATATTGTGTTAGGACTTAGAGAGCGTACGGTTGCCTAGCTAAACAGCTGTGAAAGGGCAGGAGAACATAAGATGGAAGGAGAGATGATTCAACAAAATAGATTTTGTGAATTAGTAAGCATTTGTCTGGAATTTGAATTTTGCTTAAAAGTAAATGTTTTAGAAAATGTCTGGTAAACTGATAAACAGTTACATTGACTAATTAGCACATTATTATCCAGAATACATGAACTTCTTTTCAGGAGAAAGTGAGTTAAAGGTGCTGCTGCCCTCTAGTGTACAAACATTATCTTTCACTGAATAAAAGAAATACACACGGTCATGAGTTGGCCTGTCATTGTGATTTGCCGTGGAGTTGCTGTGATTAGTGATGGGATGGACTTGTGACTAACATCACTGAACTTGTGACTTCTCAAGCCCTTTTCTCACTGAATCAGTTCAACACAAATCACTCACATGTTCTTGACCTGGACTGCCATACCTCCATCATAATAAAATGTAAGCTTTCCTGTGACAGACCGTTGGCCAGCCCAGGGTGTTTCCTGACTTCTGCCCAATGAGTGCTAGGATAAGCTAAAGCACCAGCTCGAGGGTAGAATCTGTTCTGCTTCAATTGAAACCAACAGGTGGAGGATGAAGCGGCTGAGATGTGTGGGGTCTGAGGTGATGCTACTGACTGTATGGTCCTGTATGGATGCCGGGGCAGGTGCCGCAAGGGTCTTGGTGATTTTAAAGTTGTATTAAAATTGCTGCTGCCCTCTAGTGTACAAACAGAATAATTCACTGAAAAAAACATTGATTTGCTGTTGAGAAGCCGTGATTAGTGATGGTTGGACTTTTGACAAACATGACCAGATTTGTGACCTTTGAAATTGGTTGAGTGGTTGGCTTAGTGCTTTTCTCTAGTAGTTGCTTGTGATGCAGCTGGTCAGGATGCTCTCTACTGTGGACCTGTAGAATTTGCAGAAGGGCTGATGTAGCTGGTTGACTTTTATAGGCCTCTTGAGGAAATGAAGGTGTTATTGGGCCATTTTGACAAATTGTGAGAAATTTTAAATGAACGTATATGGCCAGGAAAGGAGCGACTCCAAATCCTTCTGAGAAACAGAGATAAGGACTTCTTCACCTGCCACAGCTGTAACTGACACTGTTTAACACTATGGCTTTCTGTTGTGTTATGTATTATTCTGTATCTCCAAACTATATTCATAGAGCTTGTTACTGCCCAAATGAATCATTTTGACATTGCATGTTTACAACCCACGCTGAAGCTCTATGGTGTTTTAAAGATTTTAATTTATCTTCTGTATAAAATAGTCTTATTTTTACTTAGTCTTATTATTACTGGCTAACCTGCTTTAGAACACTGCGGCACAGCTGCAGGCTAATTACCCCTCTGTTATCTGATAATCATATATGGATATACAAATATATAGAAAACATGTTATTTGAGCAGGGAAACCCAAACTTGGGACTGCATACAAGCTAACCAGCATCACTCAAGTCTGGTAAAGAGCACACTTGTCTTGAGTTTCTCTCTATTCTAGTTCACTTGTGCATTAACAGGGCGCATATTTCAGCCAGCGTTCCTACAGGTGTTATCCTAATATTAGATCTTCTCAGCTTGTGCATTTGTTTTTAGTTTAGAATTATTCTGTCACAGTGAAATTCGACCTCCACATTTAACCCATCCATGCAGTGAAATACCCACCTATACACACACTAGTGGGCAGTGGGACACAAGTGGTGGGCAGCCCTGGTAGCAGTTGGAGGTTACATACCTTGCTCAACGGCAGTTGTGGTCCCAGGGATCAAACCAGGACCTTCTGGTCACAAGACCAGATCCCTAATCTTCAGGCCACAATTGCCCACACAAATTAACCGCCCGAAAAGGGGCTTGAACCCTGGACCCTCAGATTAAAAGTCTGAAGCTCTACCGACTGGCCTATCGTCACTGGCCAATGAAAAACAAGTATCTCATGGAATGTTTACAGGAGAAGACAAAAACTAGTCTTAATTTTCAGTGTAAGTCAACGATACTATAATTTTTTAAGCTATTTTGGAGCATTTCTATTGATCCATTCATCATGAACTATTTATGAACAATCTGAACATGAGCTGTTCAAATAATGTAAAAATGGAGTGACAATATTAGGTTTACAATTGGTTGAACTCATTCAATTTGTGGACGGACACTGTTCACATCTATAACATTGTTATACAGCCTGTATAGAGTTTCACTGTAGAGTGTTGTGTTAATTATACTAAAACTCTGTGGGTCAAACCACTTTGGGTTTAAACCTGCAAAAGCGTCTGCCATAGGGATGCAGATTGAAGACCTTTCAAGCTCTGAGTGCACTTTATAATAACCCTCCCTCCTACTGTTGGCCTTAAATGTGCTGTTTCAAAATAGGGTCACTAGATGGCAGTGCACGTTAATAAATCACTTAGTTTAGGTCACATCACAGCTTGCTCAGTATGAGAATGCGATGACTGTGATCCAAAGAGGGAGTCCAAGGAGACCGTACTGCCCTCACTGAACTATGGCAAAGGCAGCAGGCCTTACTGCCCTCACTGAACTGTGTTCAAGGCCAGGAAAGCAACATTTTCAGTCACTTAAAGCTTATTTATATGTTTCTACAACACTTCATTTTCTCCATCTTATTGAGAAAGATGAGGAGGCCTGCTAAAACATTTTATTCAGGAAGAAGAGGGCACTCTTCTTTCACAGATAAACATAATCTTTAAACTAAGGAGTGCAATGTAACTCAAGTGTAATCAGCAGGTCAGCTTGACCGAACAGCCTCTTTATTTAGACTGGATTGTTTTGATCTACTTTCCCCTATAAACATGAGCCCTGATTACTCTGTTAAGTGTTATTACTTTGTGCGACATACGTCCAAACACACTGTTTAACATGACGGAAAACTGCTATTGCTGATAAAAACACTATACAGCATTTGAATAAATACACATAAACATTAATGCAGTAAAAAAGTAACAAGAGTTTCCTGTTTCAAATAAATTAGTGGAGCTGTTTTGAGCTATCACAGGTTTGGCTCCAGTTTTCCTCGATATGTTCCCCGTTCATCTCAAGAATTTGTTCAGTTCCATCAGAAGATCAATTGATCCCTGATTTGAGAAGGATAAAAAACAGGTATTGGATAGTAGTCACCACAAATAATACTGGGCTGATATTAACAAAGGTTAATAAATTGATAGTTCACCACTGTATGGCACATGTACTTGCTATGATATTGATGAGCAATGTGAAAACAATAGAACAGTGCGGATACATAAATTCTTTGGACAGCGACTATATATATATATATATATATATATATATATATATATATATATATATATATATATATATATATATATATATATATACTGGATGCAAACCTGCACTACTTAAAGAAATTGGCAATAGCTAGTGTGTCATTGGTACCATATATGTATATTTTTGAGCACAAAAGTCACAATTTTCACAAGTAAAACGCTTCATTGACAGCCATAAAGAATCTACAGGGCTTCAAACGCCTGTCTGTGAACCTGCCTATTGGAACTATTGCTAGTAGTTCTTCGGACAGCGACTATATATATATATATATATATATATGTATATATATATGTGTGTGTGTGTGTGTGTGTGTGTGAATATTCTTTTTTAATATTCAAACAGTATTAATACAACCCAGTATTATTATTTACAGTTCTCATCTAATACCTGCTTTAACTGCTCAGTACTTCATTAAGCTAAATCAAGATTGCTGCTGAAGGAACTGAATACATTCATACAATGTCTGGGGCGTCCAGGAGAAATCTGGAACTACACTTTATGATCTACTTCTTAATACTAAGATATTCATGCTACTTTATATTGTATCTATATATTATGTTCATCTGTTCTATTGATATCTGGTGTTCTTACTGGTGACAGCACACTTATTGCTAAGAGAAAGGCTTTTAAAGAATGAGCTTAGTTGTCCAAGCTGTTGCACAATAGTGTGTGTATATATATATATATATACACACTTTTTTATGAGTAATTTAAAAGGATCTTTCTGTTCAGGGAATAGTTCACTAGCTCTGGTTAGTGATATAATCTCCAAAGCTTGCATTGGTCAGCCATAGCTTGCAACACAGTTCACATCTGTGTCACACCTCTGTCCACAGTGCTTGTGCTCTTTCATATCTGGGTCACTTTAGAACACTGAGAACAAATAGGCATGATCCCGAAGTGACGCTTCCTCAATTGATAGTGTGGGCAGCTCACAGTCATATCAGCCCTTTTTATTGTTGTGCTTTTGGGCTGCATCCAAGAGCTCAGTTCTCAGCAGCTATTGCAACACTGAGTTCCAAAACTGACGCTAGATCTGATTCACTGGAAAAGTACAGCTATAACCAGTATGAATTACCAGCATGGGATTGCTTTATACCCAGATGGAAGTACGGAGGTGGGCCATTTACGTAACTGAATGAAATAAAGCAAACCACCACATCTTGCTTGTTTATTTGTTTATTTATTTCTTTATTTGAAAGTAAGACATTTTCACAACAGACACATACAAGCTCCAAACACAACTGTAAAAGCTTCTGAATGAAATAGATTTCACTCCTAACACCAAGATGTTAACTTAGCAAAGAATCATGATTTATTACATAATTTGATCAAGTGAAATACTGAGTCATCCATTCATGTTTATAAAAGTGACATAAATATCAGGTACCGAATGCACCTTGCCCACCAGGATGCTTTTAGAGTAGGAGGTTTAGGACAACGTGCTTGACGTACATCTGCATATCGTCCCGAATGGAAATCCTTGGTTTTGTTTGTACTAAATACTGAAAGAGCTCCAGTGTCTGGCGCATGTGGCTTGAGCCCCAGTCGTGATGGGCTGTATCTTAGCAATAGTTCCAATAGGCAGGTTCACAGACAGATATGTTTACGTTTGAAGCCCTGTAGATTCTTTATGGCTGTTAATGAAGCGTTTTACTTTGAAAATAGTGACTTTTGTGCTCAAAAATATACATATATGGTACCAATGACACACTAGCTATTGCCAATTTCTTTAAGTAGTGCAGGTTTGCATACAACTATATGTCACTGAGGCACTATGGAGGGTGGTGGAGTGTTATTGCCTGCGGAAAAAACTGGTAGCGGATGGCTTACCAATGGATGAGAGAGGTGCATTCAGCCAAATATAGACCGACTTAAGAAAGAAAAAAAGAAAACAAAAGAAGAGAGAAGTAGCAAAGTCTAACAATCATGAGATACCCACCAACATAATCAAACTGTGTGGACAAGCAAAGTACAACTATCAAGAATACCATTTGCATGTTTTTTTTGTTTAGTTTTGTTTTGTTTATTATTATTAGAATCCATTTAAATAACCAAAGGAACAAACACTGACATACATATTGCTGTTTTTGTTGTTGTTTTCTGTCTTTAAACAAAAGCAATTACCAAAATAAAAGAAAACAAAAAAAAGAAAAAAGAGAGAAAAGATTGCTCGGAAAGCAGGACATGTACAGAGGGGTTCATAGATGGCTTGCTTTAAGATCTTTAAGGGTCCAAAGACTGACAGACAGACTGATTACAACTCACAGTCGTCACGCACTTTGTTTATTTATTTATTTTTTTGGTATTAAATTGATTTTCTCCACTATATTCCTTTATTTTCTCTCTCGTTCATAAAAAAAAATCTGAATTCTCTTCCACATCCTTGGTGGCCTTGACAAAATTCCCAACATAAATAAGCAACACTGAAGATTCCTTCAAAATCTACGCCAGCATTATTCCGCTTTGGTCTGGCAACGATGACAAAGCACTATCCCGTCCGCTTCCCGATAAGGAATGTTTGAAGTAAACAGTTCAGAAATATTGCAATTGATATCAGTTCCTCGCACTAGCAGGAAATAAGAAGTGTCTCACGTTCCCAATTCCCCCGCAGCTCGCGCTGCCTATGCTCTACGTTTAAGTGATCAGTAACAAAGTGCATCTGGTCCCGTGCCTGGCAGTTGATTGAGGGCGCCCGTTTGGCTTGGTTCGTCTACGGATCGAGCCGTGAAAGTACGTTAGAAAAGTAATACATAGTCATTGTTTCCATTTGAATACCACAGTGTCTGCCCAATAGAAAGCAGTATTGCCTTGTAAAGGGTTGGAGGCTGAACCTAATATGGCTAGAGTTTGTCCTCAGGTACATACCCCTGTGTTCTGACATGTTTTGTACGACTGTGTGCAATTGCTTTTTCGTAATGCTTGTGTGGCTCACTCACACAGACACAAAATCCCTGACAATAAATTCAGTGAAGTGTTTCTTCTCTTTCTTTTTAATATACATAGCAAAAATAAGGTAAAAGTTTGCAACATCTCCAAGGTTCTTGTGCCAGGTATGGATAAAGTCGAGGTCAGCCTTGAATAACACACGTTTGTTTCTTTCTCTTCGAGACACTGAGGCTCATCCAGTGAACCCTTGACATGATTTTTAAACAGCAGGACACAATGTACAACCGGACAATATATTCACACAGGTCATAAATACAAAGGGCAGTCAATGTAAATGTCAAGCTGGTTGGTCGAGGGCGTCCACCTAACTCTGTAGTGTCCCAGACTGTACCGAACGGGGGGACTTCCCCAATCCCTTTTCTCTCGCTGTCCCACTCTTTTCCCAAACGCTGCAGAAAAGAATACTTTGTTTTAAGGAATGATCAGAGGAAGGTCTCCTCTTTCGTTCTCTCCACTCTGGTGTTTCTAGTCCAGCCTTGTCGTCGTGGGTGAAAACGTTTGATTTCCACAAACACATAAACAAAATCGAACAGAAAGAGAAAAACGACCAAAAAAGAAAAAAGAAAAAAACAACAACTCCCTTCTGAGACGTTTTAAATAAAACGAGCAAACTAGCCCTTGAGGGTTCTCGGCTTTGTAGAGATGAGGTCCTGGGACGGTTCCCAGCTTGGGGGGTGGGGGGTGGGGGTGGTGGGGATGAAAGAGTGCGGCCGGGCTGCGTCTCAGAGGGCCAGCAGGGTGGGCGAGTTGAGCGAGTCTGACGACTGGTCTCCGCTGCTGCTGCTGCGCCGGTGGGCTTTGGAGCACGACTCTGAGGATGGCGAGGGGCTCTCGGGCTCCAGCATGCTCGGGTAGGTGAAGATGAGGCTGGGGTTGCTGGGGGTGGACACCGGAGTGGACGCGGCCACTACGGGAGTGTTTAGGCTGTCGCCGTCGGAGCAGTACATGCCGCCGCCCAGGCAGATGGGCTTGATGACCGAGTGCTGGCTCTTGCCCTCGTCTTCATCGTCGTCGTCCTCCATGGGCTCCTGCTTCACCACCACCGGGCTCAGGGTGTTCAGGGGGCCCCGAGAGCCCAAGACAGGTCGCATGGTCAAGGGGAGAGGGGCGCACTGCTGGGGAAGCGACGCCTGGTGGCGCTCCTCTGGAGGCAGCTTGCAGACTGGGTTGTGGGCCACCAGCATGAACTCCAGCTTGTCCTTCTCCTTTTGCAGCGTCTCGATCTCCTTCTGTAGGTCGGCTTTCTCCTCCTCCAACTTTTCTGTCTCCTTTATTACGAACAAAACAGAAGAAGTGCAAGAACATGAGCCGAGAGGTTCGAATAAAAAAAATAGATCCATTTTTGCAGCACTTGTTGTATGAGAAGAGCTATGCAGATTCTGTACTTGTCCCACCACACCCTATAAAAAGGGGTCTATAGTCTAAGTAATGGTTAGATGTAGAACCCTGACAATCTCCAAGAACCAATTTAATGGTTATAATGGTCCTTCTTTACGATGGAAAGCCTCCATATCTTTGTCAAAAGAACCCTTCATCAACCCTTAATGAAAGAAACCCTTATTTCAGTTCTATCCTAAACCCTTTGTTTGATAATGTAGCACTCTTAAAATTAAATGTTCCCGAACTGTTCTTGGCTTGGACGTCCTGTTCTAGAAGAAAACCATGTAATTAATGTAAGACCTACATTATGAGGCCAGCATTTAAGCTTTAAAATGCTCATCTGTGAGCCAAACGTGGTTGGCACTCTCACTTTTTAGAACATGTTCCTACAGTCACTCCTCGTAACTGCGAGGGTGGTGCACGTAATGTAAATTCTGTCAGGTACACCTGAAGAAACAGAACAGATAAATCTGCACAGCATCTACTCCTAGAGCCTATCCCTGTTTGAACTGTATAATCTTTTCAGTGCCATATAGGCCGCACCCTGACGCCAAATAACCACACATTGTACCAGGACTACTGCTGCTGCTGCTTGCACGCAATCCTATTTGAGCAGCCACAAGAATCATTAATTCAGCTCCTAAAGAAATATCACTACTGATTAGTATTCGCTTCTGAATCCTAAGACACTAGTATAGTGTCTTACACAGTGTAAGACACAGTGTAATTACTACTCAACTAATATGTAGGTACTTGGTAATGAGAGCAAGGACTTGAAACGGGGACCCACACGCGGTGCCCTCAAGTTTAAGGGCTTAAATATTGTAAGTGTGCAGTGCTGGGTTTTACTGCATAACTGTTTCTGCCACACCCCTCGGGGTTGGGAGGGTTAAACAAGACCCAGACAGCATGACTAGACGGCCAGAGATAAATGGCAGGCCGTCTGAGTGCACCGGTATGAGGAAGAAGGAAACTAAAAGCAAAGCAGCCTCCACCATTATGAAGAAAGAAAGAGAAAGAAGAAGGGAGATGGTAAAGCACCCTGCTATCAAGGCTTTACGATATAACTCCTTATTTGGTGAAGACTGAGGCAGAGTGGGGGGGGCTAAGGAAGAGGAGAGAAGGGAGATAGCAATGTGTGGAGTTTGATGGCTCGTGTGGTTTCTTCTTCACATTATCAGACACTTGGTCTCGTCCACCCCCTGCAGCACATTCCTCCCTCGTGGTTTCGGACGGACAGCTTGAGAGATGGCATTGTGGAGCTAATTAGTTCAATTACAGCACATATCGTCTGGACGAGGGGGCATTCCCACGTGCTGCCAGACAACATTGGGCTTTTATAGCAGCTCTTACTGCAGGCAAGAGCGGCTGAACGTGTTGGGCCACTGACACAACTTCCCTCTCTTATACACTTATGCATAATAACTAGTTGCAAAAAATAAACCCAGAGAAGACCAGATGGAGTCAAACTGCTGCGTTCAATTAAACCCCTTCTCGGAGAAACAGGCTATTAAATCCTTTTTCTTCTTCTTTGACGCAGAGCCCTGAGCTTTCCGTGAGGCCACATCTACAGACGCTTTCTACGCTCCCTAGTCCACGCTGCTGTGCATGATGGATACGTTCTTGACCAGAAACTCACCCCTTGTAGCATCTCGGTCAGCTCTCTCCTCCGATTTCGGCACTTAGCAGCGGCCAGCTTGTTCCTCTCTCGTCTCACTCTCCTTTTCTCCTCTTCCTCTGGCGTCAGCTGTAATGCACAACAGCAGCGATGAGCTTTCATACGGGAACAAAAATATCTGCTGGCATCTGCCTCACTGCGCAGCAGTTCACAGTAGACTAAGTTTTCTAATTTGAGTTCTATGCACCACCGGTCAACAGTTTGGAAGCCATGTTTTTAATAAAATTGACCAGAGGCGCCCAGATTTTTGCTTTTGACTGCAGCCTTGCACAACTTCACAAGTTTAAAGATTGGCTGGGAGGCAGTAAAATGGAGAAATGTTGGAGAAAAGTTGGAGAAATGTGTCCAGAATTAATGAAATGGACAGAGAAAGCTGAGAATGAAGCTATAACAGAAGCAGCATTCAGAATGCATCATATTTTGAAGGTGATCAAATCTCAATGGCTTGTAAACAAATCATGGTAGTATATTATTTATAATTTAATAACTTTTTAATGCTGCCACTACATTAAACATTGAATAAAACATGTCATAAAATAAACTGTGTCTCTGGAAAACATATGCATAACATTTTATGAGAGTTTAAAGTAGAGGCCAAAAGACTCCTAAGTTAATGATACAAGTTAATGTAAAGGGATTTATATATATATATATATATGGCCCATATTCATCAAAATCCTCAGAGTAAGAATGCTGATCTGGGGTCAGTTTATAGTTTTTATATAACACTGAACAGAATTACATGAACTGATAAATGTTGGCCACGGTAAAGGAAAGCTGCCGTGTTCAAATAACAGTTGAGATGCATGTTTGTTGTGGGTCAGCGACAGCACTTTTTGCGTCTTGCTTATAATAAATACTTATGCACTGTACAAGCTGTTGTACAAAATGTACCAAACATCAAAAGTACATTAAACTCACAGGTGATTTCAGGCATTGTAATGGCAGCACAGTTGTTGGTCTATGTATAGAACTGAGTTCTATCAAAAAAAAATCTCACCTGTTCGTCTCTCTTGCGCCGTCCTCGTGCATCGCCGATGGAGCGGATGACTCCAGGTCGCGCCAGAGCGGTGTGGCCGAGGAGTCCGGGGCCGCTGGACACAGACAGGCCATACGGGTGTGAGCGCGAGTACGGGTTGGACATGGAAGTGATGACTGTGGGCTGGACCATCCACTGCAGGTCCTGGCTGGTGGTTATGGCGTTGATGGTGGGAATAAAGGCACTGCTAGAGCCAGGCATGTCGACTCTGTACTTCTGCAGAGGAAAAGAGGGAAAGTTAGATGAGTGATGAGAGCAGAGATTCTTTCCTGATTTCTCCCTTCAGCTGGACTACTTTCTGTTTCACGAGAGCAGCAGCAGTTTCGTAATGACGACAGCAACAAATAATACACTGAGCTGCCAAGCTGGACAGAGTCCGGCTGTTTAAAGCAGGGCTGCCCAACCGGTGGCCCACAGACCTGCTCGCTTGTTTTATGCCAGTGGAAAGTTATTCAAAGCCCTACTTCCTCGCTCAATGAGACAGCAAACATTGAGTCATTGGAAAAAGTTCAGACGGCCATGCTTAAGTGAGCTTTGCTCATTTTGTGTTGCAGTTTGTGCAAAATTTATGGCGCATGTTTTGTATAATGTGTTTAACTTATAGCAATTGTGCACCAAAACATGCAGAACAGGGTCATATTTAGGTTTGGACCTGGCAAATGATGTGTTATATGACTGTAATATTACATTTTAAACTTTTTCTAAATTTGTATATATATTTTAGGACAATATATAATCGATTTTTTTGGTAAATGGACCAATAGCATAGCTCTAAAGTAGCTTAGAAAGTATTCTGGTTCCATTGACTTCCATTAAAATTAAAGCATGCTTTTTCCCTCTCCTGTAAAGCTGCAATTTTGGACATATTTGTTTTTCATTGGACAGTGACGATATTCTATACTTGTTCACTGTTTGGACATTTTGGCCCTTAAACCATCACAGACAGTGCACTTTGACTCCCCACACAATAAGTCTGTGCACCCCTTCTGCGTTTGGACAAGTCTTTGCAATTAGTTTATCAAGTGTGAGATGTGATTCGCATCACATCGTCCACCATCTAACTGCTCCATGCACCACCATCATCACAGAGCAATGAATCACTTGGTGCAGCGGCTCTGACTGCAGTCCCTCGCCTGCATGACCCTCATAGCGACGCGGTGACACACTCAGTGAATCATGGGAAAGCCCATAGTCCTCCCTGACAGCAGCCCATTAGGGTTAAGATAATGGCCTCTGTGATGCAACTGGAAACACAGTCACCCAGTGTGTGGAAACTGTGCAGAAAGGATGGTTACTTCACATTCGAGCTCTGACCCGAACACAACGGAATCAGAAGAGCACAAAGGAAATGTTTTATACAGGCTATGTATTAAAATTCCACTGAGTGGAAAGAGTATGTAGGTGCCCTTTTATAAACACATAACAAACACTGTTCCTATCTGCTCCGATAACTGAGTCTGAACTTCTCTCTTTCTCCTCTATGCTACCACCCCTAGTCACCCCCAGGTTACTGCATTAGAGCTCAGTAGCTGCAGCTTGTTTAGCTGTTGAATGTGTTGTACCTACAGATACAGGCTACTCATTAACCCACCCAGTTATCAAAAACATGATTAATATGTAACACCGCAGAGTTCGCTCTGGCGGAGCTGCTTATCTGAGTCATGTCGCAGCGCTAAATTACACAAATTCTTCCAGTAAGTCAGGAAGCACGTTATATTTAGAGACGGCGGGAGTGAGAATTCCCTCACATTCCCACATCCCAGAGGGATTTCTAACGGGAAGGTGATTTAAGGGGCTTCATTTACAGCAAGTCAGCTGCTTTGTGCCGGACCACGTAATTTCTGGAAATCACAAAATACCGGGACTCGGTGCCAAACCCCACGTTTAGGGTTTCACTCAGGAAAAGCTCTTCTTCTGTCCATTAAAGTACTTTCACATGACTCAATGTGTCCATTCTCTGGAATTCAACAGGTCTGAGCATTGCAGCAATAAACGCTGAGTTATATAGATATATATTTTTATTGGAGTATGTTCTACCTGATTTCCTCACAACTACGCCCCTCCCTTTTTTATACCCCCCCCCTCCACCTCCGTAATATTTCCACACCCCATTCAGACAACCCAGCCTCCTGCACACTGATTGGTTAGCGCCTAGTGCTCCTAATTTGAATATGTAAATACACCACCATGTATATCTAGTCTGCTGTAAATCTAGTTCGTGGCGCAGAATTGATATTAATCATTGATTATTTGTTTGTTCAGAGATTATTTTTCTAATTTCTGGCTGCTTTGAAGTTCCACTGTTTTCCGCGGTTGCTATGGTGTCTATCTCAGCTGTCCAATCAGTGCGCTGGACATGAGAATAAAGCTCTAGCCTATCCGAGCGCAAGAGGCGGGGCTTTACAGACAATCCGAGCGCAGGAGGCGGGGCTTTTTGACAGCCTTAATGCTGGAGGCGGGGATTTATAACCAATCCGAGAGGGCCAAAGCAAAGGTGGGCGGGGTTTGTGTGAATACCGGTGTTAGAGGGGTGGGGGGCTACCGGGAGCAAAGACACGCTGCCTTTTTTTTCTCTGGAACTGTTTAACTCTGCTCTGCGGAGCGTTTCGCAACTTTATCATAAACTTTCAGCAACTCAGTGTTTCTGAGTTTTTTCAGTTGTTTCTGAAATGATTTCTCACTGTTTCTCTCTGTTACTCACTGTTTCTATTTTATTCGTGGCTGTACACGCGTTGTGGAGACTGTATCGACGGTACTAAACGCCGGGGCACGCAGTTCGTATGGCTTACATGATAAACAGGCTTTATGTGATCACATGGGAGCGTCTGTGGGGAGTTTGTGGAGAGAGCCGCACGCAGTCCTCCGGAAGTGGCTCAACTGATGTAAAACAAGTAAAAATACCAAAGGCCTGACGCACAGCAGTCACAAAGGTGCCTTTATTTTACACTGGAGACCACAAAACAGCATCTTCCCACAAACAAGGCGCCAATGTCCGGGGGAGAAACTGTGATACTGGTGATCCGCGGTTTACACAGTACATCTTATTTTACTGCTATCAGGCTTGTTATCGAGAGCTGAGGATCTGCTTATTTCCCACAGCTGTACAGCACGTCGCGTCTGTATTCTGCCTCTATGGTTTCCGACACATGTCATCTCAGAGCCGCATTACGTCTCATATGATTTCAGAGTTGAGTCTATTGAGGCAGTGGAAGTGGAGAGCATCCTGCGGTCAGCGTGTGCGCAGTCTCGGTGGGCTGCTTTCACATGTACGCCCACCACCCACACACACACACACACTTCAGCTCAGAAAACCATATAACAGCACACAGCATACATAGCGGCTGTATACATATGTATGTATGTATGTATGTATGTAGGAAAATGTATATATACTGATAGATATAGAGATATATAAGATAATAAGACGCCTCTCTCCTGGTAACACATACAGTGCTGAATTAACACCTAACAGTGTTGAATTAACAGCTATAGTGTTAATTAAAGTCCATCTTATAAATGAATTAATTAAACAGGAGTTTTAGGTGTGGAGCCCCTCTATTTCATATATATATATATATATATATATATATATATATATATATATATATATATATATATGCACAATAGTGATGACAGAAGTGTTCTTAGCTAATGTGAATGTGGTTATGTTGCAAATATATTGCATTAGAATTAATAAGACTTCTTTAATTCTGCTTTAAATGCAGAATGAAAACGTAATTTGATGTAATTGTATCTATTTTGGATCTATTATCTATTTATCTCTTATCTATTTAGGCCTTTTCTGAGTTTTGGTGCAGCAAACTTTAGATCAACTCTTTTGGAGATTAAACTTTTTTCACATTCAGAAAGAAAAGGCAAATAAAAAAAATATTACTCTGACTTTGAAGGCAACCAGGCCAATTAGCTTACTTTAAAGTATAACCAACACGTGCACTGTTGTTTTACAGTGTCATTAGAGAATAAAGAGACTTATCAGAAAATTAAGCTGTAGGAAGTGGTGCTAAGAGGCTCTGCCTGACTGTCTGATCTGCTGTGTGGACAGCAGCCGCGTGCCTACAGGTGTGTGCAGCGCTCTGGCCGGGCTGTGTGGGGCCCGGTGCTGGTGCTGGAGGAGGAGGTGGTGGTGGCGGTGGTGAGACGGTACCTGGTAGCTGGAGGCTGAGAGGGGGCTCCCGCTGGTGAAGGAGTCCTGCTGGCCCGGGGAGGCGCTGCTGCTGCTCCCGGAGTACTCCTGGTACATCATCCAGCAAAATAAATAAATAAAAAAATAGGCAAATTTCAGAGGTTGGTAGTGATCTCCCACACGTTTAGAGTGTCTTCTTGCACTTCCAAGCAAAAAACCCCACAGCTGAAGTCCCTTAGCGCGAGCTAAGAAAGCCTAATGTGAATTAAAACCAGTCTAATATCCAAACAACCAGGCTACAGAATGGTCACACACGCCTATCAAATCCAGTTATACTGTAACAAATCAGAGAACCGGAGTCCTGCAAGTGTTCATTTAGTCCAGTAAACAGGTTTTTCATTAAAAAATAAAAAAATAAAAAAGTAAAGGTGTCTCCCCCGATGTAAACCAAAGCTAGAGTGACTAATAAAAACTTCTACGAAATTCTTTGTTTCTCTTTACAGTGAAAATGTCTCTTGTGCACCTACTTTCTGTAAATGAAACTCGGCGCAGTTTTCGTCCCTGTTTTTGTCCCTTTTTGGCGATATGAGTCACAGGAGCGACAGCGCTGCCTTCACCTTTGTAGATGTGCCTCCTTTTCTCTCTCTCTCTCTCTCTCTCTTTTCCTCTTTTCGCCCTCCTGCTCGCTCTGCGCGTCCAGTTTTTTGCGCGATGACTCACTCCAATGGCACTACTGCGCTTTCGCATCTGCTTATCAACGCCGACCTGCGCACACGGGCCGAGACCAAGTCAGCCCTCGATGGGGGTGACAGAGTCATCAGCTCAGATACAAGCCTCAAAACGCCGCACGGCTTCTCAGTGACGTGGCGGAAAGTGTGGACAGACACGAGTGAGCGCCGTGGACTGAGTTTACTGTGAGATGAGGCTGATTTGTGAGAGTTTTGAGCTCGTTTGGCTCCTCTCGCGCTCTCCCTTCCTCTCTGGACAAGTTGGTTTCGTCCATTGACGTTCGTTTCCTAAAATGGGCAGTTGCGTCAGCGCGTACACGCGCGTGGGTTTCCTACAGGTCCCGGTGGAGGGATTCCCTCTAACATGCGCACACATATACCCTCTCTCTCGTTCTCTCTCTCTCTCTTCTCTCCCTCCTTCTATATGTCTCTCACTCACTCTCGCTCGTTTCTTCTCGCTCCCTCTTTCTCCAGCTCCTCCTCTGTTTCCCTGTCCCCTGTGCTCAGATTGCTCTCTCTCTCTCTCTCTCTCTCTCTCCCCTCTCTTTTTCCTATCTCTCTCGCCCTCTCTCTATCTCCTCTCTCTTCCCCCTTTCCCCACCGCTCTCTCCTTCTCTATCTCATCCCTCTATCTCTCTTTCTCTCTCTCTCTCATCTCTCTCCTCCCTATGTCCCCCCCTCTTCCCCACTCCTCTCTCCTTCTCTATCTCATTACTCTCCCTGTCTCCTCTCTCTCTAACGCTCTCTCTCTCTCCTTCTACCCCCCCCCCCCCTCTCTCTCTCTCTCAGGTGTAGCTGCACGTCACATGCTCGATCCTCGCTGCACTGGGACTGGAAACAGGTGTCTTTGGGCAGGAGATCCAGGTTTCTGCAGAAATGCCAGCCTGTACGGCAGATAGATGTCGCCGGTGGTACAAACAAGGTTTATTTAGCTGGGGGTGGGGACGCCCTGTGTTTGGGGTGCAGGCTCATACCGTTGCACTGTCATGTATTTCATCAGCGTCTCAGTGGAACAGTGAGGCAAACACTCAGGTTTTTAAAGAGCCCATATCACAGGAAAATACAGTTTTGCCCAGCTTTGGAGTTTTAATCTAGAGTGCAAACCTCAAATTTCAAAACATACCCATTCCACAACATATCAACATCAAACTGTAAATGCAGCCTATTTTAAATAGAGTATTTATGTGATGTCACTAAAACAACTTATTTCCATATACCTAAATATTCATCCATTGGCTCCTCCCACTCACATTACAGTTATAAGGAGTATCTGAGACTGCTTTTAAAGGGAATCCTCGTGTTAAGACACCACGTCCAGGTCCTAGACTTTACTGCATTGGCTGAGAGTCTCGTTGTTTGAATAGTCCAACAATTAACAGCCAAGAACTGTCATCACTCTGCATCCACTTCGTCTTTTTCATTCCATGGAATGAGCTAGAATGATATTTGTTGTGCTCAGAACTACTCTAACAACTAAAAAAACCTGTACGGGCCCTTTAAACTGTCATGAGAATGATAATGAGTATACTTTCATAAATATACTCAACTGATAACTGATAGAAAACTAATAAACAAAAACAAGGCCAAGATATGACACACTAAACTCTCTGCAGCTGCAGGACGCTCCAGGTTAATAATCCATTAATTCCTGAGAGATCTGAGTGATTAGTGTCAGGAGCGCGAGCTGGTGGTGGCGTCACACTTATATGAACATCGGTCATCAGCTATTGCGCCGTCGTCACACTGACCATAAAGCCCTCTAAAGCTCAGCGTGCATGGAGATACTTCAGGGTCGGCGGGGTCAGATTGCCTCTAACCCACCAGGGTGCTCAGCACCTCATTCCCAGAATGCTTAATGAGGTGAACTGGGTGATTTGTGTGGACCAGTGTGTAACTTATATATTTAACTAATATATTAATTTTACTTGTGTCATTACATTATTATAACATATTGTTGTAGAAATTCCCAAAATAGCAAATTCTCTTTTATAACAGAGGTTAACGTAAAAAAAAGTCTTCATTCCAAGCCACTCTGGACCATTTCTCATGAAATTTGTCATATTTGTAAAATATGAAGAAATATAATCTAATTTTGTAGCATTTGAAATTTGATAAGATCCTATTATTGCATGGCCACACCTCCTGCATGCATGCTCAGTAGTGGGTCACAACCATATAGTTAATTATGTACACAGTAGCCTGCTTATGTGTTACATATGCATTGTGAGTGTATGGTTGTTTAGGGTGTTTAGGGTCCCTTTTCAAGATCTAGTGCTCCTCAGACTGCAGGCTGAAATGCAAGCTGCTTCAAATAAAACTAATCTGCTATTAGAAAGTGGCTAATGCACAGAAACCAAACATAAAGGCTGTGATAATCCCAGCCATCCCAGACTGAGACTGAGCGCTATCACTGACGGGCATGTTCAGTGAAACAGTTATCATAATGCATTAGCACAGTACTGCTAATACCACTAATAATGCTTCATTGCTATTACAGCACTCTACCAGGCAGCACCACAGAGCTAGCAACACAAATGCAGACTATTAGCACACATTAGCAGTTGGTTCACATTGTACATGTTCTATTATGAGCAGCTGCCTGAACATGAAGTGTGTTTTTCAGTGTTTCTTTCACTTCGTGGTCACTTTGAGGAGGATCCCAGTGTGCGCGTTTGCTAACTGATCCATCTGATAA
Source organism: Megaleporinus macrocephalus (assembly GCA_021613375.1). Lineage (NCBI taxonomy): Eukaryota > Metazoa > Chordata > Actinopteri > Characiformes > Anostomidae > Megaleporinus > Megaleporinus macrocephalus. The sequence continues at coordinate 25,746,436 of CM038712.1, forward strand.
GCTCTGCAGGAAGTTAGGAGGTTCTTGAAGCGGTTCAGAGATGACGTGTGTGCTCAGCCTTGGCGGACGTCATGCACTGTCTGGTACAGTTATGATGCAGGGGACGGGGACTTAAAGCAGAGCGCATGGAGAATTAGCACTAAATCCATACATAGTTCAGACAGGTGGACATGTTCCCGGCGTTAATACAGACGGCGCATGCTGCAGAGCTCACAGAGCCACGCATGTAGAATCTGGTATACTTTTGGCCAGCTGTACGCAGCGAAGCCGCTTTTCAAGAGCCAGACTTGATTTTCACCCTTGCTAACCGCATTGCTATTTTACTGTGGGAGACTAACACATTGCAACCCATTGCCAGTCACACTTCTTCACTCTGTAAAGCTCTGCGAGGGATGCTAAATAGGAAAAAAGTTAAAGGCCTTGAGGAACGTCATTCACAGACCACCGAAAGCTCAGCATAGAGACGTTGTCTGAGCAATTAAAAAGACCTACTGATACACCTTTATCTTGTCAGCTGGCTGCCTTACAGCTCTACTAAAGCAAGAGGACAATATTGAGATTAAAGGATTAACACTCTTACCCAGATTATATCATCAGACATATTCCTGGAAGCTAATCTGATAGCATGTGCTAGACTGCTAAGTGGGATGGTGTAAGGGAGGCACAAAAAAAAAAAAGATAAACACGATTAAAGCACAGACATATTGATCACAATACGACCCTTCTCTTTGTTTTTATGTGCTTATGTGTAACACTGGGCCCAGTTTGGAACCGGGTGTTGCATTATAGGTAATAGCATTAAATGCTAAACACATCATGTAATTACATACAGCACTGTGGAGGAGTCAGGGGTTTCCAGTGAAGGTGTTCTTGTTTGGTTTGGGAGTGGCCAATAAATACACAACGGGTGGTCTCTGAGCTTTTGGTTACTTTTCAACCCTCTCTAGCTCTCATTTCTGTTCAGAAGACTTAATTCATTTCCATATTTCTGCAGGGATATGTTACCCCAGCTTCAAAGTTCAGTCTTAGTAGTTGGTTGCATCTTCTGCTTCTCACTCCAGCAGCATCTTCACAAATGTTTTTCTTTTTGGTTCTTATCTTTAAGTGAGGAGCTTCACAAACAGCTACACATCCTGTCAGACCCACAGCCTTGAGGCGATCTCTCACAGTAGAATGATGGACAGAAACACCTGTAGATGTTTTCAGATCTGGCTCCTTTTTTTTTTTTTGGAAATTCTTGTTTTTAGTTTTCCTTTGACTTTCCTTTTCCTCTATGTGCAAGTGGAGATATCTTCATATCTAATCTCTCCAGAAGTATCTCCTGAAACATATACAATAACTGCTGTGTTTTGACAGGAAGATGATAAACAAACAAAGGATGGTCCCTAACTGTAGCCCAGTATGTTACGTTTAGTTTTGTGAAGAAGATAAAGGGGTGACCTTTTGTGATCCCCAGCCGGGTGACCTTCTTCCCATTACTGCATGGGTTTCCTCCCACAGTCCAGAGACATGCAGTCAGGTGAGCTGGAGATATTAATTTGCCACTAAGTGTGTGTGTATGTCTGCCCTGTGATGAACCGGCAGCCTGTCCAGGGTGTTTCCTGCCTTCCACACAATGAGAATCCAGCTCCCATCATCAGGGACACACAAGAAAACTGAAGAGTAGAGAAAAATGGTAAAGCATTCGTAACCATAACTAACTAGTGTCCACTTTCTGTCCACTCCCAATGCGTATACATAGTTATTTATTCAATAAACTGACCGTTCTGTGTAGCTCTCTGCTGTTGGGCTGGATCAGGCAGCACCAGTTTAAATGACCTGCCTGTCTGGATGTGCGAGCATCTCCGACTGAGGCCACCGAGCAGATGCCTTGTGGATTACCGAGTGGTGAGGACAGCTGATATAGATTAGCCACCCGACTATCTCTTCAAATTTTATTTGCAGGTTTCCTTGGCAACTAATGCTGAGCCGTGCAAAACAGCAGACAGCCACAATGTGAACATTCCAGGCCCAGGGGGAATATGAGACTCCGGGGGGAGTAAATGAATTCATGCTGGAACATTTCCACTGATTAGGCCAATCGCATTACAGGAGCGATTGAGACAGAGCACTGGCTTGTCTGTTGAGTGTGAGTTACCTGCGGGGTGACATCCGTCCCTCAGGTACCGTGTTCAGGAGAGACTAATCTGAGCTGTTTCCCTTTTTTATATATATATATATCTGTGAATATATCAGGTTTTTAATAGCAGTATTAGTGATCCTCTGACCAGCCAGATACACAAACTGAACATTCTTGCATGGTTACAATGAGGAGCCGAGTAAACAGAGCATCTGCATCCGCACTTACTGAGAACAGCGAACAACAACAATGTGTCCACTGAAAAACACCCCCCCTAAATAAAACCACAAGCTCGGCAGCAGAATATATGTGTTTATTTGTTTGTGAATGAAGGGAAAACCTGGTGACCTCTCTCCAGTGACTCAGTGTTGTCATAGAAGCTGGCATTCAACATTTAGTCTTCTCTTAATGTGTCCTCTTTCTCTCTCGCCCAGGCCGGTGGACCGTTTCAGCAGGCGTGAGCCGTTCGAGTGCATTATTTCCATCATGACATCATTTCTTCCTGTCGCTGAACAGCACTTCTTTAGCTTCAGCCCCAAATCATTAACAGGAAACGCCGGGTTGTAACCCAGAAACAGGGCAGAGAGGCACCGCAGTGCCGTGTGTACACGCAGAACGCCGTACCTCGCTGCTGTGGTTTGGGGAGAGAGAGCGATTACTACAAAAGGCTGAGCGTTCCTGCTACAATGGAAGGAAGTGCGTCACTGACGCATGGCTGACTTGAAACAAAGAGCCACGGAACGGTGCGGTGGCTACCTTAAAAACAACAGGGGGGGGGAAGAGGAGTGTGATGGAAGAACTGAACAAATAGGGGAGAAAGAGGAGAGGTGGGGGGACTACGAAACCGGGCCGAAAGTGTCAGCCCCACTCTCGAAGGGGTCTTCCCGTAAACTGGCGCGCTCGGCCAAGGGAACTATGACCCATCGCAGCAAGTCAGCGTTCCGAGACTGAAGGAGAGGAAAGAAACAGGGGCACAACAACACTCCTTCGCTGTTTGTTTTCACCAACAAGTGCTTTTCATCGTACGGAAGGCTGAGGGGAAGTTTGCGTCTGGCCGCTGGTGACGTCGTTCCATAAGATTTACAAGAAGTAGGCTAAGAATGGGATGGGGAGGAGGAGGAGGACGAGGAGGAGGGAGGGGGTGGTACCTTGCAGCGTGGAATGCTAATGGATTCGCTCAAAACACAAGTGCACCTCTGTTGTTTGACTTTCTGATCTGATAAGGTTCCTGTAGCGCCGTCCGCATCCCGTCTCGCTGCGAGGCGCACATGTTTGGAATGCGGGGCTGAATGAGCGGGAGACGCAAAGTTGGTATTAAAGTGCAGGTGCAGGTTACCACAACAGGCATTTGCGGGTGAGAGGGAGAAGTGCAAAGGGGATGTGAGGACTGTAGGAATGCACGGGGGGTGTGGGTGGTTAGGGGAATTCATATTGATGATGCATTCTCAGTTTATTAGACTAAAACATTTAAACAGCTCAATTAACTCTACTAACAAATTAATAAATAATAAATTCATAAAGTCATGTAGCAGACTGCCTTGTTTTATGGATGTACACTCGCTCACACAAGCTCTGTCTGAAACACATTTCTGAGTATTTTTAATTTAACAGTAAATAAATTAATACACTAGAAAATGTGCCATACCTTTTCTACTGACCTCATTTTCCTCTTGTCTTATTTCTCAATGTACATCCACTGAGCACTTAATTAGGTTCACTTTATTTCTTTTTTGATTTATTGCTTATTTCATCAGCTCCAATAACCACATACCATCACTTTGTAGTTCTACAATTACAGACTGTAGTCCATCTGCATACTTTGTTTCTTCAGTGGTCAGGACCACCACAGGACCACCACAGAGCAGATATTTGGGTGGTGGGTCATTCTCAGCACTGCAGTGACACTGACCTGGTGACAGTGTGTTAGTGTGTATCGTGCCGGTGGTAAACACTCACTGTCCACTGTATTAGACACTCCAGCGTGTAGATGGACTCATCTGTTGCTGCACAGTTGGTGTTGGTCATCATCTAGTTCTTCAGTGGTCAGAGGATTCTGCTTACAGGACACTGTTGGCTGGATAGTTTTGGTTGGTGGACTATTCTCAGTCCAGCAGTGACAAAGGTGTCCAGCAGCACTGCTGTGTCTGATCCACTCATACCAGCACAGCAGCACACTAAAACACCACCAACATGTCAGTGTCACTGCAGGGCTGAGAATGACCCACCACCCAAATTATATCTGCTCTGTGGTGATCATGTGGGGGTCCTTATCACTTGGAAACAGGGTAAAAGGGGGTGAACCAAGTATACAGATAAACAAGTGGACCACTGCCTGTAATTTTAGAACTGTAACGAAAAGGAGTGTCTACTGCACGACAGCATGACAAGACAAGGACACAGTGTTGACAGACTGTAAACAGCAGTTGGTATTTTTTAAAGTTTATAAATTCTTTGAAGCTTTTATTTACTCAGTAAAACACTTTATTTTTTACATATTCATGTAGTATTAATAGAGTAAGTTGTGCTTCTACATATGTCAGAGTGTTTATTTAACCCTTTCCAAGCTTCTCCTTGGGAAACAACCCAGTATTATTTACAGTTCTCATCTAATACCTGCTTTGACTGCTCAGTACTTCATTAAACTAAATCAAGATTGCTGCTGAAGGAACTGAATACATTCATACAATGTCTGGGGCGTCCAGGAGAAATCTGCAGCTACACTTTGTTCTTCAAACAGGAGCTCAAGATATGATCTACTTCTTTCAATAAGACAATAAGATAAACAATAAGAAATTCCTGTTACTTAGTACTGTATTTATAGTTATTTACATCTGTTCTAATGATTTATGGTGTTCTTACTGGTGAGAACACATGTAGTAAACAATCAGCTTAGGTGCCTAAGACTTTAGCACGGTAGTATATATTTCCAGTATTCGCCACCATCAGCATTCGAGTAGTGACTGTACACGGTTATGACTGCACGTATCCCTTTTCTGACCCTCTAACCTAAAAGAACATAACGCTGTGCCGCGGTGAAGCCGTGACCCTGAGTAACGCTTTGTCAAAATACACTAAGCTTACTGCCTGTCACAGGGGCTGCGCCAATATCTGACACAATCTCCGTCTCAAGCATCTACTCTTCACAGCGTGAAAGCCTCCGCTGTCTTATCACATTTCATCCGTTTCTTAGATCTCGTTGCTTGCTGCGAATTTGCGAATGAACAAAGCTTTGTGCTCGCAGCACACAACAGCCATTGTTCGGCAACATGCCTGGCCTGTTGGTACAGGCTTAAAACATCACTTACTTCCACCTGCTCAGATCTAGCACCTGATCTCCACTGAAGATGGAGGATTGAAGACATACAGAAGCACGTCGCAGATTCAAAACAAAGGGCCGATAGACAGCGGGCACCGGAGTGAAAGCAGTGGAGACTCAGGGTCCCTTGCTGGAGTCTACTTCTCTGCAGTGCCCATTGCTTATGGTTGAACTGCGGCTTAATGTGAGTGTTGAAATGTGGAAAATTTAATTAGACTGCCAAAGGGGGTACTTGGCACTTGGCACATGCGGAGCAGGACCAACTCCCGCCCATCCATCCATCCATCCATCCATCCATCCATCCATCCATCCATCCATCCATCCATCCATCCATCCATCCATCCATCCATCCATCCATCCATCCATCCATCCATCCATCCATCCATCCATCCATCCATCTATCTGTGGCCTTAGTCGAGCTGCACTCTCTCCCTCTGCTATGGGGGAGCCATGAGGACCTCACGGGCTTGACCTACTGGCCAGGGGGACATGAGCGGAGGGCAACAGCCTACAGCTGTGCTGTGGTCACGTGCAATGCAGTCCAAACGATTTTACAGTGTTTGTTCCTTCCACGTCCAAGGTTAACAAATAATCTATACATTGAAGGCCATGTTTTCCAGGGGTCAACTTTGAGGCAAGTTCTAGAAGTAAAAAACGATCAAAGCAGTCTTTATGGTATGTTTTTTTCAGAATGAGCATCATTAGTTGCTCTTTGAGCTGTGAAGGACACTGACTACTATTTTGTCTCTGCTGCTGTACAGATTTTCTCATAGAGGTAAAGATCAAACTGTTCAGCGATGTCTCCATAACTGTAAGAGGCAGTGCTCAACTACTGATGGCTTGAAAGCAAACATGGGACAAAGCACTAGTGGTGTACTGCAGGGCAGCATTCTGGGGCCAAAGTTATTTCTCTTGTTTTATCTATAGCATCCTTATTAGAGATACTGATTAAGCTGAATTTTCCAGACCATGCCAAACTTATAAAAGCAGCAGTTGTAGATTTGAACCACAGCGAGTTGATTTTGTTCCTCTGATTTGTTCCTCATTTCAAACAAATCAAGACGTCTGGAGTACAGCACAAGCATGTTTTATTTCTGAAGCATGTCTGGCAAACATTACTGGCAAGGATTACCAGTAAAACAGCAGTCTGGACTTAATAATAATTATATCGGACAGAGAATAAGCCTAGTCTTGGACTAAACTGATGATTCACTACAGACAAACCTCTTGGCTATGCTAAAGATTTGGTTCCAGGAAACCAGTCTTATATTGTGGGTCTATTTAATCAGTTCAAGACAAAAAAAAAAAAATCAGAGCGTGTGCTTAAAGATTCCTGCGTCTGCACGGTTGTAAACATTTTTGGGAAGGTAAACAGGGCGGCCCCCGGCCTCCTGATCCACTCCACGCAGCTGTCTGAGTGACTCTGACTGTGTGTCACTCCACCTGACAGGTCTATCAGTGAGACAGGCCATCAGAACATGTCCCTCACCTTGACAGCACCGCAGCGGCCAGCGCTCAATCTGCCCTGACAGCGGGCAAGGTAGCGCTGCAAGCAGACCACTGGAACGCACACAGACTGGCAAGTAGAAGGATAAAGGGAAAAGTGGAGGACAGGAGGAGAAGGGATTAAAAGACAAGCATGAACTTCACAGACAGAGAAAGTGAGGGGATAAGTAACTAGAGTTCCAATTGAAGTTAACCCTTTAATTAGCTTCCGACTTGTAGAGTTGTCTTCTGAAGCTCATTTCACAGTTAAGAAAGTTCCTTTTATATATATCGCTGGGAGTGGACTTTATAGATACAAGAAGGTTATATAGTGAGCAATATATATATATATATATATATATATATATATATATATATATATATATATATATATATATATATATATATATATATATACTTACATACATACAGTATGAGTTACTGTATTCTATATTACAGGGCGAAGCTTCGGCATGAAACTGAACACAGCAGTAAGTGTTGCGTGGAATATTACACCCCTGTAGAATCAGACTGTGCGTGCATCCTGCAGAACACTAGATTCCATTTCAGATTTTCAGTTTTTTTCAGTATTTTTACATTCATCTTCAGTTTTGATTAAGCGTGAAACCCTGTTGTCTGCAATGTAGCAATCAGCTACACAGCGACGTTTGTCAATTTTTATAGTTCACAGTAAATCCCACTGAGCTCTAAATCACGTGTACAACCTTGATGTGGTTTGACAGAAGTTTTGAGGATGTGTTTTTCTTTTTAGAAAAGATTTGGGTGACTATTGACATCTAGCTTTTGTTAGCAACTTTAGCCTTGTGGCTAAAAGTAGGGAAGCCAAATTTGGACATCAAACATGTCTTGGCTGATCAAGTCCATAGTTCACATCACACAGTGTAAATGGCCTACACGTTGTCTACAGTGCGTTCTGTGAAACACACAGAGATGAAACCCTGACAACTACTTTCTGAGGTTACTTAAAGCGCCAAGCTCCGTACGTGTGAAGAAGATGCTGAGAGACTTGAAATGTCTGACCTTATCTTCAGTCACCGAATCTGGGAACAGTGGCTTTATGGTGCAATTGGAGATGGTCCATCCCAAATGGAGCGTCAATCCCTCTTAATTCCCCGCTAAATAGCAGGAAAGCCAAAAGCCGTGTGCCAGGCCCGAAGCACCTGAGGGGTTGTGCTTGTGTAAATCCATGACAGGTTTAAATCGAATGCTTCTGATCGCAGCCCAGAGGAAGACAGAAGAAAATCTGCATTCATCTTGTCAAACCCCCCTCTGCCCCCCCCCACCTCAAATCAAAAACAAACCTCATTTAAAAAAAAAAAAAAACACGCCTAAGCAGAATGAGGGGGAGACAAAAGCAGAAACCTGGTAGTGCCAGAGCCAGACTGCTTTTGATCCGCTTAGCATGGCTTTCTCCTGCCTTTTGATGCATGGCTAGGAGGAGAGTAATTAGCAATTAACAATCAGGGTTTTAGAGACTGGAAGTTATTATCGACCAGGAGGGAAAAATATCTCGAACGCTGAGAAGGAGAGTGGAAGGATATCCGTGTGTTGTTAAATAAGGCGAAGAGAGAGGGGGGGAGAGAAGGGAGAGAAAAAAAAACAGGAATAATTCTCTCATTTCCACGACATCTCGGAGGCCATTTTTTCCCTGCTCACAGATCAAACGAGCTGCAACAAAAGGCCCCAAATCCCCCCACTCTCTCCCTCTCCCCCTCTCTCACTCACCCCCTTTCTCTCTCTCTCTCTCTCTCTCTCTCTCCCAAATTAGCTAAGCCTCTCAGCTCCATCATCCCAAACACGGTTCACGTCAACAAGCCCAGCCACGTAGCCGAGTGCTGCCGCCACCACTGAAATCCCCAATCTCCCCAATCCACCGCCCCCCGCACACACATATACACCTCCCACCCTCCTCACTCCAGCAAGCTGATGAAGAAGAAGGGGGGAAAAAATAAAAAAACTCCCTCACTAATGTCACTCTGAATTTACAGGACACAAAGTACCCCAAGAGTTACCAGAACAGGAAAGTTTTGTTAGAAGAAAGCCTATCTATCCACCCCCCCCCCCCCCCATCCCTCCACCCAACCCGACTCCTTCCCTGTAATGTCTGTCTTCAGTAACGTTTGTCCTTGTGTACGTCTTTATTTTCAGCTGAATATGACAAATAAAAGAGGTTGTGAGGGAAGAAAATTGCCGGGCCTGACAGCTCGGGGAAGTCTTCGGCGGTAAACAAGCGAAGGCGGCGGCGGCGGTGGCGGCGGCTCCCCCCAGCCCTCGCAGCCTGGCTGACATATTCAGGCCTGTGCAATGTTCCCCGTTTCGCTCCGATTAGCTCCCGCACGCACCGCTGCCCTGTCTGCTTAGCGTCTCCGGGGACGAGCGGCTGATTCAAGACGGCACTGAGGATTCTCAATCATCTTCCCCTTTTTCTTCCGCGCTCTGCTTTCTCTCCGCATCAAGCCTCCATCGCTTTCTCTTTTGAGGTTGGAGTTCAAACCCCGGTTTGAACTTGATGGCTCACTGATGAAGCGCCGAAGCTCTCTGTAGGGGGTCAGGAAGTTTGTCGGTGTTGTTGTCTTGCTCTTCTTCAGCGCAAAGCTCCCCTGGGTTTCTGAGGTGAGGTGAGGCGAGGCGGAGAGCCACCGAACCTGGCCTGTGGGCGATAGCCCCAGGAAGCAGCCCATGGTTCTGAAGGAACTGAGAGAGGAGTCGAGCAAACATGGCTCAGTGGGGAGCGAGCAGCCAGGTTCTTTACCGAGACCTCCTGCTGCACAAAGACGCAATAAGAAAAGGCCTGCAACGTTCATACCCTACCGTTGTTCCTCTGGTTTCCTTCTGAGAGTTCCACGCCGATGTGACGTGAGCATGGAGGCCTGATTTCAAGCTGTGCCAACTGTCACATGTGGGGCTGCTCTCTCGTAGCTCCATAACTCCTACCTTTTTTACATACTTTAAAAAACATTTGTCCTTCGCACGCTGGCAAAATTTCAATAGAGAAAGTTACAAAGCAACTTAGAATTAAATAGTGTTACATTCACGTACATTGAAAGTTAGGAAAGTCTTTTTCCTCCTCCTGTAACATAGCTGTTTCTGAGATTTGGGACCAACGACATTCAGGTTAGTGTAGTGCAGGTGACTTTCATTCAAAACGCTTTCTGTCAAATCCAGTGAAAATGTGTTCACAGTCCACTAGTGGTCCATTCAGTGTGTGCACTGGAAACAGCCCTGGATCTATAAATGGGAAATAAACAAAGAACCACCCAACAGTCCTCCAGTTAATCAGTAACTTTGTGCTTATCCACAGGACATAGGGGAATGGAGGGGCCAAGAGCTGAACTCCAGCTATGGTCAAGAAGGAGGGATGGTCGAGAAACAGCCAAAGAGGAGACGATCGGAAGAGCAAAGAATGAGAATGAAGTTCCTAGATCAGGAAAGGGGAAAGAAGATATGAAGGTATGTAAAATGGAATTAGAATATACTGCCTAATGTTTGAGACATAGTGTTGTGAAAGTTTGAACTTGATGGCTCACTGATGAGCAAAGAATAAGAATGAAGTTCATAGATCAGGAAAGGGGAAAGAACTGTGTTAACATCAGTGAGGTGATTCAATGGTAGAGAGACCTTCTAGAGTTGATCAGGTTGAAGCTGGCCTCTTACCAGTTTACTTCGTCCTGTACCACTTTAAATGGTGTGCCAGTTTCACTCCGGCACCTCTTGCTTAAGTGAGAAGCTGACTTTGACTTTTAGAGAATTGAAAGGCATGAAAAGGGATGAGGGGGTGTTCTGTATCTACTGGACAGGTGAATAACAGTACTGTTTTGGGCCTCATGTTCGTGATAGCAGCATTTTAGCACTGCAGCAGCTGGTTGCTAACCCATAACCCAGCTAAGGTTAGTTACTGGCTGTGATGTTATTCATTTGAACATTGTATCAGGGTAATTTGTCTGTACACTCGAGATCAAACAAAGCCCAGTGCTGTTCATCTTGCGTATGGACATTCAGAACTGCTCACTAAACCTTTAATTTACAAACACGCCTGCAGTTTCAAGGGTTAATTACAGTTTTTCTCAGTTGCTATAACACATTTAATGAAACCAGACTTAAGCTAATCTTCATTGGGAAAGCAGAAGTGACCCTTTTTGCACGTTCTCATCGCTTACAGTCATTTGTACATACTTTTAAACAACAATACTACTACTAAAAACAACTAAAAAACAACTAAAACTTAACAGAAATTCAGGGGATGATCATGAACAACGTAATAAAACAAGTAATGTCAGCTTCTAGAAAACACTCATAAATATCTTCAGCACCCGTGCAAACTAGTGCACAGCAGTTAAATCAATCAGTTGTTAAAGTAAGCATCAATAAAATCAGATAAGGAATAGATAATAGATAAGACTGTCATTATGCAAACCTGATATAAAAATAACAGACGTACCTACTGAAACATCATATGATGGTGAGCTCATCTTCCATCTTCTGCTCTGTTATGGACTAGCCATGACTGATGATCTGGTCTGTAACTGCTCTGTTTGAGTTTCACTGTAATTTTCAGCTCAGATCTGTATGTAAGCACTGTGTGAAATACCCCCCTGGTATTTGGGGGGGTCCCATGTCAGCGTTTGCTGACTTTACCACACCTTCTTATGCAAACACCCCTGGATGTTTCTTTTTTACAGTGGTGGTGGTGGTGATGGAAACCAGAGGTCCCAGTATCTACACTGATATCTAAAACCACCATAGTGTTTATATAACAACAGCAATATAGCCATAAATCTAAAAAAAACATTGCGTAACATTTTGTAAAAGCCTTCTCAAAACTTTCATAACACTGTGTCTCAAACATCAGGCAGTATATTCTAATTCCATTTCACATAATACCTTTTTTACATAAGAGCTTTTAGAGGTATTAACTTCTTTAGATGCTTCCCAAGTTTTTCCAAAGTTTACATCAAAGACCTTGTTCATATCTTAACAATTAATTTATGCATAAATGTAAAAAAAAGTCTGTGGAATTAATAAGTTACTTTGTTATAATAACCCATGGCCGTCATCTTTAACCTGACGGATTCATCGGGTTTCACGGTTGACTTGTTGCAGGTTATTTCACGCGCTGAAAAGAAGTTGCACCTTGGCTGAAAAACTTCCTCGAGTAGCTACAGTAGTAGACCATGATCCTCCATAGGCTAAATCGCTGGCTCGGAATGATAATGCCATGGCAATTAATGAATCTAAGCATCGCTTAAATTGCCAAGCTTCTTATTTTCTTCGGCCTGCTGCCATCGAGATGGTTTAAATAAGGCAGGATTAGTGGATTTAGCGTATTAACAGCCAAGTTGGCAGGCAAGACCTCTGTACTAAAAGTAGAGAGCGTGAGAGGGGAAAAAATGCATCTTCCAAAAACAAGCTTGAACTACACCTCGTTTTAGGGAGAGGAATCTGCGTCCCCAGGGGCTCAGGTGCATAACTTAAAACATTTGCGGAACAATCTCAGGGATGGTTTTATATATGGATGCAAGAACATTGCACATGAACTTTAGAGAAACTGCTCAAAAATCTTTTTGAAAACAAGCATCTCTATAATGGCAACTTCACAGGAGAGGCCAAAAACTGTCTTTACCTTCAATGTAAATCAATGGAGACAGAAATTTCTCGGAGCTATTGTGGAGCAATTCTATTGCTAATGAAATTTTTACACCGTCTAAACACCAGCAGCAGTGTTCATAGGATGTAGAAGTATAAAAATGGACAAAAATGGAAATACAATTGTTAAAACGCATGCATGCAGCAGACATAAGGTGGGTCGTGCATACATACATTAGGCCATGTGGATGTTCAGTTCAGGTTTCTATGTCTATTTCTATGTATATTTGGCAAACTTTAGATTTCAGTAGGCAACTTAGTTGTAATATGTATTTGTATTTAACCTTTCTTGACTTTATTGACCCGTTTCCATGCTGGCCGGGCGCAGCAGCAATGGCCTTAATTTCATTTGATTATTAATAATTATATTCTGAATTACAGTAACTGTTTCTCAGATGACTCAATATACATTAAGCCAAGGCCTGGACTACACAGCATTATGAACAGACATTCTGCATTCAGTTGCAAGAAAACGTAAGTGAACACTTTGTAATCACCTGAATTTCTGTACTGATTACTAATAAAATGTGATCCACTAGTAGAAACACTGAACAAGAATAGTGTTGATGAAAGGATATCGTAAAAGAAGTTGCTCCAGTCCAAAAAAACAAAAAAAAAAAAACCCCACTGTGGCCCATCTCAAGCAGGACCTGGATGGTCCAAAATGCTGGATCCTGGCTGTTTAGAACAACCTCATCGTAACTGTGAAGCATGGTGGAGGAAGCATTATGATTTGCGGCTGCTTTGCTTCCTCAGGACCTGGACGCCTTGCGATCATCGAGGGAACAATGAATTGAAAGGTATATTAATTATTTTACAGCAGAATGTAAGGGGGTCCATGACCTCAAGCTAAAAAAAGATATTGGGTGATGCAACAAGACAATGCCATGCATGCAAGTACATCAACTAAAGAATGACTGAAAATGAAGATGTGTGTTTGGAATGGGCAAAGTTTTGACTTTCGCAGTGCTGTGGTATGACCTGATAAGGGCTGTGCATGTGAATCATCTCAGAAATATTAATGATCATATACACATGTGCTTAATTCTCAACACATCACATCTAATTAACAAGCGAGGCAGAGATCCAGGTAATTCTAAAGGGTTCACTCCCTTTTTCTTGCAACTGTATGTAGTCCAGAACTTAATCTCTTAATCCCTTGTCCAGGAAACTGAAACTGTTTCGGGTGATGAGGAAACTCCAGAAAACGCCTCAAAGCTCACTTAAAGAACCCATCAGCATCTAAGCACGCTCTCTTTGAAAACGAAGCCATTGCTGCTGCGCCCGGCCAGTGCGGAAACGGGTCAATAAAGGTTACTGAGCGAAGCGTGGATGGAAGCGAAAACAGACTTAAAGAATCTTGCTTTTAATTCTTTTATTAAGAGACTTGATTCTATTAAATGCCCCAGATACATTCATCCCACAGTTCCCAATTAGACATGACAGTTGCTACACTACGAACAGTAAATATAGCAGTAGGCCGGCCCCCAGGCCAACACAGACCCTTGACAATGACCCTCGTGCTTAATGATGAAAAACAAGCAAGCACACACTGACATTCTCTCTCTCTCTCTCTCTCTCTCTCTGTTTTCTCCCTCGTTCTGCTTCTTGCTCATATAGTCAGCACGAGAGGCTTCATCTCATCTGATGCAGTGCATTCACATTTCTCCAATAGTGTGCAAACATATTCACAAAGCATGATCAGCACTGCTGCTGCTCACACTGAAACCAGAGCAATCAGATTTGTGCACGTGTGCAATTAATGTCTGAAAATCCGATAACGAAACACAAACACCCACCCACCCTCAACCATACATGCACTGCTTCCTAACCCCTTCACAGAAGTAGTGCATCGCTCAGCCAACCCACGACACGTCTCTCACTTTGAGAAAGGAAATAATACATTCTTTTAGTTTCACTAAACAGCTGTTTACTGGGCCAGCAGTACTCATGTGCTCCAGCGCTCTGGGAAATACAACAAACCTGTGCCCTGTTACTGAGGTTTTGCAGGGGAATTCCACTGGTATTCCAAAATTTCTGCAGAGTTTAAGTCATTCAAGTGTGAACAGAGTGGTTTGATGTGAAATGCTGTGTTCTAGAGAAATTTACAGAATTGTTCACAGTTGTGGTGATGATGGGAACCAGATGTCTGAAGCATTTACCGCCTCTAAAAGCTCAGTCAGAGAAAGTCGTTGCATGAAATGATCACAAGTTCCATTGTTTTCCAAAGCAATCTACATTTTTGTCGAATTCCATTCTTCTATAGCATAGAACACAACAGCTTTATAGTCTGTGAACGTTTCATACTGGACCAATAGAAACACTCCAAACTCACTTTTTACATACATTTTTAACTTATATTGAAAGTATATTTTAAAGTAAATGATTTTGGCCTCTCTTGCAAAACCACTGTTTTGGAGATCCTTGTTTTTCTTTGGACACTGATGTTATGTTGCTAAACAACTGAGACTCTTTATTACATTTAAGCCTTTTTAACATCCCCTCACAACAGAAGCAGGATGTTCTAAAGCAAAACAGTCTCCGAAGAAAATATAGTTTTACCACACTAGCAAAACTGCTGTGTCTGATCCACTCACACCAGCACTAACACACTACCTCCACGTCAGCATCACTGTGGTGCTGAGAATGAGCCATCACTCAAATAATACCTGCTCTCTGGCGGTGCTGTGGGGGTCTTGACCATTGAAGAACAGAGTAAGTAAGTATACAGAGAAACAAATGGACTACAGTCTGTAACTGTAGACCTATATGGTAAGCAGATCTGATAAAACTGAAACTAAGGGTAGATATGTGGTAAGTGCTCAGTGAGAGTATGTTTAGGGTTTGACCAGGTAAGCATACAGTGGAACCTCTGATATAGTTAGTTTAGGATAGCTTGATGAGACAGTCGAACTAAACCACATTAAAATGACTAACAGGTTCTAGTTGCTAAGCTGATTAAGAATGTAATAGAATACCTTCTAAACAGCCTATTCGGAGCAACAAGGTGAATTAAATTCCAATGTGAGGTCACAGGTTTAAGCTGGAAAAATGCTGGGCGAGTTATATACTGTTAAATGACAGCACAGAGTACAAGTGTAGTCTTCTGAAGCAAAAGGTTATAACCCAGTAAAACCACAGTGAGAATCATTGCTTTGTTTTACAGCCCACATTCAGTTTCGTTTACAGGTAACAGACACAGACAATGGAAGACTATTTGTAATCTGTTTGTGTAAAATCTTTTTTTTTTTAATGCTTAATATAACTTGCCTGTATGTCTCACCCAAAAATATACACAGTCCTGTTGAGTTTGTACCTCACAGTTAATACCCAGAACCTTGTGGGCGTTTCAGTGTAATTTAGTGAATTTACTGCCTGCTTTGGAACTTATCATGTCACCCTAAATATTACCTAGTACTCACTAGTACCTGGCTACCTAGAACTTGTATTGGGCTGTAAAAGCAAGCACGACTGTTTACATGTTGTTTATCATGATGAGATCATTTTATGTCCAGTCTGAAGGTCTCTGACAACATTTCATTTTAGTCTGGTCTTATTGTCCCGGGTGCAAGTGTTTCACAGACCTGCCTTTAAAGGCTGCAGGTGGAAACATCATATTCAAACATGTTATATAAATAGTTTAGGATGATGAGAAATCAGACTGATCTCTGATATGGAACAAAGTGTCATCAGGTTTGGTTCCTATCTGGGACCTGTTTGAAATGTGAGTTGTGGTTTCACAGACTAAATTAAAAGTGATTTAAAAGAAGATGATTATGATTTTACTGTGGAATTGACATACAGACTACAATCTGCATTATAAGCTTTATTCCTTTCTCTAACTCTTCTGCAGAACACTGAATAACATCCAGATGTTCAGTAATATAACAGTGTCATTTCTGCTCATAGGCATGACAGACACCATTAAGATTAAGTCACAGGCTTGTTGTCGTTAGGTGTGCTCAGGTTAGCAGGGGACAGTACGGTGGGATGAGTCAGTGGGTACTGCCTATATCTGGAAACCACACTCACAATTTTTGTCTTGTGATCATAATTTTAGGTTGAGTTCTCCATTTTCAGCCTGCCGTGGAAGGAAGAACCATGATAATGTTGGTAAGCACATTGTTTTTTAAAAGTCTTTGGTGGTAAATCAGGTATAATCAGTGTCATATCGAGAGCATTTTTTTCTTGATTTAAAAAGTTATATCATATACAATAAACTGGCAGTGTGTGAAAACATAAGCGAATTGGCGAAAGTGCATATGAATTTATGATCTTTATACTACAAGCTGCTATTATGCCAAACATGGATGTGGATGTTCAGTTCAAGCTTCCATGTCTATTTCTTAATCCTAGATATTCACAGCAGGCTAACATTGTCTGTAGCTATGAATAACATGGTTTGGAAATTAACTGCACAACAAACTGCCAACTGTCGGTTGATTTAACATTATATAATTCTTTAATTAAATTATGAATACTAATCCAGAATAGATACGTTAAAAAGCACGTAGAATGGCATATGCAGTGTATCAGTCGGTTCAGGTGTATATGAATTTATTATGTTTATACTACAAATTGCGGTTATGCCAAACATGGATGTGGATGTTCAGTTCAGGTTTCTATGTCTATTTCTATGTATATTTGGCAAACTTTAGATTTCAGTAGGCAACTTAATTGTAATATGTATCTGTATTTAACCTTTCTTGTCTTTATTGACCTGTTTCCATGCTGGCCGGGCGCAGCAGCAATGGCTTTAATTTAATTTGATAATTAATAATTATATTCTGAATTACAGTAACTGTTTCTCAGATGACTCAATTTACCCCTAAACATGGGCATTTTTTGGACCCCATATATTGTTGTCTATCCGATTTGGGTACACTGCTAAGGTTTTAACTGATGTCACATATCCTTATTCACATATTCCTCTGGCTATATGTTGATTTAAGCACATAATGGCTCATCTCACGCTGCCCTCCACTTCTCTAGTTAGCCAGCATGACATCAGAAATTATCTCAATGAACAAAATAGGTCATGACAGCTCGTGCCAGCATATGACGTGTGCCATGACATGTTTATTGTCATGCCAATGGTGTGTAGCAGGGTTCAAGCGAAGTGGTGACTTAATTTCATTCAGTTTCTTTAGGGTTTTAGCATCTGTTTATCTTTTTACTAAGAGTGCATCATGAAAAGAAGCGTGTAAAACCCCCTTTCCTGGATTTCCACTGCCGCTATGAGTTATACAGAATTTGAGTAGTTCTTTCTTTCTGACCTGCTACTTCTACTATTACTCAAGTAGTTGTTGGAAAGGTACTTTTGTTGCAATGAGTCTTTGGGGTACGTGGGTAAGAGCTTACCTTCTTCAGGGCAGTGATAGCTGGGGGACTGTGTTGCTCTCCACAGCTCTACGGAGGTGAGATTATTAGAGCTTATTAGTAAAATCAGTTAATGCCCAGGATTCAAATAGAAACTGCCTTGAGTGACGGTGCCTTGAGTACTCTCACTTACCAAAACCGCTCGAACCCTAAGCATGGAAAGAGAACCAAATGAGTGCCGTTTGAAGACTCGCTGTGGAAAGCTGGTGGCTTCTGCTCTGACTGAATTAGAAATTGTAGTAAGTTGCTGATTTACTCACTCATGTCCTTCACCACCTCCTTTGCTTTAACAGGGATTGCAGGGGATTACACATGCAGATATGACCTATTACATCAATACAGACTGAATTATTCAAAGTTGTTCAGTGATGTGAAACTAGAAAACAGACGAAAATGGGTTTATTTCAGCTCTCTCAAGTTAGGAGAGCGGTCAGGGTGAGAAACCAACAAGAGGAAACAATAAAATGAACACGTACGTACATAAAGGAGCTTGTACATTGTTGGGAGTTATAAGGAGTAGCACGTCAGTGACGCTTCAGTTCACCTGAATCTGTTTAGTAAACACAGTTCCGTTTAGACCCTCCAGCACAGAACAGTAAATATTTCTCAGATAGACTGTCCATGGTGGCGTCTCGTTTGAGAGCGTATCTGGGCGAGTATTCTCGAACATGAAGGACAGTGTGTTGTGTTCTGGATCCTCGTTCAAGGCCATCTTTTCTCTCCATTTCTCTTCTTAGCCTTTTCCCTTCATTTAGTTACACTGCATCTACAGTTTTCCATTGGTGAAAGCTCCCTCCTGGAACTGAGGGATGAAACTCTTAAAGTATGCCCTAGAAATAGAGAGAGAGAGAGAGAGAGAGAGAGAGAGAGAGAGAGAAAGAGAGAGGGAGAAAGAGAAAGAACTTTTTAAATAAATGTACATGAGCAAAAGTCAGAGGTCATCTGAGAAACTGATTCTATTCTATCTGGACAGTATTGAGCTGCCAGATGATTAAAAATAATTAATAACCATCAATAAATTCATGTAGTTAATCCCAATTCATCACATTTGTCTTACTGGCTCAAATCCATGTGTTACTTGACTTGAGGATCTAATATCTTGTTTATTTAATCAAGTGTCCATTCAATTAAACCAGGCGTGCTGCTAATAGATTTAAATTAATCCAAGCAATGGCTGGCCTTTTACAAAAAAATAGAAATTAAGATTACTTATCTTTTTCAGATTTATTCTGTTACATAATATTTTGCTGCACCGTTATGATTAACACTATGAACATTTTCAGGGCTGCCTAAAAGTTTCGCACATCGCTGTTTACCAAAGTGACGTGTCCCCACTAATATTCAGCATGTCACCCAACAATAATTGGATCCCCTCCAAAAAAAAAACCCAGATCTGTCACTGCTCATTAACCTAGAGGTGCAGAAAGGGTTAAATTACGTTCTCTACTGGAGTCCTACCTCCCCGTAACACATACGACCAGTGTGATTGGCTGTGTTGTTCCCTGCTGTCATGTGAGACTCTGTAGCTATGTTTGGTTGTTAGCAGCACCAAAACTGGAAGGAAAGCTTTCCAGTCATATGCGAGACTGACTGTGTAACACTCAGGTGCAACGTGGGAGATACATGGGTGTGAAAAGCGAGTGAGGATGGCAGCAAAAAAGAAGAAGGTGGACATAAAGAGCTATTTTCAAAGAAACGTGTAAGTCACTTAAAGTGAAGTTTGCTAGTGAAATGAGCCCATCATAGTAACGTTAATGGTGACGCTAGACTTTAGCGCACAGCACACAGCAGGCTAACATCGTCTGTAGCTGTGAATAACATGGTTTGAAAATTAACTGCACAACAAACTATCAACTGTCTGTTAATTTAACATTATGTAATACATGAATTAAATTTTGAATTGTTTTTCACAATAGATTTGTTTAAAAGCACATAGTTTGGCATATGTAGTATATGGAGCAAAGAGATACCATGTTTCGTGGATACATAGGTCCCCACCCATGTCAAGAGCAAGTGTCCTTGAATTATACACACTAGCCCACAATTTGTTCACAAAATAGAGACACAAACATCGCCTGTCGCTGATCCTTTAAAAATCACGAGCCCTCCAGACTGTTTGCTTACACAATGAGAGGGAGAAACTCTGCAGGTCAGGAATGATAAGATATGGACTTTCTATTATGGAGACCAAAGTACAAACATTGGGAATTCATTATCTTCAGCATTTATCGCGCTCTCCAGCAGCGAGGTGCGGCTATCCATACAGGCCAAAGGTGAGAGTAATGCATTTCAACTGTACATGCCTGCTGGAGACAGGGTTCAACTGGAGCTCCAGGAAAAAAGCAGGCCAGTGCGTGATGAAAGAGGTGGAATGCGTGAAGGTGAGGACTGAGGCAATCAGCAGATCTTCTACGGCAGTGAAGGAAACCGCGCACCAAACTACCAATCTGTGCTCTCTGTTTTTAACAGCATGGGCTGACTCATTTGACCTATCCATGCTTCGGGAACAAACGTGCTCTTTTGTAGCAACTGACAAGCTTTACAGCACGCTGACAAGAAAACGTCACTCAGCCTAGTAAGAAATTATAGCTCACCACAGAATAGTCACATTAAGAGTGCACCAAGAATTTCAAACACTTTTGTTTGTGTGGAAGGTCACAATGTTAGGATAGATCTGGTGTAGCTTGAGTCATGCAGTTAACCATAACCGGGTTGTGAACTGGTTGTAGTTACTTTCAATGTAAATGACACTGTTGTATTATAGCATTGAAACTAGCTACGTTGGAGCAGAACATAGAACCTGGAACTTGGAAACTAACCATTGTGTGTCTAATGTAAACATAATGTGCTATAATTTCAGCAGGTTTAATCAGAAATTTTCACCAGTGTTTGAAAAGCATGTCCAACTGTGTCATAGTTGCTGCTGAAAGAATATGTTTGTGATACTTGAGATCATTAGTCTGACATTAAACTGTAAAGACAGGAATCTAAACTGCACTTCAGTAGCATAAAGCTGTTGCAAACCTACCAAACACCAACAAAGCATCACATGTTCCCATCACCTAACATACTTTCAAACCATTGATTTTATCAGATTTAACAGAAAATGAAACAGAAGGTGATGCACTGATGGGGGAAGGGAAGACCCCTCAAATGATACTCAAGTGGTAGTTTTCATTTTGAAATTTTCCTGAGCAGTGACAACAAACGTGAGTTTCTTCAAGGAGCAACACATAAGATGATGCATCCAATATGTGGGATTTTTAGTTTTTCAAAACGAACTAAATTATCAACAGAGCGTTTGACGCTGTGTCAAAGATGTTTACTGAAGTTAGAATGCTAACCAGCTAGTCTTGTATTACCACTTTGCATATAAATAGGGTCTACTGCAGCCTCCACATGAAGGAGAAGCATGTACGCTCTTTGCAGATAAAAAAAAACAAAGAAAAAAAACAAAGAAAAATCTAATTGTCAAGAATAGTGTTGCTTTCCACCGCTGGAGATTCTCTTGGTGAGAAAAAGGATGAAGTTTTTGATGCTGAACTTCCAACAATTCTTCAGACTGGTCAGTAAACAGGCGTGGGGGCAGAGTGGAAAGGGAGGTGGAGGGACTGTATGAATTTATCTGATAGCATCATCTTAAATATTGCTTAAATATTTCTGAACCAAGGTCCGATAAATAACCAGTTAATGCCATTTTTTATTATTCCAGCCTGCTGTTACTGTGATCTATGCAGCTACATTCATTTTCTCTGAAAAGAGTCAGGATAAGTAAGACAACCTAAGATAGCGGGAGTGGCTTAACATGCACATAATAGATAACAAATATATAGTAAACATAGTAAAGAAGCATAGACAGGTATATAAAAGACAGATGTATGGATGTGAGAGAAGACAAAAAATGACACTGACAGCCGGAAAATAAAGATGATGTATAACAAACATGCATCAAGATGATAAAAACTTAAATCACTTACATAAATTACATCTTGGGGATAATACGATGTATTAAAAAATATGGGCTGTTAATGTAGTTAACTAGTGGAGTAACTGAATGTGCTGCACGCATCTTTGTTTGTGTAACTATCAAGTTAAATTACGTTGCAGGCAACTCATAACAAGCAACTACTTGCATGAAAGTGTAAAGCCAGCCTTTGGATCCTTTATTGAGTATTAGACTAAAGCCAGGCTTACTTGGCTCTTTTGGCCATCTCGTTGCCATCCCAGCGTGGGCTGTAGGGGTAAGACTTCTGCACTTGGGAGTAAAGCTGTCCACTGCTGGTAAAGTGGTAGATGGACTGGAAGGTCAGCGTGGGCTGGTCACGGGGGAAGTACAGAGGCAGGTCCACTACAGTATGAGACAGAAAGAAAGAGAAAGCTTCTGACTTCCAGCTCCCACACTGAAGCGTGAAACAGAAACAAGAACACAACTATGTAGTTGTATGAGTTTCAGCCGAGTGTGGAAGCAGCCCTGGGGATTAAGCCTTGGTACTTTAGGACAGCCACACTGTGGAGGATGTTATCAGTGATCAGTAATAAGCTTTTATATGAGACTGATTTCTGATCATGTGTGCACTGTCCATCACACACTCACCATGGACCAGGAAACAGAAGTCTTTCCACATGAGCAGAAGTGTGAGCTTAGTGAAGCCCACAGCATCATATTCAACCACCCCCCTGCACAGAGACAATAGGAATGCAGTACATATGTAATTTCAAAAGAATATTAACATTCATACAAGCCAAGAGAAGCATTAAATTACACATCTTATATACTCAATATATGAGTTCTATGTGACTAGCAAAAGTTTTAACAAATTATATATGAAGAGAAATGTTTCAAGACACTGCAGACCATTTAAGGGAAATCTGAAAACTGGTTGTAGTCGTTTGTTGGCCTGACTAGTTTCAATGTAGTCCATTGGAGCGCATCAATGCTATATATCGTCACTGTCCAATTGAAAACATGTATCTCTATTTTTTATATCATCTGAATACAGCAGCTGCTGTTTACATTGTGGGTAAAGATGAAAGTGAACATAGAAAGTAAAGACCTGTAAAGTTACCATTTTGAAGATCTCTATTTTTTATTGGACAGCGACTATATATATATATATATGAAAAATCATTTAAACATGCCAATGGTCGTTTACATTATTTTTTTAATTTCATGATAAATAGGCCAATAGAAATGCTCCAAAATAGCTCTGAAAAATTTCTGGTTCCATTAACTTACATTAAAAGTAAAGTATGTTTTTGGTCTGTTCTGTAAAGTTGCAATTTTGGAGATGTATACATATGTATGTAGATGTATGCATTTATGTATACATATATGTGTGCGTGTGTGTGTGTGTGTGTGTGTGTGTGTGTGTGTGTGTGTGTGTGTGTGTGTATACATACACACCTACACACACATACATACATACATACACATGTATACAGTGGACCCAAAAAGGTATCTGGACATCTGTGCCTTTTAGGCAGACAACCCAAGAACTTCTGCATACTTTAAAAAAGTAGCTAATGTGCTCCAGACACTTCTGCAAGTGCAGCCACAATGTCTTCTGAATTCATGAGCCCATCAATGACCACAAGCTCACTGGGTCAGCACTTTAAGAAATACAGCCGCAGACTGTTTGATGGTTCCTCCTCTGCGCTTCACAGAACACTTAGTGCTGTTTGAAACAGATGTAGTCTTATAAAGTAATATAAAGAACTTAATGAAAGGTTAACAATGGTTAAATGGCATGAGGTGTCCAAATATCTTTTGAGGCAGTATGTACACGTTTTAAGAAAGAAGTTTGGTGCAAAAAGTAGGTTTGCACAAATTTCCCCTTACCTGCTGAGACAAGTTTGAAGTTGCTTTTTCACTTTTGGACTGGAGCTACGAGGTCGCCAACTAATGCACGCTCACACTCCACCAATTAGCATTATGCAAAAATCATTATACGCTGGTACAATAGACTTGTTTATGTGCTTTCTGACACTGGATGACATACTGTTAGAGATACCAGTATAACAAAACATGGTCAAAAGCCTTGCAGCAGCCACCCGATCTAATCTCCAATGAATGAATGAGGAAAAACTCACATTCCGAAATGACTAAGGAAGGCAGCAATGTATTCTCTCCTCTTGTGGTAGCCTTGAATAACATACTGCACCTGAATTAGGGAGTAGAAAAAGCAGAAAAAAGAAAGGAGAGAAAGGAAAATAGTACAGGCCTTATTTTAAGATATACATTCACACTATGACTTAGAAAATAAAGTCTCCCACCAGTGAATAACACAGTAGCTCGAAAGAAACACATGCAATCCTCGCAGCTTCTGCAAGGCAGCAATACTGAATCACAATGAACGAGCAGCGAATCACATTACTGAATCACCTTCGCAGCCTGTGCCAATGTGTGAGGGTACAAATAACGAGTGAGCCAGTGATGGATGACGAGTGCGTACTCTGCGTGTGCTGTGTTTTGTTGGGGGTCAACAACAGAGTACAGCCTGCTAATGAACAGGCTCATGGCTCACCAGTGACGCAACGGCAGTGTTTTGCTGAGGGAGACGGAATTCTGATGAGGCAGAAACTGGACTTCACTAACCGATGCAAACCTGAACCTGCACATTTAGATAATCAAATCAATTTCCTATCCTTCTTGAAGGTTTAGTCTTTCTACTGCGGCCCCATTTGGTTTAATACAATTTTTTTTATTCTCAGACATTATCAATGCGAAACAATAACCAGTTGACTTCACTGGCACAATGATATCAGTCAGGCTCTGATGCTGCCTCATTGCTGTTTGTGTGGCAGCGCAGGGTGGTGCTTGTATAGTGGCTCCAGATGAACACCCTGAAACTTTGCACTGGCAACAGGCAAGCACGGGCAAGCAGAAATCACTCTGACTCTCAGCAGTCCCACCAGTACACACCTGAACAGCAGCCCCTCCTTTTGTGGTCATTACTGTGCGCTTCTGGTAAGCTGTAAAACGGAGAACGATCTAATTTAACCCTTCAATTGTTCTTTTAGTGACCCAGAATCAACATTAGTCACACAAACTGATCTGTAACCAGCCAAGTTTTACTGGCAATAACAACTATATTTTAATATTCTGTTCTAAAAATTAGACAAAGTAAAAAGAGGGAAATTAGGTCGCTAGGAACCCAGGGCAGGCATTTCATGGTTAAGCCAAAGAAAGTTGCATTAAAGTAATACAAACACGTCCAGTTTTGGCTAATAGGGTTGTTGTCGGATACATGAACTGGCTCGTGTAGACTGTGGCAAAGTGTGTCTGCTAGCAGACGGTGCCGTGCAGAATTGATTTACAGAAACAAGAATGAGGGCGCAAGGCTTACTAACACACCGTGAAGGTAACTGAAGTAGAGCCAGACAAAAGCTCAACTGAACACGCTCTGCTTATTAGGAGAAAAGAACTGGCACTGGGAACTTTTCTTAGCATCAAGGCACAAACACAGACACGAACCTGATTACAAGGATACTTGTGTCAGAACTGGGGCATAGTAGCTTTTTAAGGTCCTCCGTGCAGCAGCTATGTAAATGATTCGATTGTATGTGCACTTCACTTAAGAATCTCCAATACATGACTCAGCTAGACTGTGTGTGTGTGTGTGTGTGTATAAAGTATTCATTTTAGAGAGTGGCAGTGCGCTAGACTGCACTAACAGAAGAACATACAAGGGCTGCGGGATATTGGGGAAGAATGGCTCTGCGATACAGGAATTTACACCAGTAATTGGAAAGAATAAACCATTATAGAGTGATATGGTTGATTGATTAGGGGAGCACATCTGCACAGCAAGTAATTATAAAACTCTGAAGACCTTTTGGACTGCAAACAAACCCTTTATAACTTTAATGCTAACCACAAATTCTATCAGAATTCTCTTAGCCATGGATACTAAGAACCATGTGAGCAACAAAGTTGTAGCATTAAATGTTAGATTTTTTTTTTTTGCCTCACTTGTCATGTCCGGCAATGTGACAAATGTAATGATACTGAAACAAAAAATTGTGCAGCCAACACGTGTACATATACATATGTATACATATTTGTACATATTCTGTGGCCAATACGAGCTTAAGGGGCTAAAAAATGCTGATCACTGATAACATCAGTTAATATCATTTTATATTTTATATATACATTTTTTAATAGTTTTAATTAAACAGTGATTTACAGACAGAGGAGAGTCTGCTCTTAACGATCATACTTTTACATAATTCAAACAAAATTCCAGAATGTAGTGTTTATTATTATTGTTCTATTTGCATTAAAACATGTTGTCATCGAGCTAAAAGTTAGGTTAGGGTACCTTTTACAGGCTTTTTCTTTAAGCATGCCCATTTGCAGATCAAACTAAGAAGCTGCTGAAATTCTCAGAACAATGGCTTGAGTCCAGATGGTAGTATCCCTGAATTTATTTGATTTATATTTATATAGATTTTGGGAAAGCAGAAAATGCAACCAACTTCTAAGACTGAGCTTTGGAGGTGTGGAAAAGTAACCCTGCTCAGCCTGAAAGAACAGAAGCTGTAATCAAATAAAGGCAAAGGCTGGACACAATAGATACTGTAAGTTCTACATACAAAAAAGTACATTCTGTCTTCAGAATGTACAAAAACAAGTACACACACTCACACATACACACACACACACATACACACAGCCCAGCCCAACCCAGCCCTTTCTCTAGGCTGTATTTGTTTAGTTCCTGAGGCGAGCAGGGCAGGAACTTTGCATCACTGCTCTCCACACCCTCGCCGAGGGCAAAGCGCCATGACACGCCATGACAGCCGAGGCCAAGCCCTCGTATTGGCAGGTAAGTGTGGATGGGCGTGGGTGACAGAAAGGTGAGTCATCGCTAAGTTATCTAGTCGTTAGACATGCTCTCCGTGGTATTACTTCAGAACCCGACTTCCTGTGCGTGCCTGTTTGTGTGTGTGGGTGTACAGGTGTAGGTGTAGGTGTTTAGAATAGGTATGTGATTGATAGGAGAATGCCTTTCACTTTCAACCCCGGATGGTCTAATTTTCATATGATGCAACCCGTAGATGCGCATTTCACACATGCAGGATGTCACGAACCTGTGAATCATTCAATAAAAATTACAAGGCAGTGCGTCTCCCACTGCCCCAACCAAAGGCAAAACTCAATATGTTAATTTGCCAGCAATTTAATATCAACTCCACCAGCAGAGTTATTCATTCGATACACAATTTTTCACCCTTGTCAGATTTTATCCTGGTCCGCCCACAGCGGCATGGCCCAGCGCACATTCTCCCCCTGCTCCATGACCCTGGTTAAGGTGAGCATGACCGGGGGGGCCCTGGCCAGCCCTGGCTCTGGAACGTGGGCAGGGCCTGATTATGCATGCTGTCTCTATGCGTGTGCGCGCCGCTCTTCAGGTGAGGGGAAGGGTCCGCGAAGCTGAGAGTGGGGCGGGCTGACAGGGGCAGAGGGGCAGAGGCCATCCCTACGGCCACTGACAGAACACAGCTTCTCCAGTCCATCTCCACCTGTCAGTCCTCCTGCCCTCCCAACCTGAAACAGGCCATGGAGGTCGGCCAAAGCACACGCGCCACACGTGTGCAGCCATGCATTCACCTTCACTTGCATGGACACATGCAAATCTGATTTATAGTATAACTGATTTAATATTATGCTGCATGCCTAGAAGGTCCTGGAGAGGTCTGATTACAGCCAGGTTCGTACATGACTATGAATTTTACCTCACTGCCTGAAACAACTACATGTACTCCTCGTCCAGCAACTAACAGTAATAATAATAATAATAATAATAATAATAATAATAATGATAATAATAATGAGGTATCATTATTATTATTGCCATCATTATTATTATTAAGTGCAGAATCAGAATCAGACAGTATTTCTGAACATCTTATTTATTCCAATCATCTGTGTTGTGATATTTACAACTTTTACCTTTTACATGCTGACTTTTAAAAAGACAGTGTTGCGAAAATACACCTTGACGTGTGGCCATGTGTCTCGTTGGGCCCCTGTAATCACCAATCTCAACAGGTTAAAATAGTCTCCTGGAACTAGACTGTGGTTTCTTATATTTTATTTATAGAATGTCAACTCATAAAATACATCTACCCTGTGTTTGTTTTTGGAAATTTCTTACTTAAGACACTGATGCTAGACTGCAAGTTTGCAAAATGGACTGCCTCCTTTTCTTTATTTCTTTTTTTTTTATTTTTATATATATATATATATATATATATATTTTTTTTTTACTATTGTTATTATTAGTAGTATTTTGGGTATGTGTTTGTATGTGTGTGTATGTGTATAATGATGTATGTAAAGTTATTAACATCAATAAAAATTAAGTTAAAAAAAAAAAGACAGTTAAACTACCACAGTGACAAACAATGTTATAATATCATGTAGGGATGTAACGATACACTCCACTCACAATGCAGCACGATTCACGATGCTGGCCTCATGATACGATTATCTCACGATTTTTTTTTTTTATACCCACAAAGTTTTCTTATCTTATGTTTATCAACATAAACAGGAGTGAATACGGGCTCATAAGAAGCGATAAGACTATTTAATCATTATTAAGTGAAATAAACCAGCTGTAGTTGTTGTAGTTTGAGAGGCTGTTGGTAGTGATCGGTCAGTCACAAAACCAGGTGCTATCAGCCAATAGCGTTCGTCCCATGTCCCGTCCGCATCTGAAAACTCGAGAGTGGAGAGCAGCCGATGGTAGTGCACTTTGCGTGCGAGGAAAACCGAGAGAGAAAAACACAGTAAAGGATGTAAAGAAAGAAAGTTTGAGCGTGTTTATGAAAAATGTGCATGCAGTTGTTCTTACTGCGCTCGTGAGTTTCACATTTGCACGAGTAAATAATTTACATGTGTAAAATGTTAAAACGTGCAGGTTTACATTTTTTTTTTTACATTGATGGGACGCTGCACATTCAACTAACAAGATGTACTGGCGTCAAACAAGCGAGGTAGACCACACCAGCGCCCTCTGCTGTTTCAAACTGTCTCACGATGCATCGTTACATCCCTAATATTATGTCAACTCCTGAAGTCCAACTCTTCCACAGCAGCTTTAGGGCTTTTCTACAGCCTCTGAATCAACCTCTCCTAACGTTATGCAATGATATTTCAGTAAAGTCATACATTTTTTGTCATATAATATTTGAATCATAAATATTAATTTTTTTTTTATGAGAAATATAACTCTATAAGCATTTTTTTTCTACATAGAACAAACTCTACAGTTTGTATGTGACACTGATTTATTGATGCACACTTTCTGTTTAAAGCCTGTATCCGCCACTTGTAGTCTATGCTATCTTAGAAATCTGCAGTTGTTGTACTATGGTTGTGAACCGTTTCCAACATACATGCGATTTCTTACAGCAAACTACTGACCGCAAGCGCATTTTCTGCTGTTCTCAAAAACTGACCCCTAGTACAAAACAGCTAGGACACTTGGTTGTAAACAATAAGAATCAAATTTATCATGATAGCAGCCAAACTGGTTATAAAAAAAATATATATGAACACGAACGGGCCATAAACAATTACGATCATGATTTTTAAGTATTACCCTACTGTCGCATTACAGAGAGCACACGTAGCAGTGTTGGGCACTGTGTAGGAAGGCAGAGTTACTCTCATCTGTCCATCATAGTGTGTCTGTTAGATCATGTGTACAAGACTGGGCAATCATCACTCTCCTCCAAAGTGCGTTCGGCTGTCCGACACACCTCGGCTACAGGTGTCGTGGAGGAAGCACGCTACTCCTCGCTTGGCCTAGATGGAAGTGTTGTGCAATTCGCCAGACTTACACACCGACTGAGAATTGGCAGCTAACACTGGGGAGAACATTGGGTAAAAATAAAATCCACTGCACATATCGTCACACTTCACTGCACTAATGCAGGGTATGCCATGCCATTATATAATCCCCGTAATGAATGTGTGGGCACACAGACACATGCGAGCAGAAGAAGATGGCTTCTTTTTACCTTATTTGTGAGTAACTGGCACACTTGAGGCACGTAGTCAATGAGGCAACCTCCACTCGGGAAGGCTGGAATATGCAGGGCTGAGGGCCCTCCAAGGGCGCTGTGGAAGAGAGACACCGAGAGACATGCTAGTTAAAACGCTCGGAAATCAGGCGAGGCAGCAATGTGGGGAAAAAAAACACATAACGAGCAATTGAACAAAGCAGATCCTTAAACCTCAATGGACATGCCAACGTTCTCTTATTCATTTTTAAATCTTCAGCAAAACGATGGTTACATACATTACATCCAGTATTCAGACACCCTTTCTGTCCAATAGAAAAGCATTGCTAATAAACAATGAAGACTTGGTCACCGTGCCCAACACCGAGCATCAGGTGGAGGAGCATGAAGCCCTCGCACTGACCTATGGAGCAGTAAAACCGTTTTCTCTGGAGCGATGAAGCTCCTTCTAACACCGTTGGGTTGTGTTAGAAGTGACGTTTCTAATCCTGAACTAATCAGCCAACGTTAAACCCTGACCTGACTTATTCTCTTATGGCTGAATGCAATTAAATCCTTACAGCAGTGTTCCAACATCTAGTGTAAAGTCTTCCCAGAAGCGTAAAGGCTGTTAATGCAGTAAAGTAGGGTGAAATCCCTGCTAATGCTTTTGAAACAATGGGCAAAATGATGTCTGCATGTGTTTCGGACATTTACTGTTATTCAGCTCTTCCCAGAAACCTGACTGAGGTGGAACTGGTCACGGGATACTTCTAGTATCGTTCCAAGCTCTTAAATACTCTCTCTGAACCCTTACTCTTTAAAAAGTCCCATAAAGAGCTCATTAGTAGATTTATATTTTAAGTTAGATGTGTGAAAAGAAGCTTATTATAGTTTAAAGAACCTTCACGTAATACAACAGTTTCACAAAGAACCCTTTAACTGGTATAGAACCTGGTTATTCACAGTCACACATCTTTTAAACATCTTACACATGCTTCTTTAGAAAGCCAAAAGTGATGTGTCTGTGGTACACAGACATGCCATTTAATATTTAATGCTATTTTTTCAGACTGGAAACTTTTATTTACTCAGCAAAACATTGTAGTTTTAAAATATTCAAATAGTATTAATACAGTAAGCAGTGATTTTACATGTCAGTGTGTTTATTTAACCCTTTCCAAGCTTCTCCTTGTGGAAACAACCCAGTATTATTTACAGTTCTCATCTAATACCTGCTTTAACTGCTCAGTACTTCATTAAGCTAAACCAAGATTGCTGCTGAAGGAACTGAATACATAAATACAATGTCTGGGGTGTACAGGAGAAATCTGGAACTACACTTGGTTCTTCAAACTGGAGCTCCAGATATGATCTACTTCTTTCACAATAAGATATTTATGCTAGTTTGTATTGTATTTAGGCTTGTTTACATATGCTCTAATGATATGTGATGTGCATACAGCTAAAAATGACCCTTACTGCTCAGATAAAGGCTTTTAAAGATTCAGCCTAGGTGCTTAAGAGTTCAGCACAGTGGTGTATATAAGATCGACAGAAACTTTGTGTTTGAGTGAAGCATTGAACAGCATTAGTCAGTTAACACTGACTGCTCCCAGACTGCAAGCCAGTGGTGGGTGAGCAGCTGAGAATAGAGAGAAAGAGAAAGCAGTTCAGTTAGAGGTCATTCTTAGAGAAGGTCAGTGGCACAGGGAAAGTCTCCATCCCGTCTCCCAGCTCCGCCAGCAGCACCCCACAAACCGTGCATCGGGAGCCAATCTTGCGGAAAGTCACACGAGCGAGTGATTCATCCTCTATATCTCTTGTTCTCTTCGTCTGCTCCTACGTTCCTGCGCTGGACGGCGGTTGTCCGCGCCTGCTGATTAGCGAGCAGCCGCAAAGCAAGAGGCGGACGGCCGTGTGCTGGATGACTAAAGCTGCCGGGCCGTCCCTGCAGGCCCGCTCACAAAAAGTTCAAGTGCTTGGCAGATGCTTTAACATGAGATGTCAGACGACACTTAATGTTGCCATGTCCTCTAATGCCTAAGCACGGCTGGACATGACTAACGACTATATAAGATGCTTTCATGCAGTCCGTACTCCAAGGACGCTGTATGTTGTGAGTGACATTTAAAAGAACATGAGAATGATATTTAAAAGCATCTAGCCAACGCGGTCTTAATGTTTCAGTATCAATCTCGCAAAACATCTACATCTAACTTCAGGTATTTCAAATCCTAATACTTTAAGATTTTAAAAGGTTCTCCGAAGGCAAAGCTACCTTAATAGCTTTCAAAGACACTCCAGAAAGCTTTAACCCCGGGCCCCACCCAGCTCTTCAGGTCCCACCCTAATCAAACACACCCATTCTAGCAAATCAAGGTCTTTAGGAGCACTTGGGCATTCGTGCCAGGTGCATTAGAGCAGGGCAGGAGCTAAACTCAATAGCAGGGTTGGGTACCTGTGCTTTAACACTACCCTTGTTAACAGACTGTGCTTACAATAGTTATCACTCAACAGCGCAAGATCACAATTTACTAAAGCAGGGCTGGTGGGTTCAGTCAACTCAGGGTTATTATGTATCTACGTATTTATCCATACCTACAAAACACCATGTGACATCATACCTTAGGGCAGCTTCTTTAGGAATGCCATTAGATTAGTTTTATACATGGTCGGATCAAATATCAAACATCAGTTCTAGTCAGTTTTGGTCCCGGAAGTCTGAAATCTGGCCCAGTGTGGTTTCTCTGCTCTAACAGACCTGATAAATCTGATATCCAAGTTTAATTTTTGTGTGTTTCAGCTGAGAAATAAAAATGATAAATTAAATGTGCTGGACACTCCTGTTGTAGTGCAGTCAGACTGAGCTGTGCAATCCTGACATGACTTATTCTCATGACCATGACAAATACTAGTAAAAAAAAAAATAAATATATATATATATATATATATATAACATAGTTTTCTTCATTTAGATATATTATTATTTTTAACTTACATCTCATAGAACTGGCTATGTTTAAACTTGAGATTGTTACAATTTTTAATAGATATCATTTGTGTATTCATTTCATTTATGCTTCTCTGTTGACATCAAACAAGCCTGCTTTATAAGGTCAGCACATAAAAACACACAAAAACAAACGGCAAACCAAGCACTTCCAAGTACCTCCACATGTTCCTTATTAAATTCTGGAAAACTACCCAGCAAACATAGTTGCATTGCTAGTGCCAGCTACTGTTGTCACAGTGGTGAAATGTAATTTCTCAGAAAGCTGTGACAGTGATATCGGGTGACATTACAGAAGGCTGTTATAAAGTGGCAACGCTGTTAGTTTGTTGTCACAAATCCTTCATTAGTTCCTTTATGATGCTGACTAAACTCAAAGGAATGATGCTAAGTTAGTAATACGTAGTTACTTAATAATGAGGTTGTGACAACCTTGCTGAGACAACATAAACAGCACCACCTTACACATCATTGTAGAAACAATGCAAGACAACAATGTGGCACTGTTGTGTGTTTGCTGGGTATACACTCTGAATGTTGTCATGGTTGACAGTGATAAACCCATGAGTTGTATTTTAAACTGAGACAACTTCCTGATTAACTGGACTGCAGTTTTTGTTTCTCCTTTAATCTTGAGCATGCACCAGTCATCAATTTAATTTATCTTCATTAGTCATTATATGATCTGCTAAATTAGTGGCAGACTATTGATGCATTCATTGGGTTTTATATTACTTTTATTAGCTCTACCAGCTGCTGGTAACTGTAATATGGGAAAAACCTAAATCTGAGCTAGTATGTTGTTAGAAATATGTGTAACCTCAGTCTCTGACCCTGTTTCCTGGCCATAAACGGGGATGAGTGGAACCTTTATTTTTTACTTTTGTCTCAGAGTCAAGGCTAGCTGCTCTGAGGTAATACCCAGGCACTTGCTTGTTTACTGCAGCCAAATCACACTGAAGCAGGGCAGTGTTTATTTACTGTTTCAAGCTGAACACAAAGTAAAGACAATTGGGGGGAGATGTAAGGTGGACAAAGCAGAAAACAAAAAGCACCTTTTTCTACAGGCTTTTTCATTCATGCTCTCTTATTTTCAACAGTAACAATAAAAGAAAAATTAGGACACCTTCAGACTTCTGAAAGGCTTTTTGGACCCTTCCCCATCCCAAAACATCTAACATTACAGCCTGACAATATTTTACTATTACTGACCATATTTTGGTTCAGTCGGCTCTGTTTGTAACTACTGCTATAGAGCGAATAGCTCCCTACCTGCACCAGAAGTACAGCCACAACTCATATTTACATACATTCAGATTTTGGTCTATTACAGTCATTTTATGCTCTGGTATGCAGCCAAAGCAGTTTTCTATTATTATAAAAAAAAGACTCTATCCTACTGAATAGTGATTCCAAACCAGCAGTAATAACTTGGGAATTTTGGTAGCCAAAAAAAACCCCACAAAAAACTACAAGGTGGCTGAGCTGTAAAGCCGATGAGGCAGACAGAAAGAATCTGTGAGCAGACATGACCTGAGCAGCTCCCACTTCACCCACACCTAGGGTTTCATCACATACGCAATGATGTCACAAGGGGTCACTCACAGTGTGAGCGGGTGTGACTAATTAAGAGGGTCAAGGGGAAAAAGAAGAACGTTCCATTTACAGCTTATACATAGAGAACTTGTAAAAAAAAAAATCACTTTGGATAAAGAGTACGGTTAATATACAGACATTTTACTTGCATATATTTTACTAGCCTGGATGCAGAGAGAATGCATAACAGCAGGATTAAGATCCACAAATAAAAAAGCATCATCCTCCCATAGGAAAGAAACGCATCCTTCACCTTCCAGATATGGAGAGTAGCCACTAACAACCTGGCACAACTCCGCCAGCGCCGTCATTAGGGCTTAGATCAAGAATGCATTCCACTGATAAAACGACCAGCCATCAGCGAAACAATCTAAAGCAAATGTGGAGCAATTACACACATGAAAATGTCACTCATGTCTATCAACCTTATAAAGTATAAAGTGCTTACTGCACAGACGTGTTATTCATACAATAAAAGCGGAAATGGGAAATTATCAGGGACGTCACTCAACGGAGAACATTATTCAGCTGTCAATGTCCCCGCTTTCTGAATGCTTGTCTATCAGAACTTCTGTGCCCTCAATAATCATGTCAGGCGGAGATGAATTGAAGAGATGGGAGAAGCGACTATGCCGGACAAGGTGGGGGAAATAATGCCCCAATAACAAAGAACGGTGTAACACTGACAATAGAGCCTGCATCTCCATGGAGATGAGCTGCGATGCTTCGCTGGTTTCTGGCGGTTTTCAGAACGATGTTGCCGATGCTCAAACAAATGACACGCACTGGCATCTTAGCATGACCTGATGCCTTCAGAGATTTGAACAGCAGGGGGTGGATTCCCATAGCTTACAAGCAGCACCTTGAGAAACATAACAGATCTTTTAGACGGCTGTCCCAATTCTAAAGAGTTCAACTGGGCAGGCATCCGCAAGGACCACAGCAGGACTTTCATCAGTTACACACTGGTAAAACCATTCACTGGCCCCTCGCGGACAGGACCAAGGATAGAATGCTTCAATCACAGTTGGATCAGATCCTTTCGCAGACCCAACACATGCACTTGCCCACTTGTGGAGTATAAGGGCGACTCATATCATTTTTCTTATCTCTGTAAACCACTAGCTGTGGTTCTTACACCACTGAACACTACAATGTGCATTTGTCATTGATTTGAGAGATTAATGCACCACAGTCCTCCTAAAATATCCCCCTCCGTGTAGCTGTGAATGGACTACTCCGCTCACACCCTGCATTTCCATCTGCTCGTCTGTTTTTCTTTATGTATGACACCGATGCACGAGCACCACAGTCACTGAACATGTCCACAATTTACAACCCTGTTCACTGATTTCCTCACAGATCTAAATGCAGATGTGACGTTAGTCACTGTTCCCACTAGCAAATGGAGCAGTCTTTGTAACTGAGGCCATCCGGATGTCAACAATGAACATTCCTTCAAAGTCACTTAGATCTTTTCCCCTTGATCCAAAATCAAGGTCAACTAGGCTTGCTCAGAATTCTTATACATGCCACAAAGCATGACGGGACGTTAAGTGCTTAATTGCAGCAGTTAAGCATCTGTGCTCGCTTTTTGTTTCACTGATGTATCTTTTATTCAAGTTTTCATGTTGTGACTGTGTGTAGTTATGTAACGGACTAAATGTGCACTTCATTCTATGTTCTTTGTCAACAGGTTCAAGGCCGCACTTCTGCTTTTTTGCTTTGTTTGCCACAGACTCCAATTACAGTAACATGGCAAAAATATAAAAGATGTTTTTTGTTCTTTCTGCAGAACTAGACTGAACACAGAACAACATTTCATCACATTCAGCTCCCAATAAAAACTCTTCTGTCCTTCTGTTTATGAACATAAATGTGGTGTCGGTTGAAAGTCTGGAATCCGCACACTCAATTAGCCAGTTGTCAAAAATAATAATTAAATATATGAACCCAATGAGTCAGACTATAGCCCCCAATAAATATAAACACACACAAATAAATAAATAAATAAATAAATAAGTAAATAAATAAATAATGTGGTTTATGTGGTGTATAGAGCACTTTTGATGAGTAAACTTAAGCAAATCAAAGCAAAAAGGCAACAAATACAGAAAAAAAGAAGAGAAAGAGCAAAAATCAATACAAAAACGACAACATTTGAATTAAAACTGAAAGAAAGGAAAACTAAAACAAGTGAAAAGTAAAATCAAACAAGATGACAAGCAAATGACAACAATAAACTGATTTCAGTGTGTAGAACTGGAGCTTTCTGTGTACAACCATGTTTCCTATCACTGCATAGAACATGCAAGAGTCTCCCTTTCCTAGTAAACAGAATGTGTGTTTTGTTCGGACTGAGCCCGAGTGCATTCAGAGCATGCATCACGTCAGTAAGTGCTTATTGTTATTTTGTTTTATTAGTGTAATGACAAAACAGAACAGCTGTGTGATTTATATGTCACTATACATGTGTTTAATATTTCAGAACAGTTTATGCCAATTCAAACTCAACTTATATCATTTTCAGCTTTGCTAGAACATATTCCTCACTTAAAAAGAAGTTTCTGAAATCTTAGTATTAAAGAAAAAGCACACTTCTGCATGTGCTTTACCGGACCAACACAAAGTCACACCCAGCTTTTGTTATGGCCGGTGATAACAGCCGAGAGAGACCGACCCACCAAAGCCAAAGACTGGCCGAGCACACGCCCGCACACGCGGTGACGTATGTGCACATACACCTCAGATGAGGCACAACCTGAGCATTTGAGTTATTTTCCCAGCTCTTTCTGGGCTGGAGGCAGAAGCAGTGCCCACACTGTTCTTTTATATAATCCAGCAGGTCTGGTGCCCTAGCGAGGAGCAGCGCTGGTACACACCACAACAGGCGCATTCACCAGGCGCAGCGACAAAAAAGGGAAAGAAGCTCAGAGATAATAACTCCAAAATACAATGCGTCAGACTGACGATCTCCTGAATAGAGACAAAGAGAGAAAAACAGATAGAGAACTGAAAATATCTTCAGCTCTCCATCAACCCATAGACATGTGTAGGAGTCAATCTCTCAATCTCTCACAGCAGCGCAGATTGGGCAGGGAAATGAAGTGAGGTCCACTACGGAACGCGGCGAGAGCTTCGCTCTAATAATAACAGAGCCCAGCATGTGGGCGTGCAGAATGGAGAACGCTGGAGATGTTTGAAGCGTGAGGGGCTCGGTGGGTGAACACGGATGTTTGAGTGGAGATGGAAGGGCTTCTGAGACAGAAAGAGAGAGAAACAGAGACAGACAGACAGAAAGAGAGAGAGAGAGAGAGAGAGAGAGAGAGAGAGAGAGAGAGAGAGAGAGAGAGAGAGAGAGAGAGAATGAGAAATAGAGAATGAGAAATAGAGACATAAGAGAAAGAGATCAAGAGAGAGACAGGAAAAAGTGACAGGGCAAAAGAAAGAAATGAAGAAAAAGCAAGCTAAAAAGAAAGAGATATAATAATAATAATAATAATAATACTAATAATAATAATAATAATAATAATAATAATAATAATAATAATAATTGTTCAGTGGACTAAAACCTAAAGAGGGCTGAGTGTACACATGTACCAACCTAACAACAGTTAAGGAAATAAACTAAGGATGATGAGGATGATGATGACGAGGATGATGATGATGAGAATGATGATGTACAGACTGATACACTGACACAGACCAGCTCAGACAGAGTTGGTTACCCAGAGAGGCCAGACTGTGCTCTCACTGTGAGCTCTCAGTGGTGGAGATAAACAGACAGATTAAATTAGAAATTTAATTGATCTATTCTATAAGAAAGAGAACGTCACCCCTGAGTTTCCACACTGCTGGAACCCTGACAAACTGCTGTGTATACTAGAGGAGAAGAGCGGGCTGATTATATATGCAGCTAGATTACCGACAGTCTGTCACAAACTGAGAAACAACTAGATTATTTATTAATTATTAATGACTATTATTGATTATTAATAATTCGGACATTCTCCAAACTCTGATTATACCCTTTTCACCTGCTGACGACTAATAATGCTGCAATTAATTTTCAGCACCCAAGTGAGGGTGTTCAAGAAAGAGAAAGATGACAAAAGAGCGATATATCACAAGAGAGAGAGAGAGAGAGAAAGAGAGAGAGAGAGAGAGAAAGAGAGTAAGAGAGAAAGAGAAAAAAAGTGAAAAAAGGGTGAGAAAGAGCACAATCGTGATACAAGTGTAATTTTGTCTTGAAGTAGTGAGAGAGACATATGGGGAGAGTGAAAAAAGAGAAAGAAAGATGGGGACAGAGCGTGAAAGAGAACAAGAAAGAGTGAGAAAAAAGAGAAAGAGAATAAATTGGAGAAAAAAAAGGAAAAAAGAGTGACAAAGAAAAAAGAGATGGAGAGAGAGCATGAAAGAGAACAGAAAAGAGTGAGAAAAAAGAAAGAATGAATTAGAAAGAGAGAGCAACAGAAAGAAAAAAGAAAGAAAGAGTGAGAAAGACAGACAGAGAAAGAGGGACAGAAAGTGAGAGAGATGATGAGAGAGGGGCATTCTTATGTGGTTTGTATTTCACTCTTGTATTTCACTCTTGGGGTGAGAAATAAAGGAATAGACAGCTATGTAAAGAGAGAGGGGGGAGATAGCAGGAGGGAGAGAGAGAGAGAGAGAGAGAGAGAGAGGGAGAGTAAGACAGAGAAGGAGATTCCTGTGTGGTTTGTATTTCGCCCTGTTTGAGGTGGCTGCGTGAGACCTTTCTCTGGCTTTTCTCTTTCAAGTCCCACTCACTCACTCTCCCTCTGCCTTTGTGCCTGAGCCAGAGGGTCCGGTTGGCCGGCCGCTGTTTCTGCAGGCGCTGTGTTGGATACCAGCCTTCAGGAGAGCTGAGAGACGGAGCACGCAGGAGCTCCTCAGATGTTCTGGGTGGTTTTTTTTTTAAGCTTAAACGCAAGGACAGCTCGCTTAGGCTGGAGCTACAGAACCTGCACGTCAACTAGAGACACAATAGAGCAGAGCCAGCGGCAATCCTTCCATCCCCCAGCCCCTCTCTCTCTCACTCTCTCTCTCTCTCGCTCTCACTCTCTCTCTCTCACTCGGTACCAACACAGGCCGCATACAAACGCTAAGTTAAAACAAAAGAGGCGATAAACATCTCCCAGCAGAAAAAGCCGGGAAAACTGTATTTACATGCTCATGTATATGGCAATTCAACATGTGTAGGTGTGCGTGTCTGAGGAGGGAAAAAAAACCTCACACACAAAAGAAACAAAAACAAAGTTGAAAGAGAGAAATCCAATTTAAATGTCTTCTTTTTGTGAGCCGTGTTCAGGCTCAGGTTTGCCCTCGGAGTCCCATTTCCATGATTTCACCCTTATTATAAACCCCACTGCCTGCAAAACACCCACACACGCACGCAATCAAACACAAACATCCACTACTGCCTGTCCCTTCCCCTAACTCAGCCCAAGCCTGGGCCGTTAATGTGCAAGCACAAGGGCAAGGTCAGACCCATGCGTGGAAGAGCATTATTAAACCCCCCCCCACAACGCAAGCAGGGGAGAGAGGGTAGCGGGGCCTGTGACGGATCCAAGCTGACATGGCCGGAGAGCGAGCAAACGGGCGGCTTTCCCTCCCTCCCTCGCTCGCTAGGCACGTTTGAGTGGATCGAGGGTGGCATGGAGAAAGAAAAGAAGAAGGGGTGGGGGTGGGGGGGTGGAGGGGACTCGCCCAGAGGCACGCATTACCAGACCTTGCCCATCGAGATCTGTTGTTAAGACATGATGAAGTTTCCTACTTCCCTTCTGTGGAGTGACCTTGCTGTGCGGTCCCATGGCAGACAACAGAAAAAACATGTCAAGGCTTTTGACCTGATTTTACACCTCATTATTATTATTATTATTATTATTATTATTATTATTATTAATATTACTATTATTATTATTTTATTTATTTTATCATATTTTATTAAAGGGCCAATATCATCAGAATTAGAAATTATCCCATGGGAATGATCTTTGCTTGCTTATCGTATGCAAATATAGTTAAAGTTATACAGCTCTTTCCTCAGAGCATATACCGACACCCCAAACTTCAAAGCCAATTCTGAAGTAATATTTTGTGATGTCACAAATGCAATGCTATGCATGTCGACACCAAGATGGCGAACCGGCTTGAGCTTGTTTACTAACGTCTAAAGGAACAGAATCTATATTATATGATCCACGTCTTTCAAAATTTGATATTTATGCTACTTGAGTTGCATTTATGTGTTATTCATGCTTTAATGATATCTGGTGTTCATACTGGTGAAAATATACTTATTACTAAGATAAAGGCTTTTAAACTGTGCCTCAGGCTTTAGCACAGTAGTGTATATCCAGCATTTCTAATGCGCAGTAACAAAAAACACTGTTGTATTCTAAGGGATAAAGACAGGATGAGAAATGGTCAACAAATTATGATTGCTTCAAGAACAGAATTTACCAAAAGCAGCTCAAACTGGGCGACAAACATCAGAGTTATAAGTAGGAGCCCTTAAAGTTTCAGCTCCTGAATGAGTTTATTAGTTTACTGTCACCGGTTTTGTGCCTGAAGACAAGCTGGACGTTTATTATTTCTTCTGTTTTTGATGGGGTTTTTTTTTAATCTTTGTATTTTTCATTCACATCATGTTGGACTATAAGGAACACTGAATTATAGTAAGAAATGAATTAATTCATCAATTACCAGGTATCTCTACAGAGCCAGTATCTCCCCTGGAACATCCTGAATTCACAATGCGTTGGTAACTGTGTATTTCTTCCTGTGGGGAAGTAGAGCATTTGGGGAGGTTGAGCATGACGACCTACTTTAAGCTATCGTACACCGGACGTGTTGCTTCCCAAAGTACAGAACCACTGGAGTTAATGCAGGTATGTACACTGGCACAGTGCACTTTTATGATCACTCATTTTGGTTAAAGCCATATCAGGACAACAGAAAGCCACAGCAGACCACATGTAGCTTGACATTTACTTGAAGTTGACTAATAGTAAGTTAGCTCAGCTAACATTGCTGGCCTAGTCTCTTTCATCTCATCTTCACAGTTGGAAAACATTCAGTTTGTAAAAAGATGAACAGATAAGTGATTCTGAACACTTCTTTTTATTTAATTTATATGAGTAAAGTGTAAAAATGAATCTCTCCTGCAACAATATCCGTTTGTTTTGAATATATTTACTATGCTTGTCACTGTGTTTGCATATTGCCGTCAACCTGTTCTAAGGGTGTACTCACACTAGGCTCTGTGATCCGGGCCCGTGATCGCTCTGAACTGTGCCCGGGCCTGGCCCAGTTAGCCTTGAAGTTTAAAGAGGTGGGCCAGGGCACAATTCGCTCGGACTTATGCCCGGTTCGCTTCTAGTGTGTGCGCTATTCGTGCCCGGGCCCGCTTGGAGCCCCGTGTGATTGGTTCACTTTGCTGGAACTCCAACATGATGTCAGTGATGCGACACTCATGTTAAACAATCATGAACTCCATTGTGTTGGGAAAGCGGGCACTTTGTTCTTCAAACTGGAGCTCAAGATATGATCTACCTCTTTCAGAATAACATATTTATGTTACTTTGTATTGTATTTGTGCTTATTTACATTGGTTCTAATGAGATCTGGTGTTCTTACTGGTGAAAATACACTTACTACTAAGATAAAAGCTTTTAAACAGTGAGCTTAGGTGCCTCAGACTTGGATTTGATTCTAAGGGATGAAGACAGGTGGTCAGGGAAAAACAAATTATGATAAATTATGATATCAGGGAAAAGTATTATATACAAGAATGGAGCTTTTAGGTGAAGCCCATCAACTGAATGTTACTTATTTTAATGATCAGCACCAGCCGATATTCACAGCTTCAACGTTGGTAAGAGAAAAGAAAAGCTGTCTTACGCCGCCTCTTGTTTTTAATGTAACTACATACTGCAGCACTGGTTCTCAGTGTGTTTACCCAACCTTATGCCCAACAGGTGTGGCATAATCAGATGATTTTAGATCTTAGTGGAAAAAAACTAGATGTGCAATTAAGAGGATCACTGTTTACTGACAATGGAAAGCTTTAAACAGTCACGGCTGAGTGACTGTAAATGATCACACAAGAAGAATTATTCCCAGCAGATCTCTTATAGACTAACATCGACAAACCGCTGAGATTTAACAGATGGAAAGAACACTCTCAATTCTTTTCATCATAATCAGGCTTAATTCCACTTCATAATCTCTCACACGCACACAGGCATAACAACTGAGCACAAACACACACACACACTCTCTCTCACACCCATACAGGAGCACACACACATGCTCACCCAGCTAGTTCCCAATTCCTCATTATTTAGAGAAGTAAATAGCAGAAGAAGTAGTTCTCCTGGCCTTCGGTATTTTCTGAATCTGGCAGTTGGATAAGGTGTGTCACGGACTGTGTATGTGTCCCTCTTAAATAACACCGCCGTAAGACATTTCTGTAGAACCTGCAGTTTCCATGTCTGTATGATTAACCCTTGAGGAAAAACACCATCACATTTTCAAAAAAGAAAACAAAACAAAACTTCTTATCCTGTCTGTATATGAGTGCCAAAAAAGAAAGCTGAGTGAGCAGAACGGAGAAGGCAGTAAAGATACTAGACACGGGAGCTTAGAGAAGCACTTAAAGCCGGCGAGAACAGGAGCTCTGGGCTAGAAAGAGCAGGTTCTTCTACAATAACTACAGCCTTCAGGGCAATTCTTTACGCCTGTAACAGTACGCTTAGGTATATAACGTACAGGGCTGCAGCTCACAACTATGTCTGTAATGAAGGATCTATCTATCTATATGTGCTGAATTATCACTAATTAATAATTACACTAGTCATGATTACTAATTGTTATTAATTTATCACACCACCACAAGTAGTTTCACATATATCAGGGAACATCTTTTAACTAAATTAAAAGTTTTTAATGTAGTGTTAATTCACTCCAGTCCATATAGTCCTAAGCTGCAAAAACTGTCTACATTAAATTCTTTAAAAAAAAAAAAAACAGCGTTTACATATACACATCAATATATACAAATAATTTACATATACACAT
This sequence comes from Megaleporinus macrocephalus, assembly GCA_021613375.1. NCBI lineage: Eukaryota > Metazoa > Chordata > Actinopteri > Characiformes > Anostomidae > Megaleporinus > Megaleporinus macrocephalus. Next base: position 25,790,128 of record CM038712.1, read on the forward strand.
CAATAAATACACATATTTCACAGATACACTTCAATATATACACATATTTTACATATACTCATCAATATATACACATATTTTACAGATACACTTCAATATATACACATATTTTACATATACACATCAATATATACACATATTTTACAGATACACTTCAATATATACACATATTTTACATATAGTCACTGTCTAATGAAAAACAGGTATTTCCAAAATGACAGCTTTACAGGAGAGGCCAAAAACTGTCTTTACTTTCAATGGAAGTCAATGATGTCAGAATGTTCTGAGCTATTTTGGAGCATTTATATGGGTACATTTATCATGACATTGCATCACAATGTAAATGGCAGCTACTGCATTTAATTGATGTAGAAAAATAGAAATACATGTTTTACAGTGGACAGCGACGATATACACTTTGGCTTTCTGTTTTTTTTTTCTCTCGCGTTAAGTGTGTTATAGCTTTTTGTGCATGTAAACGTTCAGCAAAGTTATAAAGAACACCGTGCATTTCAGAGGCAAAAACTCCAGAAAGGCCACCGTTCTTAGCCGCCTGAACGCCTGGTTAGAATTCCAGCCTTTTTTTATGTTACAAGGCGACGTCATCTGATAACACAATTCTTATTTCTCAGCTACCGGCAAGTGTGGCCCACCCTCACACAACACACAGCGAGCAAATATGCTTGCAAATATGTATTAGGCCTACCAGCTTGTTCTGCCTGACTTACAGGATCAGACTCTGACTCGAACTGAGACAGCAGGACTGAGGCTACAGTACGAACAGCCTCAACAGTGTGCGGAGAGTGGAACATTTAGCAGAATGCTGCTCTGGCGGTTGACAAATCAGAACAAAACGTTTGTGGGCAAAATAGACACAATCAGGAGGCGGGGCTTAAAGACACAGGAGCTCTAACAGACAGAGGGTAAATACAGATGTTTTGGAAAAACTGAAGAATGCAAATCTAGTTGGGCTCAACCATTAAAACTATGAACAATGAAAATGAGCATTAATAGGTCCCCTTTAAAACCACCTCCTTGCATCTATACTCCACTGACCATATATACTCAGTAGTTCTACAGTTACAGACTGTAGTGCATCTGTTTCTCTATGTGTGGCGGCAGTATGAGTAGATCAGACAAAGTAGTGCTGACTACCCACAACAGGCTACTAGCATGTTCATTACTTGGATCTGGCTTTAATAGGAGTAGTATTTTTGAGTATGGATACTTACTGTTCGATGCTGGGTGATAAGAAGAGCTTTGGAAAGACTTGAGTAGCCTCAGCGTCTTCGAAGCTAACAGACAGGAGAGCCACATCTTCTCCTGGGTCTAGAGCCGTATCCTGAAAGAACAACGTGGACACAAAATTATTAACAAAATGAAAAGTCTACCAAAGCAAAGCATGTGCACAAAACATAAACATATGCAAATATGCAGTGCAGCAACTGAGTGAGAGCTTGCGCTGAGCAGGCTTTTCATCTGGAGGTGGTGTTGGGATTCAGGCTGGAAAAGACTACCTCCATCATTCACGCTGCATTAGCTCAAACTCCAGCCACGGCCATGTCTGCCAGTGTCTATCTAATCGCGTGAGAGGGTTCCGCAGAGGCTGCAGGACGAGCCCGGTCTGTTCTAGGGTTCTGGTTGATGCGTTCATGCTCAGTTTTCCTAGAGCTAGACCCTGCTGGATCGTCATTAGCACCGCGGCTGAGACGCAGGGCTCTAATCAAATGTCTTTCAGTCGGTTTGAACCTATCCATTTGTGATAATTGCTGCCCGCCGTGCAATCTTTGCCCCTATTAAGCAGGGCTGTGTGTGGTGGATGTGTGACGCTACCAGTTAGTGGGGACACACACAAGATGACTGCTAGCACATAACCCAAAGAGGCATATTGGGGTCTGGCTGGGACGACTCGAACTGGCTCTAGATGCATGAGCGACGCGCGTAGGCTTGACACAGACTCGATTCAGGCACACTGAATTACAATATATCGAAATCATGGCATCATTTATAATTAAACTGTATTGCTTGCATTTAGCTTCCGCTAATCCAATTATCACCGCCAGCGGATCTCATTTAAGGCATTTGCTCTAAAGTATAAGGAGATGATCCAGTTAGCAAGAGACGACCTATAACCGTTTCAGGCTGGATCAAAATACCAAATATGGTTTAGACAGAAGGCTAATAATAAAATTCATCAGCTAAAAATTCTGACAATAAATATGGACAGCTTTTCCACTTGTTCCTCCAACTATTAGAACGATGTTACTAAAAATGAGCACCTTCTCTATGAAAGAGGATTTGTCTTTGGTTTGATCTCATGCGGCGTGGTTTAATTAAAGATTACGATCACTGATCACCTTTCAGTGCGATCAGCCGATAGCCGATACCGATCGAGGGCGGGGTATATGCCATGGCAGGGCAACAAGTAGTTATTAGTGCAAGCAAGTCATGAAACCTGGTTTATTATCATTTATAACAAGCTCATGTGAAACAGCATAATATTTTTTTAACAAAATTAACAGTAAATAAACAAAGTAAATTAAATTTAAAATGAAAAAGCTAATTAAATAAATGCAGTAAAAACTGCAGTCATTAAAAGCAGACTCTGTTTTTTTTTAAACAAGAATCTGCAATCATTAAATGTAGATCTTGAATTGTTGCTGCTGTACTGTTCGTACCGGTCAGATCTGGTCTGCACGGTTTTCTGGGTTGTTTGTTTTGTGCTAACTGCGTGTGCTAGCTCTGCTGTTTGCTGATACACCGATCACATATTTTGATTAAAAATCGACCGATACTGATACATAGTCGATCGATCGTTCCATCTCTAGTTTTAAGGAGATGAGATCGAAAGCGGCAAACAAAGTATGGTTCCTGTTCTTAACAGGACACAATGAAGGAAGCGGCTGTTGTTTAAAACAAGCAAACAATATAACAGCCCCTCTCAAGTTTTCCCAAGACTACCTGTATAATCCACAATGCTTCTGGGAGCATTTTTTAATGAAATGATGAAACAGAAGTGAAACGTTTTAGAACAAATGTGCAACACTGTGTCTGCAGGAAAAACAACACTGCACACCCACACCAAAACCACATCCCAGCCATGAAGCATGGTGGAGGCAGCATCATGGTTTGGAGCTGCTACCACGAGCTAAAGAAACACAGAAGTAAATTAAGTGAAGATGATGCTTTATTTTATTGAGATTCTGTTGGATTTTATTTTAGTCATTTACTATTTGTGCATTCATTTATTTAGATTACACATGTTATCAGTAATCAGTGCAGAAATCCAGGTAATCCAGCGCCGGCGTGCTTTACACCACTTCCCCAGAAGACGCCTGGCTTTGCATAGTGCTCCGGTGTGCAGCTGACCGTGGAAAACCTTTCATGAAGCTGATGTTGCTTCCAGAGCCAGTATGGAACTCAGTAGTGAGTTATGCAAGAGAGAATAGGCTTCAGCCTGTTCTGCAAGTTTGTGTGGTCTACCACTTTGTGGGTAAGCTGTTATTGGTCCTGAACACCTCCCTTTCACAACAGCACTGACAGCAGACTGGTATTGGTCTAACAGGGCAGCAGTGTCACAAACTGACCTGTGGCAATGGTGGTATTCAATGACGGGGCCACATTTAAAATCACTGAGCTTCTCTAATGCCACATTCTAATGCCAATGTTTGTCTACGGAGATTGCACGACCTGCTGCTTGATTTTCTACACCTGTTAGCCACGGGTGTGGCTCAAACACCTGAACCCAATACTTAGGAGGGCTTTGACCATATAGTGTAGCTTGCCAGGCCAGGCTGCTGAAACAAAAGCGAGCATTTCTGTGGCCCTAGGTTCTGTTTTAAGCTGCCACATCATCATCAGCATTATGTAATAAGAACTAAGCCACAAAATCAGTTGTTATAACATGAGGGTCATGACATAACACAAAGATCAGAAAAATCAATGCCACTTGACAATGTGTTACACCAACGTTGATGAAAGCAGCTTTTTATGCCCAATACAGGTTTAATGTATGTGTACGTGGCCTTAACCTACTTCAGACTGCTATAAACAGAGATACCACACAAGACCAGGGTGCATAGCACAGCTTTAACACCCTCAACTAAACTGTAAATGTTGTCACTTTTATATAAGGCACCAAAAAAGCTTTTAAAAGGGTAGAATTAGGTCAGAGCAGGACCCTTCAGAGAAACCCCAGCTGGGAGAAGCCAAGATCTGCCACTCGGTATAAAGACTGCATACGCTTTTTCTAGTCTTGAGCAACTTAAAACATAATTCAGGTTTGGAGCATAGCTTTGGAAGGGAGTGCACTATTTCAAATATATATTAAAAAAACAGCTTAATTACAGCAAACTCTAGTAATGGTCTGTAATCTGTCTTTATCTACTTTCCTTTTGAAATGTATGTTGAATGAACGGAAAGAATGGAAACAGTAGTGGAATGCAGCGAGCGCATGTCGTTAACGGCAGTCGCGGCAGAATGACTCAGAGGAAATACATGAAATCACATTTCTTTGAAAGCGTTCAAGGCGGCCGTAATTTACAGCACAAAAGAGACTTCAATGTACACATCCTACAAGAACGTTCCCCATAAAACGCGTCTAATACAGCACGGGCTGGTGTGCATCAATCCAAACATGGTGCTGCTCCACCTGCAACCCACCAGCAGAAGCACGTGCACCATAAAACATGCTGAAACTCTACTGCAAGTCTCCACCTACAGCTTCTTCTTACCACAACGTGAGAGTTCTGAAACGCACCTCTACTAGTTAAAACAGGAGTTTGCTGACTAAGCATTCTGAATGCTCTTCATAGCTCCCCTAAAACTGCTGAACCATATGCACGCTGGGTTCGAGAACTGTTCCTACCTTAGTGCAGGGACTACTTTTTTGCATGCAAACTACAGAAACGACAGCATGAGCAGCAATGAGGCACTCATTTTGAGTATAAAGGCAAATTATACGAATCTCTGTAGACACACGCTCTTCCAATGTTGCTTCTGAAATCAATTTAATTATATTAGTAGGAAGTTTTGCTGCAGTAACAGTCTCGACACTCTTTTTTACTCCGATGCTGGGACATTTGCTGTGAGGATTTGATTACATTCAGCCACAGGAGCATTAGTGAGGATAGGTACTGATGTTGGATGATTCATTCTGGATGATAAATGGCCCTCGCACTCATCCTCCAACAACTGAATGGAGCTCCATTAGCCGAGAGAACTGCTCTTCAGTCCAACGGTGGGGGGTGTTATACCCCTCTAGCTGAAGCTTGGCATCCGGCATGGTACACGTGTGGCTGCTCCAGAGCATCCAATTCCATTAGTAATGCATCTCTATACATTATCACAGCTATGTGCGCCAGCGATGGGTGCAGACGTGAGTTCACTAATTACACTGGAAGTAAATTGAGCAAAAATGTTAATATGGGTATCGAGCATGTGTGGCAAGGTGGGCGGGTCAGCAGATGTAAATCTTATCATGTATAATGTAAGTTAATGCACGGTCGGGTGTGTAGGATTCCAAATCCCTGTTGCAAACGATCAATCTGACGAGGCTTTGAGGCAAAATCTGTAAAACACATTTGAAAGTAATGTAAACGAAATGTCAAGCTCAAGCCTCATCGTCTGTCTCCTCCCGCTCCTCATCCTAGACTCCTAAAGGCAGGGAGCTGTGCTAGGGGAGGGGGGAGCCGCGGCCCAAGGTGTTGCTTGATTGAATTAGTTCGCCTCGCTGCAGCAGTGTGCTGGGTCTTGATTTTAAAAGCTTGAACATGACTGGAATGAGGAAACCGGGTTGGTCCACAAAAGCTTGTTGCACATCAGCACCTGGTGATGACCGAGACAGATTAACCCCTAGAAGTCACAGTTATTGACGGCAAAAGCAAAAGAATGTTCTATATTTACTATTTCTCACTCGTAGCTCTTTAAAATAAGTGGATAAATCCAGTCAAAATGTGGATTTAACAACACATTGGTGCTTGTATAGAAGAAGCGGTATTTTATTGTAATTAGAGTTTGATGTCCAAATGTGTCATTGCTGATACCAAACCCGACATTAATGTGGAATATGCCCACTTGTATCATTCTAAGGGTCAAAAAGAGGATCATTCAGTGTCCTGGGCTCTGGACAGCAAGAGGCTCAAAAGAATTCTCACATTAGATTAGATTTAAAAAGACTTTGGCAACATCTCACTTTGAAAAGAGCAAATGTTTCAATCACAATAACATGCAGATTATGAGATCATGTGATGTGACCTTATAGGTTTATTGCACAAAATGATATTCAGCCAGTGAAAGTATTAGCTGAATTCTGAGACACTTTGAATTAAAGCTATGTTTCAGGTCAGATTATACAGACTTTTAGGTAACAGGTGTACCAGGCAAAGAAATCTACTTATCACTCACCCATCCAAATCATTGAATTCAGGTGTTCCAATCAGCTCCACAGATGTAAAAATAAATAAATAAATAAATAAAACCAAGCACCCAGGCCTGCATGTAAAGCACGCCACCATTGGACTCTAGAGTGACGATTCACGTTTCTTCGTTTGGTAATCCGATGGACGAGCCTGGGTTTGGCGGTTGCCAGGAGAACGGTACTTGTCTGATTGCATTGTGCTGAGTGTAAAGTTTGGTGGAGGAGGGATTATGGTGCTTACTGCTTCAGCCCAAGAGATTCTGGACAATTACATGCTCCCAGATTGGGAACAGATTTGGGATGGCACATGACCTCAACCCGACTGAACACCTTTGGAATGAATTAGAGCGGCGACTGTGAGCCAGACCTTATCGTCCAGCATCAGTGTCTGACCTCACAAACGGTCAAAAATTCCCATAAACACACTCCTAAACCGCGTGGAAAGCCTTCCCAGAGGAGTTGAAGCTGTTATAGCTGCAAAAGGTGGGCCGACATCATATTAAACCCTATGGATTAAGTATGGAATGTCACTTAAGTGCGTGTGCAGGCAGACGAGTGGATACTTTTGGCAGTGTAATGTATCTGCTCATTTGGGGCAATATGGACTGTATGGTCTGAACAAACCCAAACTCTTCTTCCTGTGAATGCAGCTCAAATACATTTACACTTTGAAACAACTCTTCCAACCCTGCCTAGCCATCACACAAGAAAACGCTGCTGATGCACAACACAAGGACGGCTGAATGTAACCATGTGTAAACAATCCAACAGTATACTGGAGAATCCTCTGTTATGTACGTGCATGTCATTCCCTTTCAGCTAGCCACGCTCAACTGGGGTCGTACAACAGCAGGACCAGAACATGCCTTCTAAATGCCCTATGCTAATCCCCCTTCAGGAGTCAGAAGTGAGGCAGCGTGTGAAGGGGAATGGGGTGGATTAAGGCAGTATGCCCGAGAGACTACTCCACAGATCAAGGTCACAGTAAAGAGGGCCTTTATTTTACAATCATATGTCAGCAGTCATAGTGATTTTACAAAGAACTGTTAAAGACACAACTTTCTGAGTTCAACAGTGAAGACCTTGCCAACGTATATATATCTCCCGCTTCTCTCATGCTAAATCATCAAAGACAGCGAATTGCCAAGGCACGTGTATAAAATTATAAAGCACATATGCCTGCTTTGTACACACTTCAGGCTAAATGCTTCTTCTTAAGTAAAAACGGGAAAAAGGCACATCATTAAAATGCACCTCTCCCAGGTCCACAGGCATTCTGAGGAACTGTATATGGGACTAATGAAGTGGCCAGTGGTGAGTAATGAGTGTTTGAATGACCCTTGCTCCAAGACTTCGTTAGGGGCGGGGGGGGGGGGGGGGGGGGTATTCACAGAGGGAAGTGCACACTTACTACCTCTTCTTCCAAGCCAATGAGTCAGTGGCAGGGTGTAGGGATGGGGAAGAGGACTCAGGGTGCCCCAAGTCAATCCCTCACGTGGGCAGAGAGAGCCCTGTCCCCTGTGCCCCCACCAGGGGTAGGCGACGTGACATCGTGGAGATGTGACAGCTGTCTCCAAGCCAAGAGTTGTCTGGTCAAAGTCGCGCGAGCATGCAACTGAGGACACCAGTAAACACAAAAACTCACAAATAAAAAACAAACCAAAAAAGAGTTGCATGAAGCCGGAGAGTTTAACCCCGTCCTCAAAGTCCTTTTAAATCGTTTGACTGGTAGTGTACTAAAACGTTTAACTGGTAGTGTACTAAAACGTTTGGCTGGTAGTGATCTAAAACGTTTGGCTGGTAGTGTACTAAAACGTTTGTCTGGTAGTGTATCTAAAACGTTTGTCTGGTAGTGTACTAAAACGTTTGGCTGGTAGTGTACTAAAACGTTTAACTGGTAGTGTACTAAAACGTTTGACTGGTAGTGTACTAAAACGTTTGACTGGTAGTGTACTAAAACGTTTGGCTGGTAGTGTACTAAAACGTTTGGCTGGTAGTGTACTAAAACGTTTGACTGGTAGTGTTCTAAAACGTTTAACTGGTAGTGTACTAAAACGTTTGGCTGGTAGTGATCTAAAACGTTTGATTGGTAGTGTACTAAAACGTTTGACTGGTAGTGTACTAAAACGTTTGTCTGGTAGTGTACTAAAACGTTTGTCTGGTAGTGTACTAAAACGTTTGGCTGGTAGTGATCTAAAACGTTTGGCTGGTAGTGTACTAAAACGTTTGGCTGGTAGTGTACTAAAACGTTTGACTGGTAGTGTACTAAAACGTTTGACTGGTAGTGTACTAAAACGTTTGACTGGTAGTGTACTAAAACGTTTGGCTGGTAGTGTACTAAAACGTTTGGCTGGTAGTGTACTAAAACGTTTGGCTGGTAGTGTACTAAAACGTTTGGCTGGTAGTGTACTAAAACGTTTGGCTGGTATTGTACTAAAACGTTTGACTGGTAGTGTACTAAAACGTTTGGCTGGTAGTGTACTAAAACGTTTGACTGGTAGTGTACTAAAACGTTTGACTGGTAGTGTACTAAAACGTTTGGCTGGTAGTGATCTAAAACGTTTGGCTGGTAGTGTACTAAAACGTTTGGCTGGTAGTGTACTAAAACGTTTGACTGGTAGTGTACTAAAACGTTTGACTGGTAGTGTACTAAAACGTTTGTCTGGTAGTGTACTAAAACGTTTGTCTGGTAGTGTACTAAAACGTTTGGCTGGTAGTGATCTAAAACGTTTGGCTGGTAGTGTACTAAAACGTTTGGCTGGTAGTGTACTAAAACGTTTAACTGGTAGTGTACTAAAACGTTTGACTGGTAGTGTACTAAAACGTTTGGCTGGTAGTGTACTAAAACGTTTGTCTGGTAGTGTACTAAAACGTTTGGCTGGTAGTGATCTAAAACGTTTGGCTGGTAGTGTACTAAAACGTTTGGCTGGTAGTGTACTAAAACGTTTAACTGGTAGTGTACTAAAACGTTTGACTGGTAGTGTACTAAAACGTTTGGCTGGTAGTGTACTAAAACGTTTGACTGGTAGTGTATCTAAAACGTTTGGCTGGTAGTGTACTAAAACGTTTGACTGGTAGTGTATCTAAAACGTTTGTCTGGTAGTGTACTAAAACGTTTGTCTGGTAGTGTACTAAAACGTTTGTCTGGTAGTGTACTAAAACGTTTGTCTGGTAGTGTACTAAAACGTTTGGCTGGTAGTGTACTAAAACGTTTGACTGGTAGTGTACTAAAACGTTTGACTGGTAGTGTACTAAAACGTTTAACTGGTAGTGTACTAAAACGTTTGTCTGGTAGTGTACTAAAACGTTTGTCTGGTAGTGTACTAAAACGTTTGTCTGGTAGTGTACTAAAACGTTTGGCTGGTAGTGATCTAAAACGTTTGACTGGTAGTGTACTAAAACGTTTGGCTGGTAGTGATCTAAAACGTTTGGCTGGTAGTGTACTAAAACGTTTGGCTGGTAGTGTACTAAAACGTTTGACTGGTAGTGTACTAAAACGTTTGACTGGTAGTGTACTAAAACGTTTGGCTGGTAGTGATCTAAAACGTTTGACTGGTAGTGTACTAAAACGTTTGACTGGTAGTGTACTAAAACGTTTGACTGGTAGTGTACTAAAACGTTTGACTGGTAGTGTATTAAAACGTTTGACTGGTAGTGTATTAAAACGTTTGACTGGTAGTGTACTAAAACGTTTGACTGGTAGTGTACTAAAACGTTTGGCTGGTAATGATCTAAAACGTTTGACTGGTAGTGATCTAAAACGTTTGACTGGTAGTGTTCTAAAACGTTTGACTGGTAGTGATCTAAAACGTTTGACTGGTAGTGTTCTAAAACGTTTGACTGGTAGTGTACTAAAACGTTTGGCTGGTAGTGTACTAAAACGTTTGGCTGGTAGTGTTACTAAAACGTTTGGCTGGTAGTGTATCTAAAACGTTTGGCTGGTAGTGTTACTAAAACGTTTGGCTGGTAGTGTATCTAAAACGTTTGACTGGTAGTGTACTAAAACGTTTGACTGGTAGTGTACTAAAACGTTTGATTGGTAGTGTACTAAAACGTTTGACTGGTAGTGTACTAAAACGTTTGGCTGGTAATGATCTAAAACGTTTGACTGGTAGTGATCTAAAACGTTTGACTGGTAGTGTTCTAAAACGTTTGGCTGGTAATGATCTAAAACGTTTGACTGGTAGTGATCTAAAACGTTTGACTGGTAGTGTTCTAAAACGTTTGACTGGTAGTGTATCTAAAACGTTTGGCTGGTAATGATCTAAAACGTTTGACTGGTAGTGATCTAAAACGTTTGGCTGGTAATGATCTAAAACGTTTGACTGGTAGTGATCTAAAACGTTTGACTGGTAGTGTACTAAAACGTTTGGCTGGTAGTGTACTAAAACGTTTGGCTGGTAGTGTTACTAAAACGTTTGGCTGGTAGTGTATCTAAAACGTTTGACTGGTAGTGTACTAAAACGTTTGACTGGTAGTGTTCTAAAACGTTTGGCTGGTAATGATCTAAAACGTTTGACTGGTAGTGATCTAAAACGTTTGACTGGTAGTGTACTAAAACGTTTGGCTGGTAGTGTACTAAAACGTTTGGCTGGTAGTGTTACTAAAACGTTTGGCTGGTAGTGTATCTAAAACGTTTGACTGGTAGTGTACTAAAACGTTTGGCTGGTAATGTATCTAAAACGTTTGACTGGTAGTGTACTAAAACGTTTGACTGGTAGTGTACTAAAACGTTTGGCTGGTAGTGTACTAAAACGTTTGGCTGGTAGTTTTACTAAAACGTTTGGCTGGTAGTGTATCTAAAACGTTTGGCTGGTAGTGTTACTAAAACATTTGGCTGGTAGTGTATCTAAAACGTTTGACTGGTAGTGTACTAAAACGTTTGGCTGGTAGTGTATCTAAAACGTTTGACTGGTAGTGTACTAAAACGTTTGGCTGGTAGTGTATCTAAAACGTTTGGCTGGTAGTGTTACTAAAACGTTTGGCTGGTAGTGTATCTAAAACGTTTGACTGGTAGTGTACTAAAACGTTTGGCTGGTAGTGTACTAAAACGTTTGGCTGGTAGTGTATCTAAAACGTTTGACTGGTAGTGTACTAAAACGTTTGGCTGGTAGTGTATCTAAAACGTTTGGCTGGTAGTGTTACTAAAACGTTTGGCTGGTAGTGTATCTAAAACGTTTGACTGGTAGTGTACTAAAACGTTTGGCTGGTAGTGTACTAAAACGTTTGGCTGGTAGTGTATCTAAAACGTTTGACTGGTAGTGTACTAAAACGTTTGACTGGTAGTGTTACTAAAACGTTTGACTGGTAGTGTACTAAAACGTTTGACTGGTAGTGTTACTAAAACGTTTGGCTGGTAGTGTACTAAAACATTTGACTGGTAGTGTTACTAAAACGTTTGGCTGGTAGTGTATCTAAAACGTTTGACTGGTAGTGTACTAAAACATTTGACTGGTAGTGTTCTAAAACATTTGACTGGTTTGACTGGTTTGCCTATATAACAGCTTCAACTCAGGAAACTTACTTCAAACACCTGGAGAGTTCAGTCTTTGAAACTGGTTGCATTTTCTGCTTCTCACAATCCAAGTAGCCCCAAAACACATCCAGTGATGCTGATGTCTAGACTCTGGAGTGGACAGTCCACTGTTTTAACACCACCAGTGGTTTAACACCACCACTGATCTTTCAGTTCACAGTGGAAGGATGGACAGAAACATCTGTGGATGTTTGTAGATCTGTAGTAAGAGCAGAGCTTGATGTTCTCTTTCTCTCTCAAAGAGGAAAGTTTTTTTTTTCATGTCAGATCTGGAAACACCATTTACTTCCTTCCACTTTGAAGCTGATTATCTTATATAATCTCCTCAGTTAAACAAGTACAAGTACTGCACAGTAACAGTAAGAAGAAATGAACTACGGATTATCTCTGACTTCTTTACAAGGCAGCCTGTATGTACTATGACGGAACATTTGGGTGGAAAAGTAGCAGAAACATATGACACATACACACTAAATAGAAAGTGCATCACAGACTATAAAACCAGAGATGCACAATGTTCCAAAGACCCCTCCCTGCCCGAGGCTCTCAACAAATTCTATGCCCGCTTTGAGGACCCTGACACCCCGCCCAGCATAAGACTCACCCCTCCACCTGGAGAAGTACCCCTCTGTGTGACACCAGCAGAGGTAAGGAGGACCCTCAGGAGGATCAACCCCCGGAAAAGTGCTGGTCCGGATAATATACCCGGACGAGTACTACGGGAGTGCGCTGATCAGATCTCCGAGGTCCTGGCAGACATTTTCAATGTCTCCCTCACCCAGGCAGCTGTTCCCACCTGCCTGAAGACCGCCACCATCATCCCGGTCCCCAAGAGCTCCACAGTGACAGGTCTGAATGACTACCGGCCGATAGCTCTCACGCCGATAGTCACTAAATGCTTTGAAAGACTGGTTATGACCCACATCAAAGCCACCATCGACGTCACTGTGGACCCACACCAGTACGCCTACAGGAGGAACCGATCCACAGACGATGCCATTTCCTCTGTGGTCCACACTGCCCTCACCCACCTGGAGCAGAAGGACTCTTATGTCCGTATGCTCTTTGTGGACTTCACTTCCGCCTTTAACACCATGATACCCCAGACACTGACAGATAAGCTCTCCTCACTTGGTCTGCGCTCTTCTCTTTGCAACTGGGTCCTGGACTTCCTGACCAACAGGCCGCAGTCTGTGAGGATCCACAACCTCTCCTCCTCCACCACAATCCTCAGCACTGGCTCCCCTCAGGGCTGTGTGTTGAGCCCCCTTTTGTTCACGCTGCTCACATATGACTGCTCACCCATCCACCCAGGCTGTCATATTGTGAAGTTTGCGGACGACACGGCAGTGGTCGGATGCATCACAAACAGTGATGAGTCTGGCTACAGACGGGAGGTAGAACACCTGGAGGGTTGGTGCAGAAAGAACAACCTCTGCATCAACATAAAGAAGACGAAGGAGATGATTGTGGACTTCAGAAGGGGCAGACATGCCCACCTCCCCCTGCATGTCGGAGGGTCTGCGGTGGAAGTGGTCTCCAGCTACAGGTACATGGGTGTTCACCTGAGCAATAACCTCACCTGGAGCAACAACACTTCCAGCCTGGTCAGGAAGGCACATCAGCGGCTCTACTTCCTCAGGCGGTTGAGGCGAGCTGGGCTCGGGAGCTCGGTCCTCACCTCCTTCTACAGATGTGTGGTGGAGAGCGTTCTATGCTCCAGCATCAACGTGTGGCACGGAAGCTGCTCTGCTGCAGACAGGAAAGCTCTGCAGAGGGTGGTGAAGGCTGCACAGAGGTCTGTCGGAGTCAGCCTCCCCACCACCACGGACATATACACCTCCAGATGCAGGAAGAGGGCCACCTGCATCATGAAGGACCCCACTCATCCAGCACACTCACTGTTTGTCCCGCTCCCCTCAGGCAGGAGGCTGCGGAGCGTTAAGTGTAGAACGAACAGACTGAGGAACAGCTTCATTCCGGAAGCTGTAAGACTTTTAAACGCCACTTAGTGGAACCACTGCACTGACACTTTTACTGCACTGACACTTTTACGACACCAGTCACTTTAATACACTCTGCTGCTACCTTCTCCATTCCTGTTTATTTTATTTTCATATATTTTATATATTTATGTTTATTTTATTTATTTAAGTACTGCTGTCTGGGTAAAACTGGGTCCTTGGGTACCACAATTTCGTTCCACCCCATGTACCACATGTGATGCGAATGACAATAAAGTCTTCTTGAATCCTTGAATCCTTGAATCCTTGAAAATGCTACATATGTATTCACAGTACAAAAACATCCATGTAGAAACAAAACAAACGTTTAGTGGTGTGTGGGATGTGGAGTATTGTGGGTTAACGTGAAAGCATTAACATACGGAGAAGAGAGCTAAATAGGTCACCTCTAGCACATACGATTTCAAATCATGTATATTATGGAATTCTCTGAAACAGTAACACTGTAGTTTGTGCCCAGAAGATGCAATCACATGTTCTGACCTAGAACATACCTGAAAGAACATACACAATTAGATGCAATCTGGGGACTTGCTAAAAAAAAAAAGAAAGAAAAGAATCGTATCTACATGTCTATCTATAATTTTATTTAATCACTTCAAAATTAGAATAATAAGATACAGACAGGGGTGCAAATTTGCTCTTGATGTTTGTGGGGACTTATGAATCTACCTCCGCCCCCCCTTGCGTCAAAGCCTAGTTTTGCTATTAACCATTTGCCATTGGACTGATTTAATTTGTCGCTGTCCAAAGAAAAAGATGTTTCTCAATTTTTTTTTTCACATAATGATAACTGAACACGACAGCCATCCTTATATAATTTGTGAAGATTTCATGATGAATGGATGAAAAGAAATGCTTCAAAGTAGCTTGAAAAAAAATCTGGTTCCATTGACATTACAGGAGAGGAGAAAAACTACAAGTTGCCATTTAGGAGATACCTTTTTTTTTTTTTTTAAACACAGTGACTCTAAGACATCTACACATTAGTTTCACACTTCAAATGGTATTCAATTCATTGAGTTAGACAGCAAAACTTTAAAGCAAGTGGCATTTACTTTAAAACAGGCCATTTATTGGCACGGTGCTCTTCAAAAGGCGGCTTCAGATGCTTATCAGACGGATGACAGACATGACGGTGCTATCACGGTGCAGCAAGTATTCCAAGCGAAAAGCCTTCGGTGTGAAAGAGACAAACACGTCTGAAAGCAACAAAACCGAAGGTGTCCTAGACCACTTCCTGCTTCTGTTACACTGGCTGAAAACATTGTAATGGGCAGCGGAGGGAACAAAAGTTAATCATTAGCCTAGGAACAGCATGCCGTCAGACCGTGGGCCGCACAAATGGGCTTTTGTTGTTCGGCCGCACAATAGACGTATAATAAAGAGCGCATTAGACCAAGGTAGACCAATTAGCCAAAGCAAAGAGCACCCAGGGATAGGGCTGCTGGACCAAGCAGTGAATATCCAAGGTACATGCATGTATGCACGTATGAGAGAGAGAGAGAGAGAGAGCAGGTATGAGTGGGTGTGGAGAATTAAATAACTGACTGTCCAGATGGAGCGCAAAGGTCTTCCACTTAATGATGTAATGCACTATTTAAAAAAAAAAAAAAAAAAAAAAAAAAAGGCTGCCCAATAAACCATCTCCTGTTTTATTTTCTTGTCCATTGATCACGAAAAATTAACTAGTGGAAAGGATTTCGTTTCAGGTGAACAGGTGCTGTGCTTCGTGTGTTTTGACTGGCTGTTTCATGAAACTTATTCCACGAAGTTAAGACTCCTGCAGCTTTCAGCAATGTGAGTTGCTGGATGCATCGCACTGTGTAATTCAAATGCAACTTAGTTTAGCAATTTAGTGGCAGCCTGTTGTGAAAAGTGATGACGTGTTCAATAAAAATCCTTCTTACACCTGAGTCTGAACAATCTAATTCATTTTTTGCTGTAGTCAGCATCGCTATCCCATTCAATTCTAACTGTCACTTGCAGGAAAGCCATAAAGGGACACAGGAAACTGTTTTAAGCTGGTGACACAGATTAGCCATAATAATATTAATCCATTTATTAGCTCCACTCATACTGCACTGAGATGGTGGTAGCATCTTAGTGTATGATGTGCTGATATGAGTGGATCAGACACAGCAGTGCTGGTGAAGGTTTTAAACACTGTGTCCACTCACTGACAGACATGCCTGCCTTGCTGGTCCACCTTCTAGATGTAAAATCACAGACTACAGCTCATCTGTTGGTCACCCCTAGTCCTTCATCAGTGGTCAGAGGATGCTGCCCACAGGACACTGCTGGCTGGATGCTGCTGGTTGGTGGACTATATTGAGTCCAGCAGTGATACTGAGGTGTTTAAACACCTCACAGCAGCACAACACTCATAGCAGCACAACACATCACCACCATGTCAATGTCAGTGCAGTGCTGATGATGAACAACCACCCAAATAATCTCTGCTCTGCGGTGGTGCTGTGGAGGTCCTGACCATTCAAGAACAGAGTAATACAGTAATACAAGTATACAGAGAATCAGAACTACAGTCTGTAATTGTAGAACTGCACCTATATGGTAAGTGGAGCTGTGAGTGTAGATATAATAGTACTAGATATAAAGTAGCTGATGGGTGTAAGTTATTAACATTCTCTTACTACCTGAACTTTCTGTAAGTGAGCAGAACCTCAACCAATCAGATTTCAAACCTGGGGCTCACCCATACTCCAGATTCATACACACATGGTTAATGTTCTCATGAGACCCCTGCACTCATGAGACCCCTGGATGCTGCAGCTGCCTCAGCACCCATACCGCCTGCATCCATAAAACAATGCTTTATTGACACCACCATCAATTGTATCTCACTACAGTGGCAGATAATCACTTTAAAATATAATAATATAATAAAGATAATAAAAAACATCCATTATCTTCCACTTTATTCCACTAGTTGGGGTCACGGAGGGGCTGGAGCCAATCCCAGTGTCATTGGGCGAAGGCGGGGTACACCATGGACAGATCGCCAGTCCATTGCATGGCCAACACACACTCACGCACACACTCACACCTCCCGGGAATTTAGAGTGAGCAATTAACCTGACATGCATGTGTTTGGACTGTGGGAGGAAACCGGAGTACCCGGAGGAAACCCATTCAAGCACGGGGAGAACATACACACTCCACACAGAATGGCCCGGATCGGGAATCTACAACCCAGATCATCTTACTGTGTGGCGACAGTGCTTAAACATAACAAGCTTCCAATAATCTTAAATAAAGAAATATTAAAAACATTGACTACATTTTGGAGCATTTCATTTGCCAATATACTATTTTCCAGTCTGACCAAGTAAACTAGAAGCTTAGATTTCATTTATTTATTTTTCTGCAGTTAGGAATGCAAAATTTTGGCTGCATACATGGGCACCAGGCAATAACCAGTGTGGATGCCTGCATACTCCAGTGGAAAACTCATAGAGACTCTTTAACTGCATACTCTTTAACAGCTTTTGAGTGCTCTTGTTTTTTTGTTTTTTTGCTGAAATCTTACGAGACCTTTTATGGGAAATGAAAGAAAAAATGAATCACTCACTATAAGAAGTTTAGAATAAGAGAGAGGATGAATGGATACTAATAAATTCAGAGAAATCTTACATGGAATGTCCTCTGTGACATGACTCACACAACACAACACAGAGTGCTAAATGACTCTCATGAGTGGGTAAAAGAGCAAAGAAGACATACACAAACCCGCTCAAGACAAATACTCACAAACGGCACACGTCCACGCAGACACATTTACTCACGCACACATTTTTGGGTGCACACAAAACTAGGTCACAAACCACAACACTTGATGCACACACACACACGCGCGCGCATGCACGCACCCTCACAGACATCACTGCCTGGAAATGGCTGATGAAACACCTGTTAGTGACTCACAGAGGACAATCAACAGCTCCTTCTTACTCCATGGCGAGTCGCAAAGAAAACAAGCGACAGCGCACACAAACACTACGCTCCACGTGCTCCGCTTCAGGTGTTACTAGGAACCGGAGTGGAGCTCTCAGTGAGTCGGCCCAGAGAGATCTGGGAGCGGGATTCTGAAAGCGCAACTGAAAGTGCTCTACTCTTGACTGCTGTGGGTAAAGTATGGCTGCATATAAGATAAACAAGGCCGCGTGCGTCACTGAACGATCACTTCGAGGGAAAATATTCAGCCCTTAGAAAAGCCTACAGAAAGCCACCAGGTCATATTGAGCAATTCTAAAATCTCCACAGAACACACACGTGGATTAGGACACCAGCCACTTCTGATACTTCTGAGCATGCTGCTGGTAATGATCACTTAATGATTGACTGATGCAACTCACTTTCATAACAAAGCAAAAAGTTCATTAAAGGGTCCATATCATGGAACAGTCCATTAGAGGAGCCATATCAAACAAATTTCTCCTCACTTTTTCAAGCAAAGGTTTTTATTTCAAAACAATCCATTCACTACCCAGTCCATATAGTTCACATACGGGGCCAAGCTGCGAGAAACGCCTGTTTTAAAGTAATTTTAAATGAAATCACTCATATCTCCATCTATTTAGCCTACAGGGCTTTAGCTTTGAGTTCTTTGCCAGAATGAGGCACAATTCAGAGTAGCAGAGCTCGTTCACATATACAAGTCAAGGGCAAAATAACAAAAACAGCCTGTTTCATTGTAAGGAATAAAGTGAGTTTGGAAAATGGGTAATTTTGGGACATAAAACTTGGGAGACATGGACCCCTTCAAAACAAACGAGATCTGAATAATGCGAATAACACCGATCACAAACAGCTGCTGTAGCTTTCTATGCACAGAACATCTGGTTACATTAAAGTTGTTAGATATTTAAAAAAAAAAGGATCGTTACAGCCCAATAACAATACACTCTGCAATAGCAGTAGCCTGTAAGCTAATTTAACACATCTATAGCAAGAGCTACTTCTAAACTATAGCAAGAGTAAGCTTGAGTATATATGATCACAGTTTAAACAGGCTTCTCTGCGGCGCTACAGTGCAGAAAGTCGGTTACTGGAGTAAAGTGCTGTGGATATTAAGTCTGTAGTGGGCTAGGCTAGGAGAACATGCTCAGACGTGCTGGTGGCACACACAAACTCATTCTCCATAAATATAACAGCAGCCTTATTTCTAACAAGGGCCACAGATTAAAACCAAGCTACTGTAGAGCTGATCTGCAATAAAGGCCTGTGACAACAGAATGGGCAAAATTCTAAAAGACTAAAACTTTTATAAATCCATTTAGAACAACACTGAAATTACACTACCAATGTACTACACTGAAGTCCTGTGGGATGCATAACTATAGAATATATATGTGTGAAGATGCTACTTCCCAATATTTTTAATGTACATTTCTGCCAATGCTGATAGAGACACTTATAACATGCAGACACTGGGACAGGAGTTCAATGGACAAAGAGTGAAATTGCTCAAATATTGAATATTATAAATATTAGTTCTACTGCATATATAACTCATTTGTAAAGACATCACTCAAATGTGTCAGACAATGGAGCGAGAAGGAAATGCAAAGCTAAAGTTAGCCAGCTTCTGATTTGTACTATCCATTTCACCTTAAACAAGTTAGCAAATACATGTTATTATATTACTATGTTCAGTTCCAGGGTCAGCACACATTGTCAGTACACACATAGTATACAGAATCATTGACTTACAGGCATCACCACTGTGTGTCATTAGGATGCTAAGCTTCGGTACTATGTGCACACAAGAGTGTCCCATCAAACCTGGACCCGGTAGTAGTCTGAAGAAACAATCACGAACTACGAACCATCAGATACACAGACGTAACAAACCGCTTGAGGACGCAAAGGTTGCTGAGCATTGATGATATCATAATAGGATAGAAAACATAATTACATTACATCTGCACCACCAAAAACTAGTTTAAAGAACTCAAATCTCTAAGAACAAACAACAATATGAACTATTACTATTATTAATATTATTATTTACTGAAAAGGCTTTACTGGAACCCCACAGTAGCAGTAACCTGCCATTCTATGACATCTGATTTTATATTTTATATTTAAAATTTAACTAATCTTTGTTTTGGCTGGTTTTTTATTTTCTATATCATAAAAACATGACACACCTTTATAACCCACCAAAGCTTCCTGATGAACGGACCATAGAAATGCTCTAAAATTCCTTGGAATAAGACCTATTTACATAAACTTACATTAAAAGTAAGGACCATTTAAGGCCTCTCCTGTAAAGTTATTTTGGAGGTACTTCTTTCTCTTTGGACAGTGAAGATACTCAAAAAGGAATGATAAAAAGAAAAATCAATAAATTGTTAAGTTTTATTTAATTGCCAAATGGGCTGATATCCGATCTGTTCTAGGCATTTCCTGTGCACCGGCTGACGTTGTTTATAGGCTCTCTATAGCAGGTCTAAATCTTTTCTTTTTTTTCCTATCATGCTGTTGTTCAGTGTTCATGTACTGATGAGGCCAATGATACACTCTGAAACAGTTAATGCTGCACTGCTACAGACTAGCTGTTCAACACCAGCTCACATCCTGAACTCTCTCTTTCTCACACACCCACACCCACAAAAACCATGAAGTGTTGGAGGAAATCCAAAATGTACAGACAAAATGAGACACGGAGACACTCCAAAGTGCTGTCTGTCTTTATTTAATTGGGCTCAGTCTAGCGCTAGTCTGCTCTCCCGGTTCAGCAGCTTGCCACAGGCTGCAGTGCCTCGGTGAACATGGCAACCTTCTACGTGACCTTAACAAGGCAAAAGTGAGAGCAAACAAATGCTGCTCTAACCTGAGCCACTCTTTTTAAACTGCCGGGTGCTTTACTCCTCTCTTACTGCCTCTTATTAGCTCGCTTCGAGTGATAGCCAATGTATGCGGCACCTTCGGTTCCAACAGTGGAATAAAACTCACACTGATCACACAGCTGCTGGTAAATACTGTTCTGGAACAAAACTGCAACAAGATCAAGACTTCACGGCAGGGATTATATTAGTAGTTGAGTTATTTAAAGATGAATCAGACAACTAAAACTAAAAACAACTAAAAACAACCTCAACAAAAGGACAAAAGATAAACTAAACCTGCCTGAACAATAAGCAGCCCTGCAAAGCCATTCAGTGGTGAATGGTTGCATGAAAATGAATAAGATGACATTATTATTACACACATCACCAAATAAACAGCGCAAATTAAACATAAAATGAGTAATCCATTCATCCATCCATTTTCTTCCGCTTTATGCTGCTAGTCAGGGTCTTGGGGGGGCTGGAGCCAATCCAAGCGTCATTGGACGAATGCAGGGTACACCATGGACATATCGCCAGTCCATTACATGGCCAACATTCACTCATGCACACACACACACACACACAGCCACAGTCAACTTAGAGTGAGCGATCAACCTAACATGCATGTGTTTGGACTGTGGGAGGAAACCGGAGTACCCAGAGGAAACCCACTCAAGCACAGAGAGAACATACACACTGCACACAGAACAGCCCGGCCCGGGAATCCAACCCAGATCGACTTGCTGTGAGGCGACAGAGCTAACCACTACACCACCGTGCTAACCACTACACTACCGTGCCGCTCAAAATGGGTAATCAAAGCGAGAATTAATGTTTTGTACCTTATTAGTTCATATCAAGATGCATATGTTATAGAAAATTAAAAAAAAACATGGTTTGCCATAAACATGTACCGGTACACTGCTTTAAACACACTGCTTTAGCTTTAAACACACAAGATAACCTCAGTGTGAACGTTACTTTCACTGAACTGGGACTGAAAAAGCACCACTGAACATAGTGAACAACCACAACCAACACAAAGCCGCAACACGGCGGGCGGAGGAGTCGACACAACGTTTTATCCCACTTACAGAGGGAAACAATGATCACGAATACAATGAGGTTTGCAGTCACACACTTTGCATGAAATAAGACATGAAAGCGCCTTGAACTTAACTCATTAGAAGTCTGTTGAAATACTTTGGTTAGCAGGTGAATCTAGTGGCTCCGCACTGAACATTGAAGTATTTACTTCAACAGCATACAAAGCAAAAAAAAAAAAAAGGCTACTCAAACGTCTGTTACCTGTTGCCTGCAGTCCGTGTGTGAACCCAGTGTGGAAAAAACACTCCAGCATTGTTAGCTTAATGCTATCATATAATGGAGAATTGGATTTCCCCAGCCAGCAGAAATGAGCATTTTTATCATGAGTGTATTTGATAAATAGAGGCTGTTGATAAAGTAAAAGGGTTCCACTACAAACACCATTATACAATAACTGATTCGTTGTATATTTGTATATGAATCATTTGTTATAATTGGACAAACAAAAACCTAGAAACTGTGATCAACTCTAAGCACTGATTAGGGAAGAGTGGGTGACCATCATTTGAGATTTTGCCCAGAAGCTGATATCCAGCATGGCGAAGTGAATTGCATTAGTATTAAAGAAGAAGAGTCAACACAGTAAATATTAAGTCTTCACTTAAACTTGACATATTTGTCAATAAAAAGTTAACACACGTATGGAATGCTTATAATTCTTATACTTCATTATACCATATAAACAAAATTTGTAAAATTCTCAAAACTCTTGGCTACGACTGTACAGGCACTACTTTATGTCTAAGCAGCTTCACAGCTCTCAGCTTTAACTACTATTGTTTTCTTTTCTTTTTCTTTTAATTAACTTTTTTTATTATAGATATCACACACTCCCTATTTGAAATAATATCAGAATGCATCTTTATAAAATTAAAAATGTTACATAATTATAACGTTCATTTACATTTACATTGACTTTAATACAGCAATCAACGTTGAATCACCCCATTGTCTGACTTCCTAGGTTATTTTTTCCTACTTCATCTCTCGTATCACTATGCATTTTTAAAAATCTTCTTGTATTATCTAAACAGTATGACTATCTATTAGAGAGTCACACTGATGCTCTAATAGAGGAACCATTGACTAAAAAAGGTGGAGAGTGGTGAATAAGATATTACTTCAGATTTGTGGGGAAACAGTGTGAGGAAAGAGCAGAGATTCCAAAGTAGTGCTTCTTATGAAGGAACAGTGAACAGGGAGGGGCTGTGGTATGATATACAAAAGAAAACACTGTGTGGGGGAGGGAGGAGTGATGACATTTCCTAGAGGTTACACACAGGTCAATACTGCACTGGAGAACATCAGGCATGGAGAAATGTATAAAAGTCATACATGTATTCAAAACATACATAACCGGATCACTGGAACATTTCCAAATCAGCCTTCCTCTCTAAACATAGCGCAATATTGGCATTCCCAACGTACGCTAGCTGCATATGAGGGTCTACATAACACACCCAACATACAGGCTGGCTCGTTTAGCACTGCTGCTGATGGTCATTGACTCTGAGACATTTTCTACTGGGAACAGACTCCTATTCTGTGATAAGCTTACGTCAAGCTTACGTCATTACATCACCAGAGAAACGGAGAAGAAGTTAGTAAAGGACAAAAACAGGTCATATATAGATGATAGTCATATACAATCACTACACAACATATACAAGCTATATCAACAAGATATACAATCACTATAATCTAGGAATGAAAATCGATGCATCCACCAAATTGCAGACAATCTGGTGTCGTCGGTTGTGATGCATAAAGACTGATATATGCGGGTTTATTTATTCCTGTTACAACATTCTCTGCATTATTATTATTCTCTGGATGCTTTATAAGGGGCTACATGCAGTGAAATAAAGCCCTGCTTGCGTGCTAGGCTTCACACTAAAGCACCTCATCACTAGCACTAGCAGGTGACAGCGGCAAGCGGCCACTATTTCCTGTAGTATATGATTTGTAGCTGCTTGGCGGCAAAGTGTTCAGCCACAAATTGAGTTGAGCTTTTCTCGAAGGAGGAAATGATTGGCTTAAACAAGTTCTTCTGACCAACCGTAGACACGGGGGTCTGAGGTCCACAGCTTCTGCATTTCGGCCCAGTTCTCAACAGTCTGGTGGTACACATGGAAGAGAGGCTTAACACCGCTGTTACTTTACTGCCCTTTTCATATGATGCATCTTTGCAATTATCTAGAAACTATTAGAAGGAAATGAAGCAGGTAAGAAATAGGGAAGAAAATATCGTAAATAAGAAAATATTGAATATCGGGATATTATGTTTCGTGATACTGTATCGATTTTCAAAGACACAGTATTGATACACAGATTCCTGGCAGACAATGACTTACTGACCACTAGATGGCAGTATTGTAATTCATTTTCAGCTCCACTCCAACATTAACAAGCAGCACAAGGGCGCAATGCTACTGTAATCATTGGCAAACCTGTTTATATAGTGGTGTGTTTTAATAGTAGGATTTTAAAAATTAGCAGTACATCACTTTGCTCGCTGTATCTCAATATGTCGCGATATATTGAATCGTGACCGCTGTATCACGATACGTATTGTATCACCAGGTTCTTGCCAATACACAGCCCTAGTAAGGAAGTAGTGGACACAGTAAGAATACTACTACAGTTTCTTGTCAGAAGTTAGACCTCGAACACACCCACACCCACAATGGAAGTGACTTGTCATCTTGTAGTGTGAACACAGGGTAACAATGCAGTGGGCTATCCTGTAGTGGCCAAGAAGATGGAATTTTCCTCTCTCCCATTGGCAACAAATAGTGGGTGTTTAAATAGTGTTGTTTTAGGAAAAAATAGCCAGCAGATATTTGACTGTCTGTGTTTATTTTTTAAACCAAAACTTAATTGTAAATTAAGATACTCAGGCAATGCCACAAACTTACAAGCTAACCCTAAGAAGCGACATGCTGGTAAAGCAAGTAGCACGAATGTGTGGGATTCATATTGTGGTGTGGGAGGTGTCACCGAGGACTCTGACAAGCCATAGATCCTGTCCATTGAAATGACAAAGTTAACAAAACGGTGCTCAGGCTCGGACAAGCCCTCGGTTACCACTGCTAGCTAGCTACACTTCTCAGTTTACGGCTCCCAGTGTTTATCTCAGCGCTGCCCTCAAATATACAGCGCTGCTTTACAATAAAATAACTGAATAAATAAATAACTGAAAAGCAGACCAGAACAACTAAAGTGAAGTAACTTAAACATGCTCTGACCACAAATACCATTTCATATTGACCACAGTCACAGGTTCAAAACGTATTGCATCAGATGGCTGGCCAGAAGAATTGATGTAGGGTCGCACTGTAATAAAACTAGCGAATTACACGCCCACTAAAATGAGTAATAGGCTTCATTTTGTCTTCTTAAAACACTTGTAACTTCCAAGCATTCCAATTTATCCAAACTACAAAGTCAAACCTAGAAAACCTTCTTAGAGTTGAAGGATGGACAGATCAGTTTTTCTTGGATCTGAAGCAAGAGTGGAGCTCTTTCTCATAAATGAAACTTTCAGTGCTGTTTGCTCTATTGTCACATGATATAATATATATGCACCCTACTTACTAACTTACCTACTTACTGCATGTTACACTTCAGTTGCTTTGTTATATTCTTATTATATTATACATGTCTTTATTTATGTATCTGTACATGTATGGAAGGTTATTTTGCTATTGCTTGCTCTTTACTGTACTTACTTCTGTGCTGCTCTAATACCTGACTTTCCCTCTGGGATTAATAAAGTTATCTATCTATCTTCTGGGGACGTCTTTGGTGGTCTACCAGCTCCTGCACGGTTGCTAGGAGTCCAGTTTTCTCTCCAGCTTTTCATTTTTTAGAAATCCAAGTTTGGAAATTCATATACAGAGAGAGAGAGTGAGAGAGAGAGAGAGAGAGAGAGAGAGAGAGAGAGAGAGAGAGAGAGAGAGAGAGAGAGAGAGAGAGAGAGAGAGAGAGAGAGAGAGAGAGAGAGAGAGAGAGAGGTCACAGTGATAATCAGTCATCATATGCACTCGCTGGTGACACTCGTCATGTGTCACAACACAGTGGCGGCGGGCTGGAGGCTCGCAGGCCTGACCTTTCTGACAGCACGTCCGTCACTGTCACAGCTCCACTCCTCAGACTCCGCCTGGCATGGTGCCAGCCCTCTCCGGCAAAGGTGAGGAGACCCCTGCTCCCGCTCTTTCCTCCATGTCTGAGTATCAGTCAAAGCCGCCGCCGCCGTTATTCAACAGAAGAAAAGAAACGGAGCAGAAAGTACTGAGAGTGAGGAGGTGGATTAAATCAAACCGCCGACTGAGGAGGCATACGGCGGAAGGGAAAACAATGGGAAAGCAGAGAAGCCGGAAAAAAGTGCTTTTCTCTGCGCCCAACTTTTATTTTAATTCCGGCTCCAATTAAATGAGAAGACGCTAAAGACAGTAATTTTATAGGGGAGACGAAACGTGAGCAAACGGCACATACGGTACATTAAGGAAAGATCAGGCCACCTCGCAGTGAACTCAAGCTCGCCACTTCACCCTAAGACTCGTCGATTCGCTGTAAATCTCTTTAAGGGAGAGACCTTCCAACATCAATAATCCTTAGCTTTCTAAATGCCATCTTTGCTATGGAAGACAATAAGCATATTGTCCCAGGCTAAAGCTCACCTTAGCATTAAGCACTGACATCATAGCCACAAGGTGCGGCTCCCAACTGTCAAGATACAAACTCATATTTACAGAAGATAATTCATGGGGTTTAGACGGCTGGATTCTATTTATGAGGCCATCTATTGCACCATAAATCAAAAGCTTACGTTTTTAAGATTTGGCTCCCCGTTTGTAAGATCATTCCTCTAGTTTCTCTTAAGTCTGCTGTTCTCCTCACTATAACTGATGGCATGCTGAATTGAAACCCACACATTCTTCTTGAGCGGTAGCCAATTCATTCCCCACAGCAACGTCACTCATTTAAAGTGTTCGCTGGAAGCCGGGCTTCACTTCCCCACAAAAGATAAATATCGGAAACCAAAGCAGTGATATTCTTCCTTGGTAACTAGAACTGTGATGCAACTCCAGTGATGCAAATAGTTCCTCCTTTGCATACGGACTATTATTCTAGTGGTGTATGACTAACATATTGGATACGGGTTTACAGTGGGGTCCAAAGGTCTGAGACTACAAAAGAAAATGCTTCTGTTTAGAATTATTTTTTCTTATTTACTACAAAGCCTTTCATTTTAAATTATATTACTGGCATAAAAAGCTGAGTCAGAAGTTAAGTCTTCTAAATATTTTGATGAATTTCTAAATTTCTTTGTATTTAGTATCATAATCATTACTGTAAGGATTGTGTGCTCTTGAGCTGGCAAAGACTTCACAAGTTTGTGCAAAGACCTACAATGAATAGGCCTGAGAGTCGTCTCAACACGAGCCTCAAAGAACAGATAAGACATGCCAATGCCACAAATACGATTTGAATAGTGACTTGTGCACTAGTGCACAATCTTGAATATTTCCTGATTTTGTTTACTATCAATCTGTAACATAAACAATATTTTTTGTTGATTTCAGCTTCAAATGGAAAAAAAGAAACTGATTTTTGATATGGGCCCAGATTTCTGGACCCCACTGCGTATTATATTATTATACCACTTCATACATATACTATCCCACAACTCCATGCAACGCACTGATCTTTATTTATATATTTATTTTTATCTTAATGGTCTCAAGTGTTGAAATGAAGCTGACGTTGAATGAATTTTACTCTTTTAAGGGATAGAAATGTCTTTTGTCACAAAGGAACAAAAAACTAAATATGGAAGATAAGCACATGTGAGACAGTGAGTGCATGAGCGAGTTTTTCCTCTTTTCTATGCCTGAAAGAGGCTTTTTTTGTTTCTTTACTCGTCCAGGGTAAAATAGACTGGAAGCCCATTTCGGGGCTTTTGTTCAGGCCCTATCCATTATGCTAAACTGAACTCGCTCACTTTAGAAGGCCTGTAATTAATAAAACACTGAACTGCATCTTCAAAGTAGATATGTCAGCCTGAGTTACTCTCAGCACAGTCACTATTTCTATATATTTCAATAAGCACTCAAATCCCTGCGAGCTTGCTTTGAGCCTAAAAACAAGGGTGTGAACAGAGACATGAGCGAAGACTACTGCAGTGTCATGTTCTCCACTGGATTCATGTGGCAAAAAGAAATTTAGCTTCTCTTTTATTCTCCACCCAGTGTTTACTGTAAATGGCGGCACACACACACACACACACACACACACACAAGTCCTGCTTTTCCAGTGTAACGTCACTTAACGCTCTTTTTCACTCCCTTACTGTACAGTACTGTACTAGCCCTAGTCCTTCCATTTAACTAAAACTGTCAAGCACAAATACACACACACACACACACACACACACACACACACACACACACACACATATATATATGTAGTTAAACGAATGGAGGTCTCTGACTTTGGAGATTCTTGTTTTTTTTGGACATATATATATATATATATATATGGAGAGAGAGGGAGAGAGAGAGAGAGAGACTGTTTCGTATAGTAAATTCCAGTACATGTACATTTACGGCATTTAGCAGGCGCTCTTATCCAGAGCGACTTACAAAAGTGCTTAGTGTTGGTTAGAGTATGAATCTCTATCTAGTACAAACAGGTTTAAGTCCAAACTAGTCTTATACTCAAACACTGCCATGAACAAGTGCCAGTGCTGATACCCAGAAAAAAGACAATGCAATACCTAGCAAGACACACCTACAGAGAAGAGAATAAATACAAGACTACATACAGTACAAGTGCGATACTTAGCCAGTGTTCCTAGAAGATAAAGTGCAATTACAGTTTATACCAAAACTTGGTATGGCATGCCAATACTATAAGTAAATTGTACTAAAGGTAATAAAGGTAGTAAATTGCAAATTTTCCCAGTTCAGTAAAAACTCACCACTGGACAGAGACTGACTACAGCTCCACGTTTTTCAAGAGACCTTTTCTCTCCAAAGTTCAGAAGTTGGTTGCATTTTCTGCTTCTGATGATCCAAATAGTTGCAAACACTAATGCCTTTTCTCGGTTGCTTCATTTATTGTTACTGGTCATCTGCTTTACAGTTTTATGTTCTGTTGTGATTTATTCCAGTTTATACATGTTTATACATTTTATTTCTCTCAATGCTATTTTCTTTACTTTTACTATTACAGGTTTATGTCTACTCTTCTGAAATCCTTGTTATTTGGTTAACGTTCAGCTACACTGTAAATGGTTCGGCTACACTGTTAAGATGTGTACACTATGAGTGTAAATAAAGGGCAATTAGGAAGGTCTGGCCTCTTGGGTGGTCAGTCTATTGTTCTGAGAACACCAGCAGCCTCTGTATCTTCTGTTCTCAGTGAGCCTCTTGAACAGCTGCACATCCTTTCAGACCTCATAGCGTTGGGTTGTCCTCTCACAGTGGGGATCTTTTCAGTTCTGAAGTAGGAGTGGAGCTGCTGTTCATCTGATGGGGACAATTAGTTCTGGTGGTCTACCAGGTCTTTGCAGCTTTTCATAATTTTCTGTACTCCATCGTTGGAACTAAACTTATTTTTAATTTCATCAGAAACATCTCCTGCAAAATGAACACAGCACGGAGGTCTCTGACTTGTGCACAATACTCCTTTTACGTTCTCTGCTTTGCTTTCTTTTAATTATCTTTCTCCGACGCTTCAATCGTTTCCAGGCCGAGCAACTCATGCATCCATTGAATATGCAACATTAAGGGTGCGTGAGCGTACGTTGGATTAACACAGCCGAGCGCTGTGAGGCTCTGCCACTCTGTCACGTTCTCTGCTCGGTCAATCGTTGCTGCGGAGATTAATTAACCTTGATGAATTAATCTAATTAGTTAACACATTGCTCAAATGAAACGTGACTGCGCATTCGTACATGAGCCCCTTCTGCATCTTCACCACAATCAGGAGATGTGAAAGCAGACGAGGAGCGAAGAGCATAAAGATACAGACCTTTTCATGTAAGCGCTTATGTTAATGACAGCTCTGAAGGCCACGTTTCCCTCCACTCAAAATAAATGTCAGATAGGCAGTAAATGGCTTTTGGGGGCAGTGCCAGGGTTCAGCGAGGGGCATAACCCGGGGAAACCACAGGCAACATAAAGAGCTGTGGATTCACGGTGGCATTTTCAAAACGCTGAAAAGTGCTGCTGGTTTCACGTCCTAGGTAAGATGTGTTAAATGTGTTTGCAAAAGGCTGAAGTTCAAGAAAATCAGAAGCATGTGTTTCCTCACAACGTGCCAAAAGCTAACAGAGATTAGGATCATAGGTTTTAGAGGCCCCTGGGTATGAGTGGCTTTGGAGGGCCCCCTGCGCACTACAACCATAATGTAGCTGCAAAAAACAACATATACTACTATTACTACTACTACTACTACTACTACTACTAATAATAATAATAATAACAATAATAATAACAATAATAATAATAATAATGGGGGGCACGGTGGTGTAGTGGTTAGTATGGTGGTGTAGGGGTTAGTATGGTGGTGTAGTGGTTAGTACGGTGGTGTAGTGGTTAGTATGGTGGTGTAGGGGTTAGTATGGTGGTGTAGTGGTTAGTACGGTGGTGTAGTGGTGGTGTAGTGGTTAGTATAGTGGTGTAGTGGTTAGTACGGTGGTGTAGTGGTTAGTACAGTGGTGTAGTGGTTAGTACGGTGGTGTAGTGGTTAGTACGGTGGTGTAGTGGTTAGTATGGTGGTGTAGTGGTTAGTAAGGTGGTGTAGTGGTTAGTATGGTGGTGTAGTGGTTAGTAAGGTGGTGTAGTGGTTAGTATGGTGGTGTAGTGGTTAGTAAGGTGGTGTAGTGGTTAGTATGGTGGTGTAGGGGTTAGTATGGTGGTGTAGTGGTTAGTACGGTGGTGTAGTGGTGGTGTAGTGGTTAGTGTAGTGGTTAGTATGGTGGTGTAGTGGTTAGTACAGTGGTGTAGTGGTTAGTACGTTGGTGTAGTGGTTAGTACGGTGGTGTAGTGGTTAGTGTGGTGGTGTAGTGGTTAGTACGGTGGTGTAGTGGTGGTGTAGTGGTTAGTATAGTGGTGTAGTGGTTAGTACGGTGGTGTAGTGGTTAGTACAGTGGTGTAGTGGTTAGTACGGTGGTGTAGTGGTTAGTACGGTGGTGTAGTGGTTAGTATGGTGGTGTAGGGGTTAGTATGGTGGTGTAGTGGTTAGTACAGTGGTGTAGTGGTGGTGTAGTGGTTAGTGTAGTGGTTAGTACGGTGGTGTAGTGGTTAGTACGGTGGTGTAGTGGTTAGTACGGTGGTGTAGTGGTTAGTGTGGTGGTGTAGTGGTTAGTATGGTGGTGTAGTAGTTAGTATGGTGGTGTAGTGGTTAGTAGGGTGGTGTAGTGGTTAGTATGGTGGTGTAGTAGTTAGTATGGTGGTGTAGTGGTTAGTAAGGTGGTGTAGTGGTTAGTATGGTGGTGTAGTGGTTTGTAGGGTGGTGTAGTGGTTAGTAGGGTGGTGTAGTGGTTAGTACGGTGGTGTAGTGGTTAGTATGGTGGTGTAGTGGTTAGTATGGTGGTGTAGTGGTTAGTACGGTGGTGTAGTGGTTAATATGGTGGTGTAGTGGTTAGTAAGGTGGTGTAGTGGTTAGTATGGTGGTGTAGTGGTTAGTAAGGTGGTGTAGTGGTTAGTATGGTGGTGTAGTGGTTAGTAAGGTGGTGTAGTGGTTAGTATGGTGGTGTAGGGGTTAGTATGGTGGTGTAGTGGTTAGTACGGTGGTGTAGTGGTGGTGTAGTGGTTAGTGTAGTGGTTAGTACGGTGGTGTAGTGGTTAGTACGGTGGTGTAGTGGTTAGTACGGTGGTGTAGTGGTTAGTGTGGTGGTGTAGTGGTTAGTATGGTGGTGTAGTAGTTAGTATGGTGGTGTAGTGGTTAGTATGGTGGTGTAGTGGTTAGTACGGTGGTGTAGTGGTGGTGTAGTGGTTAGTACGGTGGTGTAGTGGTTAGTACGGTGGTGTAGTGGTTAGTATGGTGGTGTAGTGGTTAGTAAGGTGGTGTAGTGGTTAGTATGGTGGTGTAGTGGTTAGTAAGGTGGTGTAGTGGTTAGTATGGTGGTGTAGTGGTTAGTAAGGTGGTGTAGTGGTTAGTATGGTGGTGTAGGGGTTAGTATGGTGGTGTAGTGGTTAGTACGGTGGTGTAGTGGTGGTGTAGTGGTTAGTGTAGTGGTTAGTACGGTGGTGTAGTGGTTAGTACGGTGGTGTAGTGGTTAGTACGGTGGTGTAGTGGTTAGTGTGGTGGTGTAGTGGTTAGTATGGTGGTGTAGTAGTTAGTATGGTGGTGTAGTGGTTAGTAGGGTGGTGTAGTGGTTAGTATGGTGGTGTAGTAGTTAGTATGGTGGTGTAGTGGTTAGTAAGGTGGTGTAGTGGTTAGTATGGTGGTGTAGTGGTTAGTAGGGTGGTGTAGTGGTTAGTAGGGTGGTGTAGTGGTTAGTACGGTGGTGTAGTAGTTAGTATGGTGGTGTAGTGGTTAGTATGGTGGTGTAGTGGTTAGTATGGTGGTGTAGTGGTTAGTAAGGTGGTGTAGTAGTTAGTATGGTGGTGTAGTGGTTAGTAAGGTGGTGTAGTAGTTAGTATGGTGGTGTAGTGGTTAGTATGGTGGTGTAGTGGTTAGTATGGTGGTGTAGTAGTTAGTACGGTGGTGTAGTGGTTAGTAAGGTGGTGTAGTAGTTAGTACGGTGGTGTAGTGGTTAGTATGGTGGTGTAGTGGTTAGTATGGTGGTGTAGTAGTTAGTACGGTGGTGTAGTGGTTAGTAAGGTGGTGTAGTAGTTAGTATGGTGGTGTAGTGGTTAGTATGGTGGTGTAGTGGTTAGTAAGGTGGTGTAGTAGTTAGTACGGTGGTGTAGTGGTTAGTATGGTGGTGTAGTGGTTAGTATGGTGGTGTAGTGGTTAGTATGGTGGTGTAGTAGTTAGTACGGTGGTGTAGTGGTTAGTAAGGTGGTGTAGTAGTTAGTATGGTGGTGTAGTGGTTAGTATGGTGGTGTAGTAGTTAGTACGGTGGTGTAGTGGTTAGTATGGTGGTGTAGTGGTTAGTATGGTGGTGTAGTGGTTAGTATGGTGGTGTAGTGGTTAGTATGGTGGTGTAGTAGTTAGTACGGTGGTGTAGTGGTTAGTAAGGTGGTGTAGTAGTTAGTATGGTGGTGTAGTGGTTAGTATGGTGGTGTAGTAGTTAGTACGGTGGTGTAGTGGTTAGTATGGTGGTGTAGTGGTTAGTATGGTGGTGTAGTGGTTAGTATGGTGGTGTAGTGGTTAGTATGGTGGTGTAGTAGTTAGTACGGTGGTGTAGTGGTTAGTAAGGTGGTGTAGTAGTTAGTATGGTGGTGTAGTGGTTAGCACTGTCGCCTCACAGTAAGATGATCTGGGTTGTAGATTCCCGGTCCGGGCTGTTCTGTGTGGAGTGTGTTTGTTCTCTCTGTGCTTGAGTGGGTTTCCTCCGGGTACTCCGGTTTCCTCCCACAGTCCAAACACATACATGTTAGGTTGATTGGTGACTCTAAAATGCCTGTAGGTGTGAGTGCGTGAGTGAGTGTTGGCCATGTGATGGACTGGCGAACTGTCCATGGTGTACCCTGCCTTCACCTGATGATGCTGGGATTGGCTCCAGGCCCCCCTTGACCCCGACTAGCAGGATTATGCGGGAGATATGGATAAATGGATGAATAATAATAATGAAAGATGATACAACAGTTCATTTTCATATGTATGTGTGTGCAATATTAATGTGTAACAGCAACAATGGTGTCTACTAAGTTACGGTTTGTATTTAGCTTTGTATGTCTAAAGACAGGCAGCACCATCACATCATCTAAAATATATATTATTAATGGGTGGCTGATGGTCAACAGTAATTCTGGTTGTGTCCCTTGCCAAGGTAACCCCTCGGTGCCCAAGGTGGGTAGGTGAAGGTAGTGTTATAGTTGACCTGTACACAGGTAGGTGAAGGTAGTGTTATAGTTGACCTGTACACAGGTAGGTGAAGGTAGTGTTATAGTTGACCTGTACACAGGTAGGTGAAGGTAGTGTTACAGTTTACATGTACACAGAAAGGTGAAGGTAGGGTTAGGAGTCTCTTAAAAACTCTGGTATAGTGCAATGTGGTTACCCAGGTGGATAATCGAACCCCAGCATACAGTATGGAGGGAAGAGGTGTGTGATCCACTACTACTGTAACTAGTTACAATGGGCCCTGGGGCTCCATAAGGCTCCCTGGTCCCTGGCCCAACTAGCCAATCCTGTAAATTATCCCCGGTAGAAGGTATCAGGTCCCAACTATTACTACTCATTTTTATCCCTCAAGAATAACTCAGGGTGACGCTGTATCAACTCACGCAGAGACTATAACTATAGTTTTTGATGAAAGTACAGTAACACACTGAAGCTGAAACTCCACATCGAAGTGCAGAAGCCGCAGACTATTTTTCCATGACTACATTACAGTAAAGCCATATCTAAACCACAGAAAGCCGCAGTAGATCAGAGGCGGCTTCACATTTACCCAGAGAATAGTAGTCAGTCTTTTAGATAAACAGACAAGACTGAGTATGTTTACTCAGCAAACATTAGTACTTGTATCTTTCAGAGTGAAAACGGTTGGTGATGAGGAAACAGATGCCAAATATAAGCTTTATTCGGAAATTATAAAAATCTAAACTTGACCTTGTATCCGCCCTCTCACCATGTATGTGGTGGTACTTAGTACTGTAGCACTGACAAGACGCTATGAGACATTACATAGTGTTACAATTCCAGTGTGGGTAATTAGCCTGAAGTGTTTTTACAGTTTTCTGAAAAGTTATTAATAACACACATACAATTTTCCTCTTATTATTATTACTTACATTTTTCTGAACCAAATTCAGAAATAAGTGTCTGCAACCAACAGTTACTAAACAAAGCCTACGGCATCAACGAACCAGATGACCTGAATGGTTAAAATTTGAGGTTTCCTTTGCATGAGAAGAGCAGCTGTGAGCCTTTATAAGCCTTACGGTCAACAGAAACCTGGCCACCTCTTTGTGGTGGGCTTCCACTTACTGTAACATATCAAACTACACCCATCCAGCCCAGAGCCGAACTACTTCAAACACTGTGCCACCCACAGCCAGCGCAGGTGCTTTGGGCAGAGGCTAGAAGGACCTTGCCACAGCTGAGGGGGCAGGGGAGAAGAAGAGGGCGGAAAGGCCTGTATTTGCTGATGCAGCCCTTTGTGGAGATAATACTGTGTTTACACGCCATGCTCTAAATGTATGCTGTACCTGCTGGCTATCCTGAGGGGGAGAGGCTGTAAACACGTGTGTGTGTGTGTGCGTGCGTGCGTGCATGCTTGCAGAAACACATGGAAAGAAGGTCACGACATGGCCAGGTTGCTTTTTGATGTAATATACAGTCGTGTCGATATCCTTTCCTCTGCTCTCTTCCTTGTACTCAGACCTGCAGAGCAGCCAGATGTTCAGACAGTGCTTCCATATGACAGAGTCTTCAGAAAGGCCATAATATGGCCTTAATGAGCTTCACATGGGAACAGCCATGCCCACACAGCCATCCTTCTGATGATGACCTCTAAGTGATTAAGCAAGACTAAGCAAGGTAATTGGATGTTTAAGCGTACCACGTAAACTTTAATAAAATAAATAAAACAATAAATATGTATCTGAGCACTACATGCATGAAATACACTTTTAGTAAAGGTTTTAAGAGATAACGGGCTACAGAGCTAGTACATTTTTACTATTGTGTTATCAGATGTACTAGCATACGTTTGACTGGTTTCCACAGTTCGACTGATTATATTCCATCATATTGTTCAAGCAGATTCAAGTTCAAGTAAGAACTACCCCAAGCCCTGAAATCACTTAAATATTGTGTGTACTTAAATTGGCTTCTTAATAAAGTTGTTCTTAAATTTATTCTCAAGATCTTAATTCTAGTCAAAGTCAAAGTCTAGTGGACTTTGACTAAAATGAAAATAAATAAATAAATAAATAAATGTTGCCCCTTCTTTTTCACTTTTGTACACATGCAAAAGTTTGAATACTCCTCGTCAAAATACATTCCAAGCAAAAATATAAAACAAATCCTCTACAGGGAACTTAAACATTAAACATTTTCTGTATATTTGAGTGCACCATTTCTATTTACCTATATTAAGTCTGAGTTTAACATATTGGAAATAATAAAACATAACATATACATGTGCTGTAACCTTTACATATTAGTTTTTTTTCTCAGCAATATGTTAAAATCAGTAAATAAACAGTAATTGTGCATTAAAATGTGCAGAGATGTGTACATGTTCACTTATTTCCACTTTAAAACACGTGATCTGGCCAAAACATGTGCCAAAGCTTTTGCATACAACTGTTTCCTATCTTGAAATTTGTGTACTGTAGCATTGATAGTATCTACATGCCATGAATGTCTGGATATATATTGTATAAACTGGAAGATAAACATTTATACTGTGATTTATTTACATTGTACATACATATGACTGACTGCAGACTGTAGGAGAAGTACAATCCTCAAAGTATTACATAGAAGGGAGCACTACGATTGTGTAATGGAGGCTCTTTCTCTCACCTTCCATTTACAGTTAGTACTTCATAATTAGCATTTGTGTAAAATTTAATAGCAGACATGTCTTCAAACAGGTTTAAAGTAGAATTGTAAAGATATTTATCAACATGAATGTCTTTACTGTGGTGGTTATAGGATCTCAACTTCGAAAGTGCAAATATAGTTATTATATTTAATTTAAAAATCACCAGTGAATATTTTATCACTACCATGATGAGTTTTGTTATCATTGGAAATTATATGCTTTTCTAAACATACCATGCACATTGGCACATTTCATTAATAAAGAATTTAATTAGTCCTGTCGAACTGGTTTTAGTGCAGTGCAGTATGTCAAGTGTTGAATAAGAAAAATTTTATTGTCAAACGTATGTTAAATTATATATCTATATATATTAAATCTATATAATATATATTATATATGTCTATATCTATATATCTGTATCTATGTCTATATCTACATGTCTCTCTCTCTCTCTCTCAACATATATATATATATATATATATATATATATATATATATATATATATATATATATATATATATGTTGTACATATATATGACTGAGTGTAGACTGTAGGAGAAGAACAATACTGAAAGTATTATAAAGGGAGCACTATGGTTGTGTACATGGGGTCTCTTTTTATCTCTCTCCATTTACAGTTAGTACTCAAACAGTTTATGGGGCATCAGCAAACAACACAGGAGAGTACTAAATCAGACTGATGCTCAACAAATTCCCCTTCACTGCCAAACATACCATTAACCGCCATTAGTACCTCATGTAAAATATGCAGTGTGATGTGAGTTTCAGATATGACATACTTATAAAGGATTCTCATGACATATTCATGGTATTAACATTCAAATTTGCCTCCTTCCTCCGTTCAGGGGAGATTTAAATGCTGTCGTAATGTCGGTGATTTGCGCACTCCTGCTATTTTGCAACAGCAGACATGTTCTTGCAACACTCACCGGATGTTCTGCGATGGAGTCAGCAAAATCCTCTCTGTACTGTAGGTATGATCTGTAGCATACCCGACTAACTGGTTCATTTCACTCTGACTGCACCTCCTTAGAACGCAGCGAGAACAGCGGGTACTACCTTCAGTCACAAGAAGGTCATTGCAGGATAGCTGTACCTTTAGGCACTGGCTAGGTGGTCCAGGCATGAATTTTAACTACACATATACACCAAAGTTCATCTTTGTCAAGGATATGTATATAGAAACCACAACCAGCACCACTACTACTACTACTACTACTACTATTACTACTACTTTTTTATTATTAATTATTATTAACCATTATAATTACTAATTATTCAACAACAAAATATTATTAATATTATTATTATTGGTAGTAGTAGTACTGCACTGGCAGAAAAACATTGGTTTTGTTATTGTGCCTGTAAGACAGATATATGCTAATTATCTGTGTTCTCAGTGGCTGCCCTCATTCACAGAGCAGTTCAGGCTGAAACTGCTAGATGGATTTTTGTGACAACAATGAATTCACAACAAAGCTTTAAACTACTGGAAACGCAATCCAAATTTAGGAGTAAATTAAAATATCATAACTCCTAAAAATGTACTATTGCCATTTGATACAATATCTGATATCATTTCTCTTGATTATAAACTTAACAACCTTTCTGCACATGTGATTAACACCTAGAAAAACAAAAACAAAAACAAAAACGAGTGAACTTTGAGCTTAACACAGACTTTTAACACAGATTTTTCTGATGACTTTAACTCCACAACTCACTGTAGCACCGAACCAATGAATCACCTCATTCAAATCTTTTTGCACTCGAATGCAAATGAAATACTTCAGATATGACTAAACATATCTTCTACGTCTGCGTCATCAATCCGACTACTCATAGCCTGACATGTCACTACAAGGTTCTAATATTCTGAGAAATGTGCTGGATTGGCTGTTTTCCCTTCAGGTTTTCAAGCAAACAATATAAAACAGTCCAGTTTAAAGTACTATAATCAGATTGGGCAGCCCTGATCAAACTGCAGGTGAAAACAAGTCACATCCTCTAGTCAAGTGTTTTTATAGTCATTCCTCAATACAGCTGGAACACACTGTAACGACATGTCATTCTTCAGGCCTAACAGTGCAGCACACACCAGCAGCACCATGTACAGACCTAGAGCACAGACACAACGACTGTCCTCCTGTCCTGCTGAACGCTGTTAGAGGACTGACCATCAGGGTCTCTTCTTAACCTATCACCAACCAGCTCTCCTGTCCATTTGTACCAACTGCTACACCCTCAATTACATCACTGTGCCATCCAGATGTACCAGCATTGAGATAGGATGGGACTGTTTCAGTTCACTACTACTTTTCATAAAGACTCAGTCAGAGACTGCCTCAGTCAGAGACTGCCTCAGTCAGAGACTGCCTGTCTCAGCTTTTCTTTGTTATTTAGCTGAATAAATTGTAAATACTGTTTGACCAGAGGAGGACGGGTCTCCACTTGTGAGTCTTAGTTCCTCCCAATGTTTCTTCCTCCAGTCTGAGGGAGTTTTTCCTCACCACTGTCGCCTCTGGCTTGCTCACTGGGGGATACATATGTTGTAACTGTCTGTTTTCAAACTACTCTAAAGCTGCTTTGTGACAACATCGTTTAAAAAACTTGTATTGAATACACAACAATACACAATAAACACACCAAACAATAAATACAGAAACTAAATAAAAAATATAAGATGATAAGTACTACACAAGATAATATACATGAACAGGGAACAGCATTAAATAGCTGATTAAGAAAAAGTGCAAATGCTGTCCAGTAAAAACTGTCCAGTAAAGGAAATACTCAGTCTTAAGAAATAAAGTAAGTTAAATAAAGTTAAGAAATAAAGTGAGTGAATAAATAAAGAGAAATAAAAGTTAAGAAATAGAGTGCAGGTGGGCAGCGATGGTAAAGAAGTGTGTTGACAGTCTGTGGTGGGTGAAAAAGAGGTCTAGGTCTATGTCGGGGGGACATCAGTGTGTTCAGCTTCTGGAAAGAAGCTGTCTGGTGATGGTGGAACAGACAGGCAACACATATTTATCACATATTTAACATATTTAACACAAAATGCTGCCTGTGTAAAACCTACATTGCATATGTCTAGATAGTAACTTTACAAGA
The DNA here is from genome assembly GCA_021613375.1 of Megaleporinus macrocephalus. Lineage (NCBI taxonomy): Eukaryota > Metazoa > Chordata > Actinopteri > Characiformes > Anostomidae > Megaleporinus > Megaleporinus macrocephalus. Next base: position 25,829,886 of record CM038712.1, read on the forward strand.
GAAGCCAAAAACATTCTTTACTTTTAATTTAAGTAAATACAGAAAAAATGGGAATACATGGTTTTCTTCAGACTGCAGCAAATCTTACTTTTCACTCAGTACAAAACCAGAAATCGTGCACTAAAAATTAAGATGTGTTTTGAACATTTTAAGTGAGGTAGGCTCGCATGCTCAACCACTCAAACGCTTTAAACGTCTGTGTGTTGTGACCGGACAATTCACCAAAGCGCATCAATACACACTGATGTACCATTTAACAATATGCACTGATTCAGTGTTAGACCCCCAAATGACACAGCAGGCGGAACTGATGGAGCAGAATCTTTACCCATTTAATCAGCTTCCATCCCAACAACCTGATGCTATCCCCCAGCTATAGTCTTTCCAACCAATTTGACTCTTGTTTGTGAACTTCCACTCTGACATTTTATTTTGATCCTCAGGCCCAGCCCAACCTATAATTTGGCCGCCTAAACAGCAGCATAATTGTTTATCGGAGCGACAGGCTTAGCTGGTCTTTTCAGCGCTTCATCGCCTGTTGCATTAGAGATCCCCAAACCTCCAATTATCCGTCTTTTTTGCCCCTTTTTTTACTCCTCGCACTCTAAATAAATGTGACGCTAATGTCAGGGGCATCTTAACTCAACTTTGGGCTCTGCCATTCTTAAAGACTTTGAAGTTTTCAGAGAAATCTTGCTTTATAACATTTCATAACACACAACTGCTGATATGTAAAGCAAGTCATTGAGAGAGGTTTAGTGTGAAATTGTGAAGATACTTATCAACATGAATGTCTTTACTGTGCTGGTGATGGGAGCTCAATGTCTGAAGTGCGAATATATTTACATTATATTTACTTTCCACATTCACTTTCCAGTGAATATGTTTTTATCATTACCATGATGAGTTTTGTTTTTGTGGTATAAGTTATTTTAAACATATTGTTGATATTGTTCAACTGCATGTTTCATTAATATAAAGCATAATTAGTCCTGTTGAACTGGTTTTAGTGCCTTGCATTGCGTGATTCAGTGTTGAATAAGAAATATGATACACAGTTATTGTCAAACATCCGCCAAAATATCATAATACATATAATTTACTGCGAAGTGATACCATATTTGCACCATATCACTTACCTGTACCTGCTTAAACACGTCTTCAGGTAAGTTGTTATATGAAATGATAATAAAAACAGTAACAGGCTCTTTGCTGTTAAAGGGGTGCTACCATGCTCATTTTCAATGTCCTGAAGTTTATTTTGGGGTCTAATTGGGGTTTAACTTTCCTAAAACACAATATTTTTTATGATATATTTGGTAGAGCTGTTGTGTTGTTAAGGCCTGCCTACTGGTGAGCACAGTGTGGTCTTACTGGTCAGCTTGCCCACTCGTTTCTGATTGGTCAACCACCAGAGTAGTATCTTGCTACAAGTCCACCCAAACCTCGTTCAGCTGTATCAGTTTAAGTCAGAGTCTGATCCTGAAAGTCAGGCAGAACAAGCTGGTAGATCTGATGCACCTTTACAAGCTGGACTGGACCAGTATGTTTCAGAATGGTCAGTTTTTACTATTTCAGCTCTCTGTTCATGTCAAGTTTGCTGGTAAGCAGGCCATATGGACTGTGTTACCAGATGATGTCCCCTTGTAACAGATAAAAGAACTGCAATTCCAACGAGGCGTTTTCAGGCACCTGTGTAAAATGGTTCCTGTGGGAGAGTTTTCTTCCTGGGGCGTGTACTGAGGACTTCACAAAGTTCACATGGACAAAAGCTACAACACACTAAAGGAAAGAGAAAAACTGGAAAAGCAGTTTAAAAATTTATGTTTTCGCTCAAAACTTTCACAAACACTGTCCAAAGCATTAAACTGCATTCACTGCATTTTTATTTAGTAGCTTTTTATGTGAAAAGGCTTATAAAGATATGAATTTCTTTGGAGATCTGTTTACTAACACCACCAAGAACAGTTCTGATTAGAGTAATTTGAATTAAAACACTTTTACAGCTTTATCCTGTAACAACTTACTGAGAAATGTTAAAAAACGGGTGAAATTCTCCTCTAATTCTCCTTTAATATAAACAACAGGGTTCACATGCAGTACACTTTGCACTTTACAGATCCTGGTCTTTGTGTGCTGTTCACATTTAGCCACGATAAGCTAACAACTGAAGTGGACACGGCCCATAAAGTTGACCACACAAGAAACCTACTGCGGTAACAGGTCTCTCTCTCTCTCTCTTTCTTTCTTTGAAAGAGGCGTGGGTGGAGTTTGGCAAAGACAGAGCCTGCTGTTCGGGGCGAGAGTGCAGCAAGGTGAAACACCAATCTCTGCAGAGGGAACCTGCAATTACTTTATAGCTCTTAAGATTCCTGAGCTCTTAGTAAGTGTTTACTGTTGCAGGGCACGATCAGCCTGCAAATTACAACTACTGGCTCCGGCATCAAATGCTGCGCAGTCACGCACAGGGCAGAGAAGAGTCTGTGCCCCCTGCTCTGAACTCAGCTGGGCACGATATGTTATGTCACAGGGGACTGCGATGATTTGATTAAGAAAAGAACTTTTTCAAATGTAAAAAAAAAAAGGAACACATTAAAAATAAATAAAAAAATAAAGCGTCACATCAGCGTTGATGACGCAATCCTGCTGGTGTGGCTTTCCTGGCATCGATGATCGTTATGTTTGTAGTCTCATGACTCATGAAATCATTCACAGCCAGGCATAATTCAGCAAGCCATAAAGTATTGCATAAATATGGTGACGCTGGTGAAAGATTCAACCCCCAACCCCTTCCAAAAAAAACCCCCAAAAAACAAGAAACCGTCTGAACCGAATGTGACATCACCAAATATAGGACAAGGGGTCCTCTTCTAGGACAAAAGTGAACTGGTACCTACATTCTGTCTAAAGATAAAGCTTACTTCTGACATACACAGACGTGGGATGAGACCAGATAGGACAGAGAGCACCACCAGTTGCAGCGGCTGACTCTTGGGCATCTAATTATATCCTTAATGGTGACCTAATGAAGGGGGGTTGGAGTCACAGCCAATGATGTCATGATCACAGTCCTCTAAACAACACTCCTGTCAGATCCACTTGTCCATGTTTGCACAGCTTTGGAGGAGGGTGTGTGCACATGCATGACTGTTTGTTTCAATGTGTGCACTTCGCGGGCCGATGAGATTATGAGCGTTCTTAAAGAACACCACGGCTAATCTGTCATCGGATGACTCAGCAAACTGTGTTGGGCCAACAGTCCTCTAAAACAGCGTCACAGGAATGCTTTGGGAATTGCGCACACCAATCGTAAAAAGAAAATTACATTAAATTTCCAGGTAAAACAGCGATTAAATTATTTTACTTTCAGGGATAAAACGTATTTGAAGAAGATCTGTTATGCTTTTTTGTTATTCCCTTCCCTGAGTATGTCAATCAATCAACCTTTATTTTCACCCGGAAGTACATTGAGGGAGAGCCTTATTTACAATATAGCTGAGAAGTAAAATTTTAAACAAAAAGGAATTTAAAAAAATAATGAAATGAATAATTTTTTTTAATTATGTTTTTGTTTTAGATTTGGATTTTAACTGTAATTGTGTTTCTTGTTTTTTTTCTGTTTTTCAAGTTTATCCTAAATATTGGTCTTGTAATTGCAATTGTAATTAAATAAAAAAATAAAAAATTAAAATAAATAAAAATCATTTTAATATGAGTACTTAAAATGTAAAAGAAAGACATACAAATAAAATGACACAATTAAGTAAGATAAATCGTAAAAGAAAAACATTAAAAACTAAATAAGAAACTAAAACCAAGAATAGGACAAAAAAAGCAATAAAAATAGATATAAATATAGTAGCAAAACTCAAAATAGTAAAAGAAATAATAAAAAAATAATAGTAATAATAATAATAATGATAATAATAAAAGAGTAACAAAAATCAAGATAAAAGAATGTTAACGGGACATTAAAAGAAAAGTAAAAAAAAGAACTAAACTAAAACTAAATATCAAAATCATAAAACAGTTTGTGTGTAGGTGGTCAGAAATAAAAAGTTTGAAAATGAGTCAATGAGACCAGCGAGCTGAGCTTTTGTGTTTTCTGCAGTGAGTTTTTAACTGTAGCTAAAAGCAGATGTAGCTTTTTATGCATGTAAACAGACTTTATTTAGTTATACAGCCCTCTAGAAAGAGAACCTCTCCCACAGGTGATGTCATCTTGTAACACAATGCACACAACGCATTATTGCCTACCTGCTGGCATGCCATCACACAATGCTATCACTTTCAACTAGTCTGGCGGTTGACCAGTTGGAACAGAGTGGGTGTGCTGAACAATCAAACCACACTGGGCACATCAGGAGGCGGGGCTTAAAGACACAGGAGCTCTAACAGAGTGTTTCAGCGTGAATACAGATGAAATTGAGCACATGAGGTCTTAACAAGCCTAAACAACAACAACAACAAATCATGTGCACCTTCTGTCTGTGATTCTACTGAACCCAAACACATTCAGTGATGTTGAGGTCTGGACTCTGGGCTGAACACCAGCAGCTTCTTGGTTTGATTGGCAAATGTTCTTCTTTTTTGTTTCCATTTCTCAGCAATGTTGTATTGACAGCTACACATCCTTTCAGACCCACAGCACTGAGGTGTCTTCTTACAGTGGAAGGACGGACAGAACCACCAGCCTTTATTCGCAGAGACAGTTTCTCAAAGATGAAAGCTTTAAGTGGTGTTTACCTGAAGCCTACCAGGTGTTAAAAGTAGCTGTTAGGAGTCCCATTTTCTTTTCATCAGTTTTTGAACTCCAGGTTTAGAAAGCTTATGTAAGTGGATCATCATACATTTCCTCAGAAATATCTCCTGTTAAATGAATAACTTTTACCCAATGGCTGTTTGGACTAAAAATATATAAACGACTGTTTCTGACCTTCGAACAGAACTGCATGCAGCACAGTGCTTTGGGGAAAGCAACTCATTTTTCCAAAGTAAACAATGTTGTACAAGAATTCTCTTGTATGCATCCACAAAGAGTCTAACACTCCTCTTCATATAGGCTTTTTCTTTTTCTTTTCTTATTTACTCCACTTACTACCTCCAGCACGACTGCCCTATAGAAAGGGACTCGAAACGGCAATCTTTGGTTTACAAGGCCGATGCCTTGCCACTTGATCACCGCGCCTTGAAGGACAGCTGCTACCAGCAGAGGCTCTAAACTCATTTTCTTATTACGTAGATGTCTAAAACTTGCACATCCAACTATTCACAGTATAGCCTATTAGTAACCTATTAGTAAGTATCATAATTGATCCTAAGATGACAAACGAGAGAAGGGTTTGACCGCAAACAACAAAAATCTTTGTGAGTAGTCTGTACATGTTCATAAACGTAGCTTGGTTCCAAAATGAACTCAATCAGCTCCACCATGCTGCCAGTCAAGACAACATCTTGGTGGAGTCCCAGAACTGTGCATTATGTAATGAACAGGTTGGGTTCCTGGACAAAACAAATGGCCAGACAGGTGCCTGAGACATCAGTCAGGAAAAAAAATACTTTTGGAAACTTACCTTGGGAATCATACAGCAGCTCTGACTTTGCATGAGCAGGCCTAATACGGTGCCAATACAGGGTGAGAAACGTGAGAGCATAATCAGGGGAGCACAGTTGTCTTGGATAAAACCACATAAAAGCATAAATATTAATAAGCTTACAATATGAGCACTTAAGGAGAAGCAAGACAGCAAGTTAAGGCTGCTTCACACTGGTGGTAACGCTGGAGTCAGAAAAAACAAACAAACAAACAAGCAGCGCAAACCCCAGCACGACTGCAGGCAGGAAGCTGAATGGCGTTTGCGCAAGCCGCTGTTTAAGTGGCTTTGTGTCACTCTGCTTTTTCCTAATCTGAGCTTTGCTGGATTGGGAGAACCAGTCTGAGGTGTTTTCTTTTTCATCGTGTCCCCCCCCCCCACTCCCCAGAGGAGATGTCAAGTGCTGAGATTGATAAGACTCTGAAGTGGTGAAGAATCTTTCCTCAGCCCATCACTGACAGCATGTGAGCTCTGCCTGTTTAACATGATCTTGAGGGAGAGAGAGTGTTCAAAGGCTGGAGAGAGAGAGGAGGAGAGGAGAGAAACGTGTACCAATAGGCGTGTAAGCGGGTGCTTGCTCTTAAGTCCGTGATTGTTTACTTTAACTTCATGTCACTCAAATCCATCAACGGTGCTCCCAAGACATTATCTTTCAACTTAACACACAGTCATCTGAAAACACTAAGCCTGTTGTTTATCACTCTAATGCCACTCAACAGCTTCCCTCAAGCCTCAGATGGAAGAATAAGCACGGTTTGATCCAAAAGAGTGGATTGCATACACAATTACACAACAACCTTTTTAAAATCTGAGGCTTCCAACAGCAAGAAATCACTCATGTGAAATACTCTGGGCTGGCCTGTTCACGGCCAATGGGAAACACAGCCTACAGTGCAGAGTTAGTATTATAGTAGACCCCCAAAACTAAAACTACAAACCCTGAACATGCCTTAACAACAACAACAATAGATATAAGATCAGTTTCAGCAGTACTAACAATGTTCATCCTGTGTCTTCATTATAGCACTACATTCCACTTGTTTCAGGAGTCCTTGGTTCAACTTTTTAAAGAAATCTGTAGGGATAGTTTTCCACCCCTGCAAAGTTCAGTCTTAGAAGTTGGATTTTCTGCTTCTAGTGATTCTAGTGAACCCAAACATTTTCAGTGCTGGGTTGGCCAGTCTATGGTCAATGGCAGACACCATTTACAGTGCAGTCAGGTTCAATAGATATCAGCAGATATTTCAGGTTGAGGTATCAGTACTGAACAGAAAACTGTGCAGTGAGTGAGTCCTTTAATTTCTAATAAATTGTTAATAAGTACTGTTAGTGTAATTAGTTAGTGTTCTTGTAAAATACAACATTATCCCACGTCAGCAGTTCCTGCCAGTCAACTCAGTTGTTTTGTTTAAAGGGGGCCTACGACCTTTTCTTTAGTGAGCTATGTAGCTTTGTTGTAAAGTAACATTATTATTATAAACATGTAAAGTTATAAAACCCAAAGTACATGCCAGAGGGAGAAACTCTCGCCCATAGAAACCACTTTCCTTAGTTGCTTGTAGGAATTCCAGGCCTTTTTCTGTTTCAATGTGATGTCATTGTGTAACACAAGACACACCTACTTGCAATATACCTCATATACATTTATGGAAGCAAAATATTTGTGTGGGGCGGGGGGTGGTCTGGCAGTTAAAAAAGCACTCTGGTGGTACAAGACAATTTGGGCAAACTTGGCTGTTATGGCGCTCGTTGCTGTAACACTCAAAATATAGCTTGCGCTTGTGCTGCATTGTAAATTGCATCGTGACATATTTGAAATCAACCATGCACAAAACCGTGTCCATGTTGCGTCTGCATTCGTGTCCCTGGCCTAACTGGTAGTCACTTAGTATATCCACTAAGTGGATCCTAGAATTAATTTAAAGAAAATTACTGTATTTAAATTTCAACTAAATTTGCAACACTAAAAATAAATAGAAAAATCTATTAAAAAACAATCAGCCCCAGTGATACTCTAGGTACAAAACTCAATTAGTAGTCTTTGCTGACACCTTCACGACCCATAGAACTGCTAGATGCAGACAGCTATACACATCACCGTCCACTTGTTATTAGATCACTATAGACTGATGTCAATGCCAGGTGTGAATAGGGCCTATATGTAGTATCTGCTATATCTAGTTCACCAATATTGTGTCAACTCTCCAGCACCTGCTACACCCACAACATAACACTCACTAATACAACAGTATTACGTTGGTGTCACTGCTGTCCTGAGAATGGCCCACCACCCAAATAAAGTCTGGTCAGTGGCAGTTCTTTGGTGATCCCTTTCCATTAAAGGATAGGATATGCGGGCTGACACATTGGGCAGCAACTGATGGGTCAGTCAGTGACTATAAACCCATAAAGTGATAAAGGTATATAAGGTATATCGATAACTGGCAAATGAAATGGTTTCGGTTTAAACTGAATACACACAGATGTTATGCTGGAGGTTCGTGTATTATGTAAACACTGGTGAATTAATTGACAAAGCTGTCAAAGGTGGATTAAATCAAAGCACTAAGCTTCAGTCAGCTTCACAGACATGGGGGTCAAGCACAGGGGGCTGTGGGAGCATGTAAAATGCATGCAGCGGAGTGCCTGGGAGCAATGCACCTCTTTAGCGTGCCTTCGTGCAGGGGGAGAGAGAGAGAGAGAGAGAGAGGAAAAAAGGAAAGCTGCGTGAGCTGCTGGAGGGGCTTCTGTTTTAGCTCTTCATCCGCAAACATTAGCATAAAGAATGAATACATAATAAGTGGAGACTTAGGATTTAAGAATATCGGGGCTATAAATAGAGCTGTGTTTTCCCAAACTCTCCTTTCAGTGCTGTCGGCTCAGAGAGATGCTTCGAGTCTGCTCAGTGTACCTAACCTGGTGGGAAGCAGGAGAAGCTGGTGTGGTTTATGTGATAGAGCAGAACGATCTAATACTTAGGTACTTCTGCATTGTGGACTAGTGAGAGCATGTAGCCCTCTTTAAAGGAAAGTGTGTATAAAGCCTAACTCAAATAAATCACCTTCTTAATGGATAAAACAATGCCTAAAACCTGTTATTACTTATTTTCTGACTTACATCAACAACTTCTGTACTGTGATTTGATGTCTAATGACTAAGTCTAAGTCAATATTTTAATTAAGTCCTTAGTTAGTGAGATACTAAGCTATTTACAGCCAAGCTAATTAATTATTTCAGAATTCTCAGTCAACATTTTTAATAAAAAATTCTAATAAAAGTTTTAATAAGTTTCAGATAAGTAAATAATTCGTTTGAGATATACCATTTAATGAAATAAGTCACTATTTTGAGATACTAAGTCTAAGTGAGATACTAAGTTTAAGTATTTAGAAAAACTTAGTAATAACTCAAGATGCCAAGTAATTTTTTTAGCGTTGAGATCTAAACTTAATATTTAGAGAAAATAAATTGAAGGTAATAAGTCAATATTTTGATATTCTGCTATTTGTAGGATACTTCCATTACCTGAATGAGCTTCACGGCTCCAGCGCAAAACTAAAGAAAACAGACACAAATTGGTCTCCGCTGATTGATTACATTCGTGAAAAGGTGATTTTTGCAGATTAGATTTTTGCCAAGCTTCTCCTTTAAATACAAACTAAACTGGACATGAAAGAATCCAGTAACCTGTATATAACCTGTGCAAATTCTGCATTAGAGCGGAGAACGCTCTTGTTAAGCTGCGCCAAGGACACACTTATTAACGTCATGCGGTGCCCATACCTAGAAATATTTATGGTCTAATTCCATATTAGAGCTAATTCTTAACGCTGCAGGGAGACTCGCAGCATCTCCAGCACTGGCATTAAACCGTTCCCTAAACCTCAACCCCTCAATCCCTCTTTTAATAGCCCCACTCTCTCTCCCTCTCTCTCTCTCATCACGCACACGTCCCTCTCCTTCTCTCTCTCTCTCTCTCTCTCTCTCTCTCTAGTGGGCATGTCAATGCTTATTCTAGTTTAAAATCAAATCGTCCCCTTGGCTGCCTGAATGGAAGCCAATGACACTGTTCATTAACTCCTACCCTACAGACCTGAAGAAATTTTATCTTCTACATTACTCATTTGCCATGTGGTTTCAGAAAAAAATCCCTGATTCACTGTATTTGAAATTGTAATCAAGATTTTAATTGACACAGACAGCTCGGAATGAATTGTAGCATACAATCTGCTTGATGGAAGGGCATCTACAGCCTCTGTCTCAATCTTCTGGTGACTGACAGAAGAACAGCGGGATTAAAAATAATTAAAAAAATATAAACGCCCTTCAAACATGCCTTAAATAAATTCTAGAGGAACAAATAATAGATAATCAAAGTAAACAGAACGATAAACAATAAAGTGGAAATGTTCAGAAAGCGGACCGAAATGCAGAAGGCAGCATAAACAGCTGAGAACAGGCTTCTGCAAAAAATCAGGCTATGGTAGAGAGGCTAAGGCACTGCCCTGAGGGACCACTTTACCCCAGACCCCCTCTGCTGACTCCAGCCTGTGGAGTTTTAATGCATTTAAATCATGGAGAAAAAATAATTTGGAAAATAATTGGAGTAATACTAATTAGGCATTTGTGCTTTAGTCCGTTATTTAAGTTGAAAGGGCAGGAGGAAGGAGGGCCGGGGGTTGCTGAGGGCTAAGCGGCTGCCCCAGGGCTGGACATAACTGCTGGCTGGGTAGGGTCACTAAAAACCTGTTTGTTTTTTTGCTTCAAAACAGACTGAAAAAAATGCAAATTATAAGCATAAAAATCAAATAAAGCAAAACTGCAATTCTGACATGACTTTCACAAGTGTGAATGTAATTAATTCAGATGTAAGTTTACAGTTTCAGTGCAGATGCAAGGTCTTGGTCCGGCAGCGACAATATAATATGTCTATTAAAGAGAACCTAATACACAGTTTTCCAAACTGCCTGAAAAGCCTCGTTGGAGTTCCAGCCCTTTTCTCTGTTACAAGGTGACATCACAACATCAATACTCTGAAACGTCCTGCTACAGTCTAGCTTGCGAAAGTGGATTGTGTCTAACAACTTGTTCTGCCTGACTTTCAGGATGTGACTCAAACTGATACAGAGAACTGACAACTTGTATGCTGCTCTGGTGATTAACCAATCAGAAGAAGGTGGGTAGGATGACCAATTGAAGCCTATTGGGCTCATCAACGTTTCAGGCAGAGGGCGAATACAGATGTACAGTATGAGGAACATATTGTGTTATAGGAAAACTAAAGCATGTAAATCTATTTTAGTAGACCAAATAAACTGAATAGTATTTAATGTTTTTATAAATAAACACTTTGTGCAGTAAAATAGGTTTATGTGGTATATACACATCATTTCAAACAAGTTTTAAAACATACACTTCCCTCACTACTTCATTTAGTACATTTATAGAAACTAAGCTGTTAAACTTTCAGTAAAATTTAACTATGTTTTTTTATTCTTACTTCTGTAAAGTTATCATTCCAGCGGTGCAAGGTTTTGATCCGAGAATGACTATTTAATACACCTATTAGCTTACAGCACTTCCCATCCGCAATAAAGTTAGGGTTTCAATCCAGGCTGCTTTTAAATGAGGCACAGTACAGAGTAGTCAATCAGAAGCTATTTTCATATATAATTCATGAAGGAACATTAATAAAATGTTAGTTTCTGATACGTTAACCCACACAAATGTTGTGACTGGACTCCTGTGGAAAGAATACGGGCCCTTTAAAGCTTGTTATCCAGTATTTACTAACAATCACACAGTAACAACGAGGAACTGTGAAGAACACACACACGCTGTCCGGACCTGCTGAGGGGTTAAGCCAGTTTGCAGTAGTGAAGGTTGCATGTTCACCTGCCGTACAGCAGGCTTGACTTGTCTGAAGCGATCAGTGGCAGTGGTGGTCTCCCTGGGGGCAGGCGGTGTGATCGTCCTGCCTGCCCTTTGAGCTGGGACACAGGCCCGTGCTAGCGGCTCATGATGCTCCAGTGGAGAGAGAGCGATTAAGCTGGTCACGAGCTCCATTCAGCTCTCTGATCTCCGTGCAGCCACGAGAGATGATATTTAGATGCAGGCGGGAGCTCCTCGTTACACTGAGAGCACGGAAGAGCATTTAGAGAAGACTACTATTTGATCGGTATGCAGCTGCAGTGAACTGTTATCCTCAAGTGATCACGCTGGCTAACATATGCTGGGGGACGGGTCAGCACCCTTTAGTAAAGAAGAGAGATTCATTGTAGGTCTTTTCATCAGAACTGTTTACTTAATCTTTACATAATCTTATGGCTCAACTTCTATGATGACTTGGGTGACTCCCGTAGTAAGTGTTTTTACACACTATAGCGTTTGTTCGACACGTATGAGACAGACGGCCCCAAGAATGTTGCAGAGCTTGCGGGAAGGTTAGGGCTTTTGGGACCCCCGCCATAAAGGGCTTCACATATGTGGCTTAGCAAACCCTGCGACTTATCTTGGGAACTTCTATTCGAGAACCACTGTCCACACAGAGAATTACGAATGACCATGTGTACCACATGAGCCAGAAGGAGCAGGAAGGTGGGCCTATAAAAGATAACACAGTTGGAGACACCACTGAGACCAGGGTTTGAGAGCTCAGGGAACTTCAGTACCGCAGTCCTAGGAATAAAAACCTATCCTCTGAACTGGTCTCCCTCTTTATTTTGACACCAAAATTGAAGTTATGACACTTCAGTATAGACCATGATAGGGATGTGTTGCTGCTGCAGTCCAAAGAAAAACAAGTATCTCTAACTTTACAGGAGTGGTCTTTGCTTTCAATGGAACTTAATAGAAACAAATCTTTTCTGAGCTTTTTAGAGCATTTCTATCTGGTCATAATGAAATATGTAATATCTGGATACATCTTAAATTTGAGAATATGTCTAATCGGAACCACATCTCTTTAAAAAGTACACCTTAGAAGTTCACAAACATCTTTCAAGGTTTAGACTAAAACAATAAGCAATTTTGCTGCACATACACGTACGACTCTAGTACTCCATAACTTCATAGGGAACGGCAAAAAGTTCATATCTGAATTGACTTACCAGTAAACTTGATAAACCATTACACAGCAAACAGAGAGCTAAACCAGTAAACACCTACTACTCTGAAACTTCTGCCTCAGTCTAGCTTGCAAATATGAATCTAGCAACTTGTTCTACCTGACTTTTAGCATCGGACTCTGACTCAAACTGATGGAGCAGAACAGACACCCGCAGCGGTGTAGGGGCAAAGCCTTTAGTCAGATGCCACTGTGGCGATTAATGAATTTGGACGGAGTTGGAGCTTAAACACACAGGAGCTAACCAGGGGGCTGAATACATATGTATAGTATGAGAAAAATATTGTTTTGGGAGAACTAAAGCATGTAAATGTATTCTAGTCGACCAAAAAAAAATTATAAACTGTAAAAAGTTATTATCTAAATTGACTTCGAAAAGTGGCGATGAACTCTTAAGACTTCACAAATTATCCTGTATATATAAATATAGTATCCAATTATCACCTGTTGTGTTTCCAAAATATCTACAGTACCATTCAGGCTCTGTTCAGAATGCCAGCCCAAATTAGATTTTTGCCATACTCAGATTGTATCTGGGGTGATATTTGCTACTCTGTACGGCCAAAAAACACATGAAAGCCAATTTGCTAAAATGTAAAAATGTAATTTTTAACTGGATTTTTACAGTCTGGACTCTCAAATCGGATTTCAAAGTGTGTGTAGTGTCACTTGTAACAAAACAAACAACAGCAAAGTCAAATTCAGAGTAGCAGAGTTAATGCTGGGATTCAAGAAGTGAATTCAAGAGTGATTGTTTGGAGGGTTATATGCTGTACCTCTATCTCTCCTGTATCTGCATATGAAAACCACATCACCAACGTGGGCAGGTATTTACTGATGTCTACGTCGTTATCACAGTGACTTATCTGTAAATACAGATAAGCTGATGATGTCCGGTCTCGAAAGATCTAATTCAAGGGAAATAAATCAGACTTGACTGCAGTCTGAATGCAGTATTACAATACAATACAATACTTAAATGAAGCTGTCCTCCAGTTACTGATACTACTGTACGGCTCTTATCAGTGCTAGTTTGCGTATATAGGACTTTATGTCCTCCAGCGATATACATGCAAATAAACATTATAAAAACATATTCACCATGACTGGAGCTGGAAATAACTTTCATTTTATTGAGAGAACCTATGGTGGAACTGGCTATTTAAATGAGAGGGCTACAGTTACCCGAGTCATGCACACGGCACGAGCAGCTGGGCTTTGTGCCATTAATATGTATACAAAATAAAAATCACAAGACATTATAAAACATAATTTAATGTGGGGTTGCTCCCAAAAAACAAAACAGCTTAATTACTATCTGGCTTTATGGTCTTATTGAATACAATGGCATCAAACTTTTGAAGGAAATATAAAAAAAAATCTTAAATCTTTTTGATACAGTACCATGTTGTTTTGATTACATACACAAGGGCCCATACTATGCACTGTATAGAGGCTAAAATATGTTTCCATTTTCAGTTATATGCAATATAGCATTTAGAGTTACTTTATATTTAAAGCAAAAGCTGTGCCCAATCTTACATTTGAGCCAGAAGCTAATATATTAGCCCCAAGTTAACATATAAGCCACAAGCTAACATGCTAGTCATGACACAAGAGTACTCCTTAAATCCAGACCCTGAATCCACATTCAGGATTCTGTTGACGTAGCTGATCGGCCATTCATGTTCTAGATTTAAATGCTTCTGGGATTCAGCAATCTAGTAATATAAAATAGTGCAATTCATAGTCATAGTGCAATTTGATACAAAACAACACTTTGAATTGTTACTAGGGCTGGTAGGATAAGAAAACTAAATCAATAATATTAAAAATAATTACATACGACCTCAAGTGAATTACAACAACACGGCTGACAATCTTTGACACTGTTACTACTTTATAAATCCAGGTCTTCCACGTTTAGAGCATTTGCTACCATTTGAATGACAGCTTACATCATCAAAAACACTGTCTTGAGAAATGTATTGTGGGGACATTTTTATATAACAAAAAACTGGAGACAAATCAGAAGCAACCAAGCACATGTGTGCTGTATGCATGACAACACAACCCCAACCAACTGGCAGTCTTGTGAGCTACATTCAATATTCAATTCTCAAGCCAGAAAATACTGGATACAATAGGCCTGGTCCCTATATTATTAAAAATAAACCCAATTTAAATCAGAGGGATAGTATTCTTTGGAAAATTATGAAATTGGGATATGTTTAAACTTAATGTATAAATTCCAAGTATGTAAATTTCATGTTTGTTGCTGATATTTACTGGTAAACTGATAAGCAGTCCCAGCCTTTTGTCGGTCCATCCCTAGTAAAAAGTCTGGAGGGTAAGAAGTGTAGCAGTACTCTGTGCAGGAGCAGCTTCCAGAGCACACTAAAAGAAGTAGGAGGGCATCTCGCCTGCAGGTTCCTTTGTCCTCCCAGGAAAAGAAAGTGCTGATGCCTGATACCATCACTACGATAGCACACACACCATTGTCATCCCGCCTTCCCCTCTGCTCCCTCTCTCTGCCTCTTGACTAGAGCACGCTGGCCTCTTCTGACAGGCAGGCCGCACCCCGGGGGTCAGGAGCGGATTCGGGAAGGTAAACATGTCCAGCCCAGTGAGCTAAAACCAGCGAGACGGCACACTGCGGGCAATGATCGCAGTGCACCACACCACACCACTCCCTCTCAGCCTGATGGCGACCTCGCTCTGCTACAGCACAGGCCAAAAGGACATGCACACACATGCACACACGCACACACACCTGAGCACTCAATTCAAAACCAAAAGGCTCGACTACTTGCACACTCATCATAACAGAAGTCAATAGCAGGCTTTCAGTTTCAGCTGTAAGGGCCTGAAAGTGGAAGGGACCTCCACTGTGATTCACCCAGGCCTCAGGCAGCTGGAGGTCTAATATTTAACCTTCTGACTTCCATCACCTGTTTAGGGGAAGACCCAGCAAAATGTGTCACACTCTACTATGGCTGACTCATTTTGGGGCGCTGGGTGCGTTTCCTGTTTCCTTGTGTACTTAGATGGTACATTATCTACTTCATCGCTACAAGAACAAATCTGTGGCATTTATTTCCTGCTTCCTTTGTGCTCAGCCGTCACTGGCTTTGGCTGTGCCGTGTTAAAAGCCTCAGATTAACAGTAATTAGGGCTTTATTCATGATTGTACAATTTGGAGACTATTGAGGCAGCAATATTCTAAATGAGCTAATTAGCGGACATGATGAACAACGAGAAATGGTGGGTCAGACATCAAAATTGATTTTCCAATTCATCGCTTCGACATGAGGCAGATCATTTTCCAGGACATGCTCACAGGCACGCACACGCTGCCCTGGGTCACACACTGAACAGCTTCTGGCACTCATTCACTGAGTCCTGATTAGAGATATAAGGAAATATTGATATGCTCAAGTATCTCAATATTGTTATTGTTATATACTGTACCAATTCTCACATACAGAGCATAGAATTTTAATTAACAGTTTATATGTAAAGGCCGACAGTGGTTCGTTTTGTGGTGTGTTAATCTCCTGTTCGCTATGCATCTCCCATTAAACTCTTCCACTTCTTTGTAAACAAACAGTGCACTGCCAACATAGCCTATTCATATGGTGGTGTGGTTTCTATACTATGACAACTTTCCTATAAATTAAATGTAAAAAATGGCCATATACTGCCTTGCTAATAATATTGCACTATATTGAAATATACTGAATCATAGCCCCTCTATCATGGTATGTATCACATTGCCAGATTCTTGCCAAAACACAGCCTCAGCCCACATGCTTGAAGATAATCAGTTTCCAAAATCTCAGGCTCATTTCTGATCCCAACCCAGCTATGATCCCCTACATACTTTGTTATCCTACCTTTACCCCATTCTCAGCCCTGCAGTGACACTGACATGGTGGTGGTGTGTTTGTGTGTTGTGCTGGTGAGAGTGGATCAGAAACAGTACTGCACCTCAGTGTCACTGCTGGGCTGACAACCTGAAATATCCAGGCAACAGCGCCCTGTGAGTATATAGACACTTAAGGCTGAATGAATCAGTCAAAACATAGACCTTCGTCTTACAGCCTAGTACTCGCCACAGTGGCCTTACAGAGAAATAAAGATTTACTAAAGCTGCATCATGGCGTTCCCCACTGAGCTTAACAGCAATAAAAGAAACGAGTGTTACTGACTTTAACACCAGGAATGTCTCTGACTGGGTTATATATTTATATATATATTTATATATAAGCTAGAAAAGGAAAGATATAATGTATAAATATAAAAAATATATATAATGAAGCCATTTTTATTTTTAATATCCACTTTATCATATATTTTATTTTAAATTAAAATAATTTGCTATTATCCGCAGTTTTTCCATCTGAACAGCATCACTGTTGATGAAAATAAATGAATAAATATATAAACAGAGCAATTAATACAAGCATCAAATTTCCATCAGTAATTTATTGATGATTGAGATTAACATTTATTGGAAGTATGGAACATTTGCTACTTGCCAGTTGTTGATATTATACATCACGTCTGCATTGTTTACATATTTTCCCTGCCCAAAGAAAAACGTGTATTTCTGTTTTTTTTTTATTTTTATACCTCATTTAAACACGACAGCTGCCCTTTGACATTGTGTGAACATTTCATTTAAAGTGGACCAATAGAAATGCTTAAAAATCTGGTTTCACTGACTTGCAGTGAAAGTAGAGGTGCACCAGACAATAAATTTCTTTATCGATTAATCTAACGATTATTTTTGTCACAATTAGTCGATTAATCTAACAACTAATTTTTTGATTACTCTAACATGGGTGTGATAGGAATTAAAATGTGTATTATTTTGTATAGGATTTGTATGTATATATAATAAATAAACAGAGCAATTAATAAAAGCATCAAATTTCCATCAGTAATTTATTTTATTGAGATTAACATTTATTAGAAGTATGGAACATTTGCCACTAGCCAGATGTTTAGATTATACATCATATATATATATATATATATATATATATATATATATATATATATATATATATATATATATATATATATATATATAAAGACTAAAAATCTACGCTCTGACTCAACTTTTAGAGGCACAAATGACACGTAGCCTACACGCCTCACTGACAAGAAATCGGACAGTTTGTGAACTATATATTTTGACAGAGATCCATTTGAGAATCAGCAATGTGTGTTTTAAAGCCCTCGCGGTATCGAAACCAACCATAGGTCTCTACACTGGACGATTAAGAAACGGTTAGCAATGTGACTTTTAAAGTGACACTACTGAAAGAAACATGTCACCTGTGTTAATAATCTTAAAATAATCTACTAAGATAAGATAAACAGGTAAACAGGTGCTGTCCTGCTGCTGTGTTGATGAAGCGTTACGGGATGTTTGAGCTTCAAGTGCTCGTGTATATCAGTTGTACTGTTGTGATCATCTCCACTGTGCAGAGCTGACAGAGCACCACACTGTTGTGTTTCTGTGTGAAACACTCCCACAACTTTAGATGCACACGAGTGATTGTTTGTAGCTGCAGCTTGCACTCCGGATAAATCCATGCTTTCAGTAGGCGCAGCCATCTTTGCGACACATCGACACGCATTATGCTAATCGACGTAATTACATAAAGTAAAGTCAAGTCAGTTAAAAGTAAAGTCAGTTTAATGTCAGTTCGCTACCTTGAAAGGGAGAGAAATCGGATAGCACACATACAACATCCAACATGTTTATTTCACTCCCAGATAAAACATGAACGCTGGATATGATACAGGCGCGATCCCATTCCTCTTCCTTCTTGTTCGTTCCTTGCGGATTCAGCCCATGAGAAGTATCTCAGAGGGCAGCCTGTTCTTTTTCTTTCTTTAGTTGGCTGCATTAACCTTGGTGGAAAGCGAGCGATAAGAGTTTGTATAGAGGGGACAGATGCGGCTGCTGAAACGCTACAAAGTAAACGGGTTGGGGAAGAAATAAAGGCGCGTTTTTAATTTACGGCAACGATTCGGAACGCAATCTAAAAGACGAAACATGATGGAGACCACAGGCACTCCAGTCAGAAAGGATAAATCTCTGGCAACAGAAATGAGAAGGCTGAGTCTGAAGCACTCACAAAGCTGCATCCTCTGGGAGACGTGGGCGGGAAAACAGTATTTCTCACACATCTTAATCTGTTATGACTCTTGTGTGGTCTGTCCATGCCACACGGCTCATTTTAACATGATGAGCTACACAGACGTGAATGTGCGACAGAGAGATGATGGAAGGTATCGTACAGATGAGGGGGGTTGGAGGGGGAAAAAAAAAAATACTGGAAGGAGACTAAAGAACTGCTTAAGTGCAACTGCTTTACACATAAGACCAAGATCCCTTGATTATAGCAGCTCATTAGAAACACCAGCCTGCATGGCAGTGTTAACTAAGCATTCATTATGATCAATTAACTCGGAAAAAAGCTTTTTTATTCCGACAACTAAAGCCTCTCTGTGTTGTTCCAAACCTGAAGGGAGAACAGTGCAGTCACCTTGAACTAACTCACAGACTTCACTTCAGCAGCTGAACATCTGCTCCTTTGTTGGGAGATTTTCTGCCTTACGACAGACGAGAACACAGCCACGCTACAAAGTCAGTGCTTCCAAACGCTGAATTCAGGGTTTAAGGTGCACCCATCTCTAACACTGACAGCGCCAGAGGCGGTAATCTCCACAGAACGGCACCGCCAAAACACTGGAATGCTCTCGACCAGCCACCTATGGTCAACGTGTCCACCACCAAGCAACATTTAGAGAGATTAGTTGACTTAATGTAGGCTGTTCACTGATCACATGATTATGCTAACAGCATAAATGTCTCAGAAGACAACAGGTGAAGGGTCTGGTGGTCTCTGGCTTTTAGAAGGCTGGACTCAAGGCTCACTGGAAAAGACACATCAGACTCTGCTGACCTGGAGTTTGGCTTTGATATAACATTTCAAGCATTTCAAAGATGAGCTATTGAATGAACTTATCTCCATCTTCACAAAGACTACTAGAAAAGTTGTGTCATACCGTCCTTTAGGTTCCTTCAAATTTCAAGTTTATTTATCATTTGCACTACGTCGTGGTGAGGCACAGATAATATCTCTTTATCATGGTAGCTAATATACATCTCTAAATACAGAAAATAATCAGAAATATATAAAATACACCAACAATACAGACAGGACTGTCCTATGACAGAAACTATCTACGAGGACCCCTCAAAACTCTTTTATAAAGTTTAAAGTCAGTCACTCTTACTTTCGCCAACACTTGTTTAGCACACTCTAAGCGTTTCTGGACCTAAACCTCATATGGGTGTGCATCTTGGCAAGACCACCTATACTGTCCTGAAGTCAGGTACAAATCTGTGAGAGTCCAGGGTCCTTACCTCTGGTTTCCTGAAGGCTAGCAATGTGATCCAGGGCTCTCTGCTCATGGCTCTACAGATCTGCGGCCTTTGGCTTAATCATGGTTTATTTTTACAGGTCACCTGTTGCAATGCATTCACTTCTCCTCTGGTTTTATTCATACCGTCATCAGCGATTACTTAACCTCGACTTTTCATCACACAACTGTCTGAAGTTGGGCCCCCCCTAATATAAAGCTCCCTCGGCATTGGGCTGCAAAGTGGTTGAACTGAAGTGATTCATCCGGCTTCTTCTAACACCTCTGCGATGAATTGGTGTGGTATTTGTTAACAAGCACTAATCTTACTTGAACTCACTAATGCTGTTGTGGCTGAATGCAAGCAAATTCTCACAGCAATGTCCCAACATCTAGGGTTAGGCCTTCAAGTAAGAGATGGGGCTGTTACTGTGGCAAAGGGGCATAAACTCCTTAATAATATCCACAATATCAGAGGAAACACAGGTGATGAGCAGGTGTCCACAAACTTTTGAATATACAGTGGACGGCAGGATGACAGCCTGCATCATCAAACGCGGTGAAGCTATTTAAACAAATACTTCAGCAACAGAGCACAGATACACCTCTCAGTGAGCAGTTGCGTCAGAGATAATGCTGGTGGATTACTTCAACTGACCCTCATACTACAGGACACCTGTCCCCCAAGCCCCCCCCCCCATTTTTATATATATTCTGCCGTGTTGTGCTCTTGTGCGAAGCAGAACTCAAAACTTCCTGCACCAGTAGTGGCCTCCCTGTCTCTGCCGCCATGCAGCTGGACTGAGTTAGTCCGCTGTGTGTCTATGTGTGTGCCGTGCTGAGGGACAGCACGTTAAGATGGTGATGTTAATGATGGCTGCTGTTTTCCGTATGTTTACCATCATTTCAGCTCTCTTGGGGAGGACAAATACAGCCAAGACTGGAAAAGGCCACAGAGCAAGGGCCTCCTCAGGCCGTACAGGCCTCCACACATACACACGTACAGACACAGTGCAGGAGAGAGGGTGAAGAGGGGGGAGGAGGAAGAGAGAGTGAG
Source organism: Megaleporinus macrocephalus (assembly GCA_021613375.1). NCBI lineage: Eukaryota > Metazoa > Chordata > Actinopteri > Characiformes > Anostomidae > Megaleporinus > Megaleporinus macrocephalus. The sequence goes on from CM038712.1 coordinate 25,851,109, forward strand.
CCACAGGGTGATTGTGTGGACGAGAGAGAAAGGGGTAGAGGGCCGGAGAGCGCGAGAGCGAGAGAGCGAGAGAGAGAGAGCCTGCAGACACAGTGCAGCTTGGAGTTGATAGGGAGTGACGGGCTGCTGATTAGTCAACTCGCAGCCCCAACGACCACCGTCTGCACGCATGCACGCACACACACAAACCACTACACACACATAAAACTGATGCACAAACACACACACACACACATCTAACCTACATAACAGGGCTGGACGAACCACCAAACATCCAGTATCACAATATATATATAAAGACATTTCTATAATAAACAGTGTTTATCAAGATGTTTAGACTTTCCTGAGCTTGGAAATGTGAAAGCAGACGATGCACCAGTAGTGTCTTATTTAAAAACTACTTTTGTATTGTATTGTATTCAACACAGGTGTGGCACTACACCCAGCACTAATTACCCTCATTTTTTTAAGGAGCAATGTGTTAATATTACACAATATTGCAATTAATATATGCGATTTTGAGCTTAAAACAAATTTAAGTAAAATGATCAACAGAATGTGAAGAAATAAAGGTTTTGTGATGCAGAAATACATCTACTGAGGTCAGCATGCTGATCAGATTGTTCACTTTGCAGCTGAAAAGGCAATAATGAGTGATTAAAAATGAGTGATTAAAAATGTCCCTACTTGACCGAGTAAAGGTTTTTGAAGTTTAATGCTAAACTTACAATGACCCCTCAGACTTGGCAGAGGTGGAGTAGAGGAGGAGGAACTGTATGGAGTATGAACTCAACAGACTTACATACTCGCCATCGTACATACTGATCCTTTAATGAAAACACAGGCTATCACAGAAAGAAAGCATGACACCACTCGCTCCGTTCTTCCAACAAAACAGAAATCCTCCGTATCAGCTGATACTGATATTTAACTAAAACTACTGTTGGTAGGGTTACAGCTGTCTGGCTGACACTTGGGGAAGTTTGTTTATTGTGAGATTTTGTATGTATTATTTATGGCATACTTCAACAAATCTCATGCCGGCATATATCAAAAAGGAATTAACTTTAAATGTTCTGTTACTTTCATAGTTAGTACTAGAGATGGACCAATCAGCGTTTTTGAGGTTGATTCCGATCACCTTTCAGCACGATTGGCTGATAGCCGATACCGATCGAGGGCGGGGCTGTATGCAACGGCAGGGCTACATATTATTAGCGGAAGCAAGTCATAAAACATGGTGAAAACTGGTTTATTACCATTTTTAACGAGCTCGTGTGAAACGGCATCATATTTGAACTAAATTAGAAGTTGGTCTATGTGGGAGTAAACCGCTTGATAAAGATCCGGAGGAGCCACATCTGAAAAGTATTTCTACTAGGAACAGCAGAGCGTGGATCCAGGTGAAGTATTAAGCGGCAGAATGAACGTCTTCTACAGCCGAGAAGATCTGCTTATCTAGAACTAGTTCTTTAGCTCTCTGGCTGTTTCTGCTGCTGTACTGTTCGTACCGGTCAGATCTGGTCTGTATGGAGTTCTGGGTTATTTGTTTTGTGCTAGCTGTGCTGTTTGCTGATACTCACTGTATTCAGCTGCGTGGTGTAAGCGTCGTATCAGATTAGTAGTGTTAAATGTCTTTATCTTGGTTCCTCCGCGAGAGACGCTGATTTTACTAATTTTACAGATGTTACAAACTGCCCTGGATGAGTCTGAGTCACATACGGTAACAAACTGCCAGACGGACAATGTTTTCTTTTCGCACATGCGGTGAACGCTTAAACTTTTCTGGCGAAGCCGCTGCTTTAGTCAGTCTGACGAAAATTAAACGGTATGTATTTCCTAGTGGTTCAGATAGGAATTGCAGGGAGCTGGCTGGAGGGAGTTTTATGGAGGACGATCGGCCGATCGTCGATCACATATTTTGATTAAAAAATCGGCCGATATTGATACATGGCCGATTGATCCTTTCATCTCTAGTTAGCACTATGGGCTTGAGGGATGCTAAGAATCATCACCTTGGTCATCAACCGCATTATCTTCAACTGTACTGAAATGACCCCAGCACTGCACAGACAGCGCAATCTATCACACTATACAGTCATGTATATATTTAAATATCATGCCCAAACTGCTTACATACTCTACTGTTATCATGTGGGCACTAATGATATATTGTGACCTACTTTAAGTTTTCCAGTGCTGCAAGCAATTCGGTGCTATTTTCAATCTACTAACAGAATCGGATCACATTCGTCCTTTATCCTCAGATATCTGATCCAGCCTTTTATGCTGACACTGATTCCAGGTACTGGATCTGTGCCATCTCTAGCCGGTCAGCGCTCTCCTAATGTACCACTTTTATACACAACATGAACCAGACAGCATACGGTAACATCATTTGCCTGTGACTTGTAAACATGCACACTGTAAAACGAAAACTATTTACTAACAAAACACTAACAAAGTCAATAAAACACTAATATTAATATGAGAAAAGATTTAATGTATGTTTATGTGTTTGGTTAACCCTTTCCAGACACCGTCTCGAGAAACATCAGTATTATTTGCAACCATCATCAAATACCTTGTTTGGATAACTACTTACTCTTTACATTTAATCTAGAAAGCTGCTGATGAATTCCAAAGACCTATGCACTGGCTGAGGAGAAATCTGGAACTAAACTTCAAATGATATTCAGATTAGCTCACAAGATATCAACTATTGTTTAAGATTTTAATCAGATGTTATATAGTGTGTTTAACTGCAAGGACACAATTACAACTTACATAAATGGTTTTAATCAACTCTAGTAGTGTCTAACACTTTAAAACAGTACTTGGTGTGAGTTGTCATTAGCGCAGGAACCGAAGGGAACCGAAGGGAAGCGAAGGAAAGGGAATCCCACCCAGTATCAGAAACAGGTAGATTTGTCCCACCCAAAAATTAAACCACAGAAAAACAGAAACTGTTAAAAAAAAATATTTTAAAAACGTGTTTTGGCAGCCTTCACAATTCACATGCTGCGTTTGGTGTTAGCAACTGGCTCTGGTTGTTAGGTGGTCTGGGTCTTTCACTTTGTTAAGGCTTGTGTTAAGATGCCTGTTCAGAAATATCCTGCAATCAGCAGCTTCACTGAGCCGAGCTCTCGCCTCGCTGAAGGATCGGGAAGCTTACGCCAGCTTTAAACACAAGGTCAGCGATGAGAGCGACGAAAAGCAACGATGACCATATATACTGTAATAAAACTACTTTAGTGTAATGTGTTGTTATGGTAACAGACTAGGAGGGGTTGGGTTAGCTAATGTTTATATTAACTTTAGTCAGAAAGCACTCTGAAACATAAAGTTACATTACTCTCTGGACACGTCCCAAACTGCAGACTGCTACTACCCTTAATACATAAAAAATATAATACAATAAATAAAAGTAAATAAATGAATGAATAAATAAAAGGACAGCCTTGTTAAAAGTGCTTTCAGTAGTGCAGTATGTAATGTTCCAGAGGGTGCTATTCGGGACACAGCCTTACTGTCTAACATTAATGTTAGTCTTGTCTAGTCAGGAAACCTTAACATAAAAAAAAAATGTCATTTAATCTCAGCAATATGCCACCAAAGAAACTTTTTTATTTGGTTATATTTGTATATAATCCACACACTGCATACCATGTAATGTGGAGTATCTTATTTAGTTTGGAAAGTGCCCTTCAATTAGATTGATCTAATAATAAACAGAAGTACAGGTATTGTTGTACTTTGTTTATTTATTTGCACATGTACTGTATTTTTAACAACATTAAATGCTACGTCACTATACATCCAGTGATTTACTAGCTTACCTACAGTGGAATCATCCTATAGGTAATATTTTAGGGGATAGGGTGGGCTTTGATTCATATTAGCAAATGTGTCCCCCCCGTTCTTACGCCCTTGCGTGTCGTATCTCTTGGTACCTGCGTTGAAGGGTGTGCATCTTTTAAGTCTTGCTGCCCTACCTTGAGCAGATAGATGGGAATGTTGCTGAAGTCCACAGGGAGTTTGAGCAGGAAGCGAGCAGAGAATTCTCCTGTCTGCAAAACACAGCCATGAAGTTCATCAGTATACATACAAACACACAGATATAAAACCTGATGCTGTAGGCTGTAGACAGGACTGAAGTAGCTGTTTGGAGGAATAAACCTATAGCAGTCATAGAGTAAACGCTCAGCATGATTGTGCAATGGAGGGGAGCCAAGATGTTTTGCTTACTGCTTTCACCAGCCTAACTATGTTGTTTTCTGTAGCAAAATCACAGGGTGTCACTTTCTTTTATTTCTGCTGCAATTTAAAACTCAAAACAAAGCGCTCTGCGAATGACATAGATTTATGTATGTTTAATGACCTTGAGCCATTTCTTCATTCTTCTCAAATCTTCATAAAAACAGATTACCGTTTGTTGTTTACAGTCACGCTACATGAGTTCTTTGAGTTGCATCACCATAATATAAGCACTTCTTCAGCGTTTCCTAATCGTTGTCTGTTATCCCACAAACCACAGCTATATTTGCCACATCCCTTTAGAGGTAGAGCCCCATGAAGCAACGCATACGCCCACATGCTCACCCACACACACACTGCACTGTTCCCAAATTCGCTTGTATTGAGAAACAACTTGAAATGACAGCAGCAGCACGTTGGGCTCCTTCTGGGTTCGTACGTTTGGAGCAATTGTGCAATTTTCTTGTTTCTACAAGTGGTCTGCTGAGATTGGACCCCAAAGTAGCTGTTCTCAGGGTTCACACAGCAAAGCTGTGACACCAAAGTTGTCGGTGTCCTTCAAATAACACCTAATCCACAATCCAACTACCCTCAACACGCTGTTGTCGACACAGTCAGGAGGAGGTCTCAGAACAAACAACATAGTGATTAGTACCAATTACAATAAGTAGGTGGTCTCAAAGCAAACAATATGGTGACTTATACCAACTGTGTTAGGGGGAGGTCTAAAACCAAACAATGCAGTAATGAGGAGCAATTAGTAAGGTGAAGACCACAGAACCAACAACACACTGATTAGTGCCAATAGCAGTCAAGGGGAGGTCTTAAACCACATTACATGATTATTAGCACTAACTGCAGTCAGGAGGAGGTCTCAAAACAAACTGCACAATAATAGTACCAATCAGAGTCAGGAGGAGGTCTCAGAACCAACAACACTGTGATTAGTAGCAAACAGAGTCAGGAGGAGGTCTCAGAACCAACAACACTATGAATAGTACCAAGCAGAGTCAGAAGGAGGTCTCCAAATCAACAACACTGTGAATAGTACCAATCAGAGTCAGAAGGAGGTCTCTGAACCAACAACACTGTGAATGGTACCAATCAGAGTCAGAAGGAGGTCTCTGAACCAACAACACTGTGAATGGTACCAATCAGAGTCAGAAGGAGGTATCTGAACCAACAACACTGTGAATGGTACCAATCACAGTCAGTAGGGGGTATCTAAACCAACAACATTATGAATGGTACCAATCACAGTCAGTAGGGGGTCTCTAAACCAACAACACTATGAATGGTACCAATCACAGTCAGTAGGGGGTCTCTAAACCAACAACACTATGAATGGTACCAATCAGAGTCAGAAGGGGGTCTCCAAATCTACAACACAGTGAATAGTACCGACCAGAGTCAGTAGGGGGTCTCAGAACCAACAACATTGTGATTAGTACCAAACAGAGTCAGGAAGAGGTCTCAAAACAAACTGCACTATGATTAGTACAAATCACAGACAGGACAGGGTCTCAGAACAAGCAGTACAATGATCTATAGCTATCCCAGTCAAGGAGAGGTCTCAGGACAGACAGCGCAGTAATCAGTACCAATCTCAGTCAGTGGAGGTACAAACATCACAGTGATTAGTAACACTGATAAGGAGACGTGTTGAGCTGGCTGTGCACACCACAATGAACTCAAACAGCAGAGTTTGAAATGTCAGCTTCAATTAAAGTAGACTACCAGCTGAACACTTCAGGAGTCCAATCACTGCAGAACTAATGTGCAGAATTCAGAACTTTCTTAATTCATCCAACTGTACTTTCACAATTCATTACCATCTATCAAAAGAATGCATGATCAAAGTACTCTACAATATCAATGCATGATCTGAGAAAGACCAATAACTTCATCAGCGGCACAACAAAATCACCCTCCCTTGGTCCAACATCACACAGCATTTGACTGCTCAGTGCATAAAACAGACATCTGCTCCTCAAAAGTCCAGTTTCATTGGTTTTGGCTGCGGTCACCTCTTCCCCTTCCTCTGTGCTGGTAACCAGTGGTTTTCTTCGCAATAATAAATCATACCAGCTGCAAACAGTTTTCTCTGAACAGCTGATGTTGAAACATTTGTACTTTCAGGGACATCTAAGGACAAGCAGTCCAACTAATGTGTTCCTCATTGAACTTGAACTTCTAACAATGTAAAACCTACAGTTATTAGAATCAGGACAAAATGTAATGTTTTCACTCAATTAAACATGATCAAACATGTATGCTATGAAAATTGCTGCTGGATCCAAATGTCAGTGCATCCTCAGACGGTCATTGACGAGTTGAAGTACGAAGGCAAACTAACAATGCGGTGCACTGAACTGACATCATAAGACTGACAATATACAACAAGAAAACCAACAGGCTTTGTCAAATGTGGTAGTTAAACTGTTTTGGCAGTAGTAGCCTACAATTTGAGGAGCTGGTGTTATATAACAGAGGACTTCCTTTCAAGTGATGGCATTTCAACGTGCAGACACAATAGCTTGTTTGTAGCATCCATGTAGCTTTAGTTATATTCTAATTTCTTGAAAAACTTGTAAATTAGAAGATCCAATGAAACTTTAGGAGGAAAATCAGGGATCCTGGTCTATTCTAGGTCTAATCTACTGTTACTATATTAGTTAAGGCGGCATGCTGGGGTGGTGGTTAGCACTGCGGGCCATGTTCTCCCCATGCCTGAGTGGGTTTCCTCCGGGTACTCCAGTTTCCTCCCACAGTCCAAACACATGCATGTTAGGTTGATCGTTCACTCTAAATTGCCTGTAGGTGTGAGCGTGTGCGTGAGCGTGTGTTAGCCATGCGAGGGACTGGTGACTTGTCCATGGTAACCCTGTCTTCGCCCAATGATGCCTCCCCTGAAACCCCATGATAAAGTGGAAGATAATGGATGGGTGGACGGATATATTAGTTAAGATACGCTTTCAAATATGCATTAGCAATTAGCAATGCATTACCCAGCTGTTCTTGCGGCCAGCGTAGATCTCCATGCTGCGGCCGTAATTGGGGTCCTCTAGCAGACTGTCGTACTCGAAGAGCAGGCGTGAGCTGTCCCTCAGCCTTTGGCACTGGTACTGATGGTACTGCTGCAGGAGCTCCTTAACCAGCTGCAGGAGGCACTCAGGGTCTCCAGCGTCCCAGGCCACCAGATGCTATGGATAAACAAACAAGCGTACACAGTTAAGTTTTTGTGTACACAACATCTCAAAGTGATAAAAAAGATGATTTCTTAACAGAACGACAGGTTCTCACAGATATGGTGAAGTAAATAAAACAAAGGCAGGAAAGTGGACACATCTGCAGCGTCCGCTGCAAGCTGTTGATGGCTTATGGCTTGAGGGGCAGCGCTGGAAAGTTAATCGCTGAACTGTGCTGGTGATTATTATAACGCTGGATGGAAAACACCAAACGTAAGCTATATTTTGTACTCAACTGCAATAACAGACTGAATGATCAGCACAGCAGCTGCAAGGCCACACTTTAAAACACTGGCCTTCACAGGGTGTTTCAAATCGTTCAACATCTCAGCACTACAGCAAACACAAAGACAAGAGCCTGTATGGACAGATGGAACAGAGGACTGCTTTCTGGTGTCTGTTTTACATACAGTACTGTGAACACGTCAGAGGCCACTCTTCATTTCATGAAACACAAGTTCTGTTCTTTTTCAGTGTCAGGAAAAAAGCAGACTGCTCTGTGAATAATACCAAGTTCAGATTAAAGCTGGTTGCACGTTCTGCTTCTCGTGGTCTCAAACACATTCAGTGATGCTGAGGTCTGGACTGGGGTGGTCGATCCATTGTTCGGAAAACTCCAGCAGCTTTGCTCGTCTCCTTTTCTTAGTGTGGAGCTACTAGAGCAGCTAGACATCCTTTCAAACCCAAAGGGCTCAGGTGTCTTCTCACAGTGGACGGATAGACAGAGCGGAGTGGAGCTTGATGCTCTCCTCTCTCTCAAAGATCAAGTACTGTTTATCTGATGGGGACAGTTTAGATGGTCTACCAGGATCTGCCTGGTTGTTAGATGTCCCAACATCGTTGAAATCATTTAATGTTTTTTAAACCACTTCAGTTTTTATTTCAGAAAACTATTCAAAGACATCCATGGCACCAATAAATTAAATGGCATCAATATGATTTAGTTATTATTAATAATAATAATAATAATACATTATTACATTAAATATACTTCAACAACATCTCAATTCTTTCAGATTATTTATTTTTTTTAAAACTCCACAGATTAAGGCTTTTATAAATACTCTAAGTTCTAATACTGCATGTCTGAAGAAAATAACACAGATATGGCTCACAGCAGTGGCATAGGCAAGGCTGTGCTTTCCTTCAGAACCGGAGACCTTAAAACAAGTGATCAAGCAAATCTGATCAGGGCTCAGTCGGCCATAACTACAACAATCCAGACTTGGTGAGCCAGTTGGGCCTGATCTTTCTCCTCTGGGAAAAACGGCAGCCCCACAGGATATCCTGATGCGGAGAGGTTGCTTTCATCCTCTGACCCTTTGTGCCTCGGCCCAGACGCCAGGACTGCGGAATCCAGCCGTCCTCTGCCAAAGCATTTCAACAATGTGCCGCAAGAAGACGGGAACTATAGGCTACAGAAGATTAATGTGTAAAGAGGAAAAGACTGTTCATTTACTGGGAGAGATAAGGAAGCTTGTAGCCTTGTGTCGATGCCATTCGGTCCACATCGCGCACAATGGCTCGGTATTTGAGGATTTTACAAGCAATTAGGAACAGGATGTTTCTAAAATACGTTGTAAACACAGGACTAATAATCCGAGCGCTGGCATCAAGGTTGGGGATACGTGTAGCAGCGAGCGGAGCTGAGTGGGTGTACGCCCGTAACAATGCTCGCTGTTCCAGAGGCTGCCTAAGAGTGGGGGTGGTGGGGGGGGGGGTTCTCGCATGCCAGCACGGTCTACTTCCTTCTTTTCCGCAGACCTCGCCTCCTACAAGCTGACCTCATTTGCATAGGTGATCCCAATTTGCATGAGCTTGCCTGACGAGGCCAGCGAACAGGTATGCAAATAAAACGGCGGAAGGGCCAAAAAAAAAAAAAAAAAAAAAAAACACAAATCGCCACCTTTCCACGAAGCGCTCCACCATCCTCCTCGCTTGGCCTAATTCTACCAAACAGCGTTTGTGCCTCTCCGAGGGGAACGCTGCTCTCTGATGCGTGAGGCATACGAGAGCTCAAATTAAATTCTAGTGACAACACTGCGAAAAAAAAAAGAAGAGGAAAAACAACAGGCATTAAATACATCTACTCCAACGAGTAAATAAACATTTGGACGATCAGTAGGGGCCTCGCTAGTCGAGGGTTAAGAGCCAGACATAGAAGCCTGTCTGTAGTCTCCGGCCTAAGAAACCAAACAAGTGCGGTGTCTTAATGAGTTTGTCACACGCCTCTTAGACTTTTCAAATAACGCTGATGCAATTCCAGTCTGATTCGCAGTGCCTCTCTGACTCATTCTGTCTACAAGCCTCACTGAGTCACGGATGGTCAGCACAGAAGCGGGCAGAGAGGACGCTGGGTGTCCATTCGGGTGCACGTTATGTAACTTATTAAGTGCACGATCCGGAGAGCAGCAGCTGAGCTGAACGGATCAAATCAAAATGTCTCAAGTTGATGGAAGAAAGGAAGGAAGGAAGGAAGGAAGAATGCTAAGACAGAGAGGCCGAGGGCTCAGCTGTGCTACAACATAACGATCGGGAACAGAGTCTGCTTTGGAGAGGTAATTCTGAGAGGAGCACAGCCAGCACATAATAATACTGGTGAGCATGCACATGTACGCAAACACTTTAATCTAAAGTCTAAAACATTACCTCTTGTATATAGAACTTTCCCCTCCATCTCCTCTGAACCTCAAATCTGCTATACACCAGTTGCACTGAGCTGACCTGCGACCCTAAGCCTCCACTAACACAGAAATAGCTCTTCCGAGGAAACACTGTGCCTCATGATAATATAGTAAATACAGCAGACCGTAAGAGTCTTCCTCAGCCTGGAATCCAACGCTTCCTAAACTAACACTCAGGAAATTTCCCCTTAAAAGGCCTGCCTGGAGTTTCTGGGTAAACCGCGTCAACCCCCTACTCACTCCACTCCTGTCTTTAAGAACCCATAACGCCACCATTCATTCCATTTTCTATTTCTTTTCCTTTCAGTGTGACCTGGGCGAAGCAACCGTCATGATCTGTTCTAAAGAAATCGTTCTGATTCTACGCAGGAGGAGCAGTCATGAGAAAGTTCATGAGAGGAGTTGTTTCCTGGACAGTGTTGTGCTTAACAAATTGACATGACTTCACTGTCCAGACTTGTTCTCTGCAATTACCAGGAGTGCTGCTTGTGAGATCACTGTTCCTTTGTTGCACATGGAGTTTAAAGTCAATCAAAAGCACACAGAAACTCAAAATGAATCTCCTGACCCCCCACCTAAAAAACACAAATACTCTACTGTACCGCTTTGCGAGCTATTCTGACTTTGCAGAGTTATAAAAAGGTTTGTTTTGTGGCTTCATTTTGCTGAAAAACTGGGATTTGGTGCAAAAAAAGTCAGAAATAGCCCGTCAGCCTCTTTAGCGCTTTGGCAAAAAAAAAGAGACTGCATGCTGAGAGCAGCTGAGTTTCTGAAATTAGATGCTGTAGTTTATTTAGTATAATATTATCCATTTTTATTTCTTTTAAAAAATGTAACACTGATGAAATACTGTGTGTATGTAGACACTTGTGTTCACTGTTTAAAAGCTGTTATCTTAGCAATAAGTGTATGTTCACCAGTAAGAACACCAGATATGATTAGAACAGATAGTAAATAATCATACGTACAATACAAAGTAACATGAAAATCTTATTGTGAGAGAAGTAGATCATATCTTGAGCTCCAGGTTGAAGAACAAAGTGTAGTTCCAGATTTCTCCTGGACGCCCCAGACATTGTATAAATGTATTCAGTTCCTTCAGCAGCAATCTTGATTTAGCTTAATGAAGTACTGAGCAGTCAGAGCAGGCATTAGATGGGAACTGTAAATAATACTGGGTTGTTTCCACAAGCTTGGAAAGGGTTAAATAAACACACTGATGTATGTAAAAGCACAACTTACTCTATTAATACTGTTTAAATATTTAAAAAATAAATAAAAATTGACTCCCAGGTTCATTTTGCAGAAAAAAATGGCATTTGGTGGAAAAGACCTCAGCCAGTAATAGCCAGTCAGTGTCTTAAGTGCTTTGGCAAAAATGGACACTGCACGCTGAGCACAGTTGAGTTTGACCTCAGTCCCCAAACAGAAGAGGTCATCCCAAGCATCTAAAGCATTCAGCATCCAAGCACAATACCAGACTGCACAGGCTACAAGAAGCCCTCACTGAACCACAGATGATCACATAACCACAGCGAAAACCGCCCACCAATGTGGCCTGGTATCCACTGTCCACTGCCCTGACCAGTCACTGCCCTATCAATACTCTCACTCTGTCTGCCAAGGTCAGAGGTCAAACCCATTATCACGACTATAATGAGAGAGCAAAGTGTTGCGGCATGACTCTGGCCGGCCAGCAGCAGAGCTGAAAATAACCGGCCCTGATCAGGGCACAATGGTGCGGTCGTGTCCGCTGACCTTTGTCCGTCTGACTGTCTGGCTACATGTGGCTCTATGGATCAATATCAGGGAGGAGAAAGAGGCCATTGTGTTTGAACGGGCTGGGTCCGTTCGCTCTGCCGGTGCAGGAAGTTGGGGTGAGGGCAGGACACTCGCGCTGGTGGTGATGTCAGCATTTACCAGTATGAACGGGATTCCCGAAAAAGAGTGGGCAAGGAGGATAAAAAAACAAAGATGGTTATTGAAGCAAGGGTGGAGTGAGGGAGAAAAGAGAGACAGGAAACAGGAGAACGGACAAGCACTGTGTCTATTATTTGATTAAACTGTTACGCTTAAGAAAGAAAATCACTGATTGAGATATCAACAGTGAGGAGCTGGTTGAAATTCTTCTCTGCTTTCTTATAGAAGAAGCAGAGCCTAATAAATACAGTACAACCTGGAAAAGAAAATACAGGAGGTCATAGAAAGTTATAGAGGTAATGATATATTCAAGGTTTTGCTCCAATTTCTATGCTGCTATTTAAAGAAAAAAATTTCACATGAACATTATGACGTATTCGACTACTTTTAAGTTTTTTTAACTTTTAAGTTAATATTCAGACGATTTGTTTGGATCTAATTATCAGTGGATGTTGCACAAATCTTCACACTAATTAAAGCAAAAGAGGGACCAAACACCAGGAAATTAAATGAAGTAGTAGATTTATTATGGTCAGTATATCATTATTTATATCATTAACATTACTAGTAAAAATGTTACACTAATAAAATACTTTGTATTAAAAAAAGTGTGTACACTCATTGTTTGGAACTCTATATCTGATCAATAAGTGTATGTTCACCAGTAGGAACACCAGATATCATTAAAATAGATGTAAATAATCATACATACAATACAAAGTAACATGAATATCTTATTGGGAAAGAAGTAGATCATATCTTGAGCTCCAGTTTGAAGAACAAAGTGTAGTTCCAGATTTCTCCTGGACGCCCCAGACATTGTATGAATGAATGCAATCTTGGTTTAGCTTAATGAAGTACTGAACAGTCAAAGCAGGTATTAGATGAGAACTGTAAATAATACTGGGTTGTTTCCACAAGGAGAAGCTTGGAAAGGGTTAAATAAACACACTGACTTTTGTAAACGCTCTACTTACTGTATTAACACGGTTTTGATATTTAAAAAATAAAATAGTTTGCTGAGCTAAAGCTGTCTGAAAAAATAGCCTTTAAAATATAATAATGTAACCAAGTGACTAACACCTTTGCACGGTACTGTATATATAGACACACAAACTCTTTTCTAAAGCCATTAATATTTTTTTACTCCCAAAAAAATTTTATATTCTTTACAATTTTAAGGACAGTGTGTTACTGCTTGGTTTAACTGCTGGGCCAATTGTAGATTTCTAAATACTGATCAGAATAATCAGCAGACTAGTCAGTTACCAATAAAATGAAAACTCTCTAAAATCTTTGTGTCAGGATTACTATCCAAAAGATTTCCACAGCCCCGCAGCCTACAGTGGACTGAAAACTTTTTAATTCCCAACAACGGTGGCAGTGTCACGGTTGTGTTGAGGCTTAGAACAATAAAACAAAGGCCTACACAGGTACAGTGATGCAATATTTACAGTCTTGCTGACTCACTCAGAAAAAGTCCTGCCTGCCTGGAAACTAACTCTTATTCTGGGGAGGACAAAGACATCTTTCACCTCTTCGACCACAGCAATAAGTGTACGTGTATGCAAGCACAGTCCCAGTAAGTACACAGGTCTTCCTCCTCGTAAGAAACTGATTACAGAGTTTAGATTAGATTCTCGAAAACTGTTACAGTAAGAATGTACAGGAAGGTAAACAGAGATGCTATGTGGCTACAGAATCATATCAGTGGGATTCTTTTATGCGTCACTATCCTGTCGTGAAATATCCTGAGTCATAAAAAAAATAATAAAAAAAAAGAATCACAAAACAATCTTATACCCAGTAAAAAAAAAAACAAAAAAAAACTCACGCTCACCCAGAGACCTGAAGAAGTTTTACTTAGCAGGACTGGAGAATGGAAAAAAGGAGGAGCTTACTAATCCAGGCAGGTTTGGAGTAACAAACTGGTCACGGCTTTCAAATAGATAGAAATGAAAGGCTTGGAACCACAGAAAACATGACCGTACATAACTCTGTTTAACAAGCTCTGCAGCAAATTACTAACAGCCTAGTCTAGTAATATAAAGTTATGTGTGTTATAGGTGTGGACATGTTAGGCACCATATTTTCATCTATATTGTATATGTTACAATTACAGTTAGAATTTAAAACTTTTTGCCACTTATGTTTGGCCACAAAGGAATTTGATCTCAGTATTAAACCCATCCGTGAAACACCTACATACACACACACACACACACACACTAGGGGCAGTGAGTTCTACCCACAGAGCCGGGGAAGCTGTTGGGAGTTAGGTGTCTTGCTCAAGGGAGCTTCAGTCATGTCATGTTGGTCCAGGTCGGTTCCCGAACATCCAACGATATAATTTTCTACACACACACATACATATACAGTATATACAGTATATGTATATATATACACACACACACACACACACACACATAAATACATACACACACAAATACAAATATGTATACTTTTACAGACACACACACACACATACACACACATTATATATATATATATATATATATATATATATATATATATATATATATATATATATATATATATATATATATATAATACAGTACAGTATATATATAATATAGTACAATTTATATATCGTCGGTGTCCAATGAAAAATAATCTCCAAAATTTCAACTTTACAGGACAGGACTTTTATTTTCAATGGAAGTTAATGGAACCAGAATTGTATCCAAACTTCTACTGGTTCATTCATCATGAAATTTGACACAATGTAAAGGACCATTGGAGTGTTCATGTGATGTAGAAAAATCAAAATCACCAAAAATGAAGATTAATGTTTTTAATTGGACCGTGGCGATATAGCCTTAACACATGGTCGTCATTAAAATTTACTTACGCTAAAAGTACTTGTTAAAGACCATTAAACAAAAAAAAACACACACAGAAATCAAAACTGAGAATCATCATATAACCCCTTTTTGACAGCCTGATTTGTACCTGAATCAAAGAAAGAGATTCTCACCCACAATGTGTAAATCCTCTACAAATGAGTTACCTTTCTCTGTTACACCAATCCAGATTGATTTAGCCTCAATTTATACATTTCTAAACACAAATATATCAGCACGGACAGGTACGCGAGTGAAAAATACTGGATAGAGGAATCGGCATAGACTCCTCAAATTAGTGCATCCTCTATGGCAGTGGCGCTGTGGTTAAATGAGCTCTGTCTGAGTTTGCAGAAGTAAAGGCCCTTTCACTTGCACAGCCTACTACTGCTGATTAAGGAACTGTCTGCGTTTTAGACAAGTTTGGCATGAGATCGTGGGCTACACACAACTTTTGGAAAGTGGAACAGGATGTTCTGAAGTGACAGATGAGGATCACTAAAGCTCAATTAACGTTTGTCATGAATTTATTTTTATTACGTGTGAATCATCTTATTGTGCTTCTTTTAAACAGACATCATATCGGTCATCAGCCGTCGCAGCAGGTGTCATGAAAATTCACCGAAATGAGAATTAAAAGTTTCTACTCTGTTTCCTCACTGTAACCAGATGTTCTTTTGTGAACAGCAACAATAAACAAGTTAGAAATGCAGCTTCAAATGCTGTAATATGGATATGTGTGTGGCCTGACGTTAGTCTGTGCCGCAGACAGATGTGTCGTGGGCACGCCGCCTCCGCACGCTGCCGTTTCTCTGTGGTGTTTAGAGGAAACACCCAGTTTTTCGAACCCTGGCGCTGAACTCCCACACAGAACAGAGTGGCCGGCTGGAGTGCCAGCGTATCTGCTCGTTCTGAGAGGTGCTGCGAAGTTTGTTCTCTGTAAACAGCTGGTACATCATCCAAACAAGTGGCATGAGTCAGGAAAAACACTGAGTCCAGCGGTTAATTGTCAAAGGGGGGGGTCTCGGCAGCTTACAGCGGTCGGAAACTGACCTTTAGTCCGCGATGGCAGTGACGGTGTCATAGTTGTGCTGGGGCTACAACTAAAAAGGGAAAAGCTAAGACCTTCACAGGTACAGTGATTCATTATCTACAGGCTTTCTGACTCATTCTGTACAGTAAATGATGAGCATAATACTGACGCTGATATCGAACAAACACCGTCAAATCAAACTTCACTCCGAGCCCAAGGCCGCAGGGAAACAGAGCAACAAATAAAATTAGCGCTGTGTGAATTAGCACTCTTAGTCATACATTTCATGTTAGCTTTTCTTTTTACTAGAGCAGAAATAAAACTAAGTCCTGCTGAGAGACTGACTTTGAGTGGTTTGTTTAGCAATCTGAGTTGCCAATGCACAATTAAAACTGTGTTACTTTCCTAGAAGAGTCCTGGAAACTGGAAGATAATCTACAGCGACTTATTAAGTGTCTAGCTTGTGCTGAATCCAATTTATGGTGATGGAACTATGTGGACAGCTGCTGTCTGAAATTCAGCGATAATTATGTGAGCCTTATATATTTGTTTAAGCATCTGAGCGATTTGAGACTCGCTGGCAACCAGTTCCAAAAAAATCAGAGCAATCTTAAGAGGCGTATTAAAGAAGAAATTAAAAAAGAAAAGAGTATTAAATTAATCTGAGCCAGTGTCTAATTCCAGTGTGGGCAAGTGTTCTGTTTTTCTCCTGAAAGTGCCAAATTGAAGATCACTCTAAATTGAACTTGTCATGTGTTTAAAAGGACTTGGCTTAAGATGTCCACGGCGTTCTCTGCACACGAATATTCCTCGGCATGAAAAGTGAGCGATGTCCCTAATAGACACACTCAGTGAGTAAACTACATCAACTATATATCAGGGAGGAAATTCTATATGGAACTGTAGGTCAGTGTCTACATGCAATACTTTTCATATACATATCGGTCAATGCTGATACCAATTTAGATAATCACACGTTTCTAAACTGGAGAAATAAAGTATAGCAATCACCCTGATTAGCTTTACAGACACACTACAGCTCTGAAGTTTGGAATCAGTTGTCATATCAATACTTGAGTAACAACTTGTGCAGTGCAGTTGTGTATATTTACAAACACAACAAAACTAGACAAACATGATGAAAAAAGCAAAGCAATGCTCTAAACTAAGCACCAAAAACTATGTAGTTGCTAATTCGCCCCCTAGTGGAGAATTTTAGCACTGCTAAAATTGAATGAGTGAGTGAATGTGAGTGAGTAGGTGCTTCGCATCTTATAAAAAATTTTTTAGTCTTATTTAAACTATAATAATCTCTTTACAGTCCTTTAGGGTGATACCAAATATTATATTAAGTGTTATTTAAATGATTGGAATAACTATTTGAGAGCACTGATTATTGATATTAAGAGTTGATCAATGCATTCTGGATCTTAATTGGTCAGTATCTTCCGCTTTATCCCAATAGTTGTGGTCATGGGGAGGCTGGAGCCAATACCAGTGTCATCAGGCAAAGCCGGGATACACCATGGACAGGTCGCCAGTCCATTGCATGGCCAGCACACACTCACACCTACGGGCAATTTAGAGTGACTGATCAACCTAACATGAACGTGTTTGGACTGTGGTAGGAAACCGGAGTACCTGGAGGAAACCCACTGAAGCATGGGGGAAGCATGCAAACACCACAAAAAAGGCCCAGAACGGGAATCTGACCTGGATTGTAGTGAGACGACATCACTAACCACTACACCAGCATGCCGTCATCAGTTGGAATTATTTATCTTAAATCTTAACATGTCTGATGATCATTAACTATTTTGGTTTTGACAAACTATTCGCCAAAACTAATAAGATTTCAATAAGCACCCTACACAATAACTAACTGAAGTACATAAAAGAGAACACCTCCAATGCCTCAATATATCGAGCGTTGCCTAACATGACCTTAACGGTTTTCGGATTTCAGGAAAAAAAAAGGTCCGCACCCATCCGTTCCAGCATAATTCTCTCTCTCTCTTTCCCGACGTGTTCATCGTCAGTTACCGCCGTGAATGTGATGAAACAAAGGTTTGAAAACATTCCCATGTCTGTTAGTGGGCTGCGCAGATAATGGCTGGAGTGATCACAGAGGCCTGTAACTGTGCAGAACAGGAAGGAAGAGGAAACGGGGTAGTCGAGTGTGCCCAGGTTGGCCTGACTCTCTTTATGGTCACTCGGGGCTCCATTGTTGTGGCTTTTTACGGGGCACAAGCTGTTCTGTACTCGCAAAGGGAAGAGCAAATACTCTGCCAGAACGCTGGACCTTCAGCCACAGGCCGGTTATCCTTGCCTCACCTCTCCCACCGCGACTGGGATGCACAATAAAATGTTCACTAATTGTAAAACAATACCAGCCAAGCAAATAAGCCTATAACCAGTTGCTGAAGGCTTTATTGTGTGCTGTTAGAAGCAGTGAGTGATATAACAAGCATGTAAATACGACACTATCCAGTGTCTACAAGTACAATGATATTAATTCTACATTTCACCCATTGTACAGCACTAAAAGCAATAAAACCTAGATATGCTGTCTGGAAGAATTAAGGCATTCATATAATCAACAAATGCTAACTATTTTGGTGAAACCAGTGGACCACATGGACAGTTTATACCGTCTTTTAAATATGCAAGATAAGATTTTTAGTTTAAAACATCCCAAAATTAACAAGAATTATCAACATCTCCTAATAGCATGCTGTTCATCAAGAGGTGTCACTGTAGCGCTAAGCCTGCCATCTGTCCAACGTAAGAGGATGGAGAAGCAACACAGCCCTGACGGAGTATTCTAACCTCTTATCAATCATGCTGAAGGTTCTGCTCCCAGTTACAACATTTATGGACAGGTAGCCAATGAATGGTTGAGTAAACTCAATGATGGCTGAAGCTCTTGGCAGGTAAGTGCCGCAAACCAACTTCCAGCAAGAAACCAAGTCTGGTGAGTCTGGCGGTGAAGTTATATAAATAGAAGCAAAACAATGTTGTAGCTTTCCACCTCCGGTTTGATACGGAACTGAATGGTAAGTAAACAGCTGTCTTATCACTGAGGAGTAGGGACTGTGCTCTTCTCTAGCGTCCGCCACTACTGTTGGAGGTATGACTTTGGCAGGTTTTGTCATCTAACAAATTGCTATTTTAAGGCTGATTTATGCAAATGATCTGTTTCTGATTGAGGATCTTATATATATATATATATATATATATATATATATATAGTGTATGGTGGCTCCAAAATAGCCTGTAAAAAAATCTATATATATATATATAGTGTATGGTAAAAAAAATCTATATATATATATATATATATATATATATATATATATAGTGTATGGTGGCTCCAAAATAGCCTGTAAAAAAAATCTGGTTCCATTGACTTACATTGAAAGCAGAGACTGTTTTGGTCCTCTCCTGGAGGTTGCCGGTTTGGAGACACTTGATAGCGACGATATGCAAATATGTTGGTGGCATCACAAAAACAATACATTCAAAAAGCACCGCTCTGTTTTTGCTATTCATACATGAGCTGTATGAAATTGATTGTGAAAGGTAGGCTTTAAAATAGGATTATGTATTGGCATGAACCTTGTGGTAAGATTTGTATCATGGTACAGGGGTCATTTAATATTTTGCAATACTGTAAGCAATGTAAGAGTTCACAAGTTTTTAAATATATATTCAAGAAAACTGTCATAGTACAGGAAAAAAGCACCACAACATCTATGGGTTTACACCTTTACACTACTTGTTTATGTTGGACTGGAGGAGTCTATTGGTGCAAAAGATAGTATTGAGATTTTTTTAAAAGATCTGTGGTCTGCTGGAGCGGCAGCAACTCGCGGGCAGACAAGAAGAGCCTGGGCAAACTCGTTAAGAGGGCCGGCTCTGTCCTGGGATGCCCCCTAGACCCAGTGCACGTGGGAGACAGGAAGATGTTAGCCAAGCTGGCATCCATGCTGGAGAATGACTCCCACCCCATGCTTAAGACTCTTACAGCACTGGGCAGCTCCTTCAGCGACAGGCTGCTTCACCCCAAGTGTGTAAGGGCGTGGTATCGCAGGTCCTTCCTTCCTGCTGCTGTTAGACTCTACAACCAGCACTGCTCTCAGCAGACCACACATACACAGCAGACCACATACACACACGCACTTAAACGCTACACACTTACAGGAAATAGATTTTTTTTCCTCCTGTGCAATTAAGTGGCAATGTGCAGTTATCTGTAAATATATTCTTATATATATTCTTAATATATTTAATATTTTCAATATTTTTTTTTCACACTTCTACTTTGAAACATCAACAATGTTTGCATTCTAAATCAAATATTATTTCTAAAAAAAAAAAGTCAAATTCCATAATTGCTGAATAAAAGCCCTGTCCTTCCACTCCACATTTCCACTATTGTCCTGTTCATTCTAGTGGTCAGCTCTAATTTACTGGAGCAGATAATGATTTTAGCATACTTTTACATACAACAGAGTCCTGCTCATATCCGCCGACTCCAGGAAGAGGAGTGAACACTGGACTCAATCTTCTCCCAATCTTCAAACAGAGTCTTGCTGACAGCGTGCCATGACAACTCTTGAAATATCTGCTCTTCAGCGGACAGCAGGCCAGTCTCAGCTTATTTGTTCTGTTTCCTCATTGTGAAACGCTTTGTCTGTAACATTTCAGCTCCTGATTCTTACAGACAGAGAATGACCTGAGAGCGGCCTCCTCTATACTGGAATTTACACAGTGTGGGTATTTCCCAGAGAACTGTCAGGCTTCAGGTGCTCAAAGACAGAATGAAGGGAGGACGTTATTTATGATTACTGGACCAACCACTAATCAAACCTTTTTCAAAGTAGATTCCTAAAGACAGACCAAGTCATGTCTGGGAAACTCCGAAAGAGCTGATTTAAGGTTTAGATTAGGTAACCCGTGTGTGTGGAGGTGTTTGTGCTTGTCCGTTTTTGTTTTCTTATGTTTTAAGGGCTAAATATGTCCTGGCTTTGTAGGAGAACAGAGGAAAAACATGGTGAACCTGCATGAGCAACATGGCTGTGGACTGATAAAATCACTTCTGGGTTTAAGCTGAAAAGGTTCTTGTTATCTATAGTAACTGCACTGCACAAAAAATACAAACTACTCTAAACTACTATTTATATAGTTTTCAGTCTATGTGGACATTACATTACCCATTTCTAGTAAAATAAATAGTTAGAAGCTTTAAACTCATCAGCTTTATTACAGCTTTCACTCTTTTCAGGCAACACGCTTTTAGTGCTTTGAAAAATATTTTTCCAAAGTTCAGTCTTCAAAGTTGGTTGTGTGATTCAAAACATTGGGCAGATACACTTGTGAATTTGTAGGGTTGCACCTAGCAATTAATTTCTTAATAGATTAATCTAACAATTCATTTTTCGATTATTCGATTAATCTAACAACTAAATTTTAGATTACTCAAATGTGAGTGTGTTACGAATAAATTTTTTTATTGTTTTGTTATGGATTTGTAGCAAATGGATGATTTTGTGTATACATAAAACATATATATAACAACAAAAAAAAGTCCAATCGGAGCTTAGTCTTTTAGTCTTTAACCTTTTATAGATCTTAAAGGGTATCTTGTGATCTATAAAAGGTTAAAGACTAAAAGACTAGGCTCCGATTGGACTTTTACAGGCACAAATGACACGTAACCTCACAGACAAGAAATCGGACCATTAGTGGACTATATATTTGGCAGAGATCCATTTGAGAAGCAGCTATGTGTGATTTAAAGCTCTCGCGGTATCGAGAACAGTCTTGGGTCTCTACACTGGACGATTAAGGAACTGTTAGCAATGAGACTTTTCAAGTGACACCACTGAAAGAAACATGTTACACGTGTGAATAATCTTAAAATAATTTACTAAGATAAGATAAACAGGTGCTGTCCTGCTGCTGTGTTGACGAAGCTCTAAGGGATGTTTGAGCTTCAAGTGCTCGTGTATAGCAGTTGTACTGGTGTGATCATCTCCACTGTGCAGAGCTGACAGAGCACCACACTGTTGTGTTTCTGTGTGAAACACTCCCACAACTTTGATTGTTTGTAGCTGCAGCTTGTGCTCCAGATAAATCCATGCTTTCAGTAGGCGCGGCCACATTGGCCGCATCAACACATTATGCTAATCGATATAATTACGTAATCGATTACGCCGCTGCTTTGCCCTAGGGGTTGTTCTATTTTTTTCTATATCTACTTGTTTACTCCTAAGTGGGGGCCACTTACATTCCTTTCAAACTTCCCAAGCCATCCTCAGCTCCCACAGGTGTTTATAACTAACTTCCAGTCAAAAGGCTGTGCTGACTACCCTTGGTAGCAAAACATATTAAGGTCCTGTTAATCTTGTCCTCTGCCACAGTGTGAAATAAATATCTTATCACAGGCTTGTCAAAGGATCAACAGTCCTTTACTTTTCTGCACTGGGTCCTAAAATCGTTCCAGTACGTTCCCAGTGGGCTTTCCTGGCAACTCCCCTGTTGACATGAAGGGCACAAGCACCCCATGCCAAAACACAAGCCCCTCTGGCTCTCTATTGTCAGGCCTCCATCTCTCCGTCTAGTTCCAGGAGACTCGTAAAAACAAAACGAGTGGCGCGGGCTGCCAGAAGCGTGCCCTGTGGAGTTCTTATCCCATTCCCGTACACTAATGAGAGGCCCCACAGTGGGGACTGATGGGAAATCATGGGCTCTCAGGGGGAAAAGGGGGGGTAGATGCCAAGCACTACAGGCATGAGATCCGTAGAGGTGATATAATATCCTCTCATTGTGAGCCTGAATGGGTTACCCAACATTGTTTGGTATATTAGTCCTTTTTTCAGTATTATTAGAAATATTCATTGTTTCAAATATCCATGAAAAATGTGACAAAGAATAAGAGGCAGTAGTGCTGAAAATGATGGGACGTAGGCAACTACTGAGTTCACACATTTAGTACTACTGAACAGTATATTTGCACTTGATTTTTAATTACAGCTTTATTTGTATATCATAGAACCTAAAGGTGAATTTCTAAACTCTGTTTATATATATATATATATATATATATATATATGATTCTCAAAACACAGAATTGATTATTAATTAACAGTTTACATGTAAAGATTCCTGGCTGAGAGTGAATCATTGTGTGTTGGGTTTAACCTTGTGACCACTAGATAGCAGTGCTGTAATCCATTCAGCTCTACTCCAACATTGACAAGCAGCACAAGGACGCAATGCTATTGTAAACATTGGCCAACCTGTGCATATAGTGGTGTGTTTTTATAGTACGATTTTAAAAATCGCAATATCGCAGTATATCACAACATATTGAATCGTGACTGCTGGTGATACAATACGTATTGTATCATTGTATCACCAGGTTCTTGCCAATACACAGCCCTAATACACAAACACACACACACACATTTTATATATATATATATATATATATATATATATATATATATATATATATATATATATATTATCACATGGAGATATAAAATATGGAGGTATAAAGAGTTATTAAGAGTGGTTAGATGTGAAATGGTGCATTCTAGGGAAAAAAAGATTTCTCAGATTTTGTTGCAGTGGTGCTAATAGAGAGCAGGTCTTGCATTGTCTGCTGTGCAAATGCAGTTTTATGTACTATTTATAACATCCAGTAAAGCAGCATGTGTTCTCTGAATACTTATATGTAATGTAGATAATGGTGAAATAGTGGTAGATCAGAATAAATATGCTTTCTTTGGCTACTATTTTGCCTTCCAGTACACTGCTCTTATATATATATATATATATATATATATATATATATATATATATATATATATATATATATATATATATATATATATGAAAATAATTATAAAATGTGACGAATATAGACACATGAATTTCTTTGGACAGCGATGATATTCTTGTTACACTGTACTGAGTAAAAATTAGAAACCACTCTTCATTTATTTAATATCCGGTCAAAATAGTCATTACATATTTTTTAGAGTAAAGGAAACAAAAGCAGAAAACACATTTAACAAACAAATGAATTAACAAAAAAAAGAATTCATTTCTTTGTTTAGTATTTAATTTGTCCACACTTGACTTTATTCAGTGTGGTTTATGGTAAAACCCTTTTGTAGAAACTTCCTCTCAGAAGTAACAGGGCCTAAACATCTCAAGGGTTTAATGCTTCTAAAAGCTCTCTCAGTTATGGTATATGGTATGTTTACAGACACATTGTCTGACATCCTTTTACGACAGACTTTTTGGGCCTAAAACAGAGTTTTTTTAAAGCCACTATAGACGCAGGAGCCTATGCAGTGTACTGGAAGGCAAAATAGTAGCCAAAGAAAGCGTATTTATTCAGATCTACTACTATTTCACCATCATCTACGTTACATATAAGTATTCAGAGAACACATGCTGCTTTACTGGAGGTTTTAAACAGTACATAAAACAGACATTGCAAGACCTGCTTTCTATTAGCACCACTGCAAAGAAATCGGAGTCCTTTTTTTCCCTAGAATGCACCATTTCACATCTAACCACTCCTAACAACTCGGTTTATATCTCCATGAGTGAATTACGTTACATTACTTGGACTAACCATTTTCATTGGAGTCTATGTGACTGCAAACAGAAAACACAGCCGAAAAAAAAAATCAACACTGGCAAATGTTCCTGAGTGGTAGCATGGTCAGATCCTTCTGACTAAAAGGTAGAAGACTGAATATCAGATATTTTACTTTAAAACGTAGTTTTTAGTAAAGAAAAAAAATATATATATATATTTTTAAATATCTAAGTACAACAACATACATGTCTTAACACCACTACGTCTCACACACCAGGGTTTATATAGACTACGGTGGAATGCAAGAACAGGCTATTTCTGGGTTGTTGTGCTTTGATCAGGGTAAACTGTCATGCAGCTGGACAACTCACTTAACTGGTGGACACTGTCCACAGTCAAAAGTGAATCAAGTCTATTTTGGACTGTGGCATAAAGACTGCATGCATCATTAATTTGAGCCTAAACAAGATATCAGCACAGGATGCGATATGCTTTGCTGTCTAGACTACAAACACAGTTTGCTAAAACTCAACAAACGACCCTTTGATCTCTCCTTTCATTTTCCTGTGACTCCAACCAGAGCTGTGACTACCACCTTAGCTTAACGTCCCACCAAAAAAAGCTGCTCCCTGTTTAGCAGCTATAAAAAACACTAATTAAAACCAAAATGAAGTTCTTGGACTGCACCACCCTGAGAGCGTCGCAGCATTAGCTCGCAGGCTAATTAAACTGATATTACTCAATGGAGCTCATGTGTAAGATACAAGACCGTTCACTGTAGCACGTGTTTAACTGCGTCACATCATCTCCATCACTCTACTTTCCAATAGATGTATCTAGTTCTTAAAAAGGAAACCCCTAGCAGCACCAAGATAAACAAATCACCAGATAAACAAATCACCAGATAAACAAAATCATGGCCATGTCATCAGATTGTTCTTCTGATCTTCTCATCACTGACAGGAACAAGATAATTTTTTTTTATCCATGAAATCTTGTGATAAAAACTGTGATAAAACGGATATAACAAGGCACCATTTGCTGACATCATTGGTGCGTCAGCAATGACGTACTGAGGACTAAACCTCAGGTGCTAATTGACACTTGATGGCTAGTTTCCTGATCCCAAAGGGTGATAATGGGGCACAACGCCACTTAATCAGAAAGTTACTCCCACCTTTAATATCCACAGTGAACAAGAGAACAACCTCCAATGCAGAATAACCAGAGGCCTGGACAAGAGAGTAATGAATAAAGCAGCTAGATGGTAAAAAGCTTTTCAGATTTTTCCACTCGTTATAACAACTTAAGTCAGATTTGGTCATGACACTGTCCTACATGATGTAACATTTCTTTAAATGTATATTATTGTTTGCTTGTAAATGGCATGTTACTATGTTTTATTTACATACAATGTGAAGTCTGTGCTGTGGTCTGTGCTGATGCAGACTAGGGGTGTAAGAAAATATGGAATATAGGGATATTATATTTAGTGATACTGTATTGATTCTCAAAAACACAGTATCAATACACAGATTCCTGGCAAACAGTGACTGATTGTGCGCTGTGTTTAAACCTCTGTCCACTAGATGTTGTAATCCATTTTCAGCTTCACTCCAACATTAACAAGCAGCACAAGGACGCAATGCTGCTGTAAGTCTTGACAAACCTGTTCATATAGTGGTGTGTTTTAATAGTAGGACTTGAAAAATAGCAATATATCACTTTACTTGCAGTAAATCATGGTATATTGTATTGTGACCACTGTATCACGATACATATTGTATTGCCAGGTTCTTGCCAATACACATCCTTAATGCAGACAGTGTAATAAAACATATAGCTGGTCATGCAGTATCATGATGCACTCGGAGGCTGCCAGGTTTTCTTAAGTCATTAATGCTGTTAATACATTTGCATAGTTTGACTCCTTCATGATTCCAAAGGGCGGCTAACACAAAGCTAATCGCGCTCTGTTGCCGTAACTCTGAGGCTCATTCAAAAAAACCCTTTACATGACAAGTTACATGATAGCTGTCTTCATAAAAGTAAAACCAAAGTTATTTCTAGCAGCTGCTGTGATGAAGAAGTGCGATGTCGGACCTAAACAACAAACCAATAAAAGAAACAGTGAAATGAAAAGTACCAGATGTGCATCTAAAATAGGACTTTGTAGCAAGAACCTGCCACAACAATATGTAATAATAATAATAAAAATAATTTATAATGCACCTTATATAGAAACATAAAAAACATGCAATTAAAAATGTATGTAAATGTTATTAAAAACAAGAAAAATCACGTTTTATGTTTAAAAGTTAATCTAAATAGATGTGCCTAAAGTAACGTTTTAAAAAAAGACTGTAGAAGCTTTTTTAATAGTGTCTGGTGAGGCATTCCACAGCCGAGGAGCTCTATAAGAAAATGCTTGCTCCCCCACTGACCTAAGTGTACAGACAGGCTGCTGTAAAATAATAGTATCAACAGAGCATAAAGTATAAAGGGAATACAGAACTTTATGAAATCACAGGTATTATAATCTAGAGGTAACAATTCAATATATTGTTGTAAAAATAATTAGATACTATAAAAACACACTACCATCGTAGCTATGCTAATACTAAAGTCAGCAGTGCGCCACTATGCTACTAGTTCTTAGTAGAAGAGTCTAATGGTTTAAGATATGTTACACTACTAGTGGTTCACCCCTCTTGACAAAGCAGGAGAAACAAACAAATACATGCTATAACACACATAGAGAAATATTTCCTTTCATATTAATGTTTTACACACACTTACACACACACACACACATAGTAGACCTGTAAGGTAGGTGTGTCTATTAGCGTGGACAGTGAGTGGACATGCTGTGCACTGCTGTGTCTGATCCACTTGTACCAGCACAACACACACTAACACACCACCACCACCACATCAGTGTCTCTGCAGTGCTGAGAATGACGCACCACCCAAATAATATCTGCTCCGCGGTTGTTCTATGCGGGGTCCTGATCATTAAACAACAGGGTGAAAAGGGTTAACAAAGTCTACAGAGACACAGATGGACTACAGTCTGTAAGTGAACCTGTATTGTTAATGGAGCTAATAAATAGAACAATGTGTGTAAAAACCAGGAGGTGGTTTTAATGTTATGGCTGACACACACACACACACACACACACACACACACACACACACACACACACCATATGTTATTCAATTGTGCAATGTGTACAGCCATGCTAACAACAATAATAATGCGTTTCTACACAGAGAAAAGGATTAAAAAGCACAAAAGACAGTCGCTGTTGGATTTGTCATTACGGATTTATTCTACATCTCTAAAAGCGCTCTAGTATGCAGTATTTATGTGATATTTGATCTTACATGTATGATGTCCTGTAGTGCCGTCACAGATATCAGACGGTTAAACACAATGAAGCACTGTCTGCTGCCAAGCTTTGCATGTAAATTATGAATTATAAATCAACACTGTATTTCTGAGTATTGATACAGAATCACATAATACTCCTAAAAAGCCTCACCTGTAACAAGACGCCATGAGCTGCACAAATTAGGACAGGAGGCTACAACTGCAGTCAGGTGGCAACTGCTGGCTATTTATATATATGGTATATACAGTCATCTATTAATAAAAAATAACAATGTAGCCACTGTTGCTCTTACTGGAAATGAGTGATGACAAACACTGACGAAACTGTGTTCATCCTGCTGATCTTCCTGTGATACTCATGTTCACGAAACTAATGTTATTTAATTACTGACAGTAATATGCTGATTATGGATGGATGGATGGATGGATGGATGGATGGATGGATGGATGGATGGATGGATGGATGGATGGATGGATGGATGGATGGATGGATGGATGGATGGATGGATGGATGGATGGATGGATGGATGGATGGATGGATGGATGGATGGATGGATGGATGGATGGATGGATGGATTATAAAGTAAACAGAATATACAGTATACAAAACAGATATAGAATTAATCAGTGTAAGCAGTGTAGACTAGTTTGGCACTGTGAATACACAGTTATGCAGTCAGCAGTGCAAATGATGAGCAGCAGTACTGTTTACATGTATAGACTGTGTACATGGTGTATAAAATAATAGAAATAATATAACCGTTATTATATATAGTGAACCGTATAGTTTAGGGCTGGGCAATATTGGGTGAATAAAAAAAAAATCAAAATTTTTTCACATTTATGCCCGATTCCGATTTTTTTAGTTCTTGTATAACAACGAAAAAAGAAAGTTTAATTCTTTTATTTTTTATTTAAATGGAAAATGTACATGTGCCAAAATAGAACAACAGCACCATCCAGAACTCTTCAACTTCTCTTTGTTTATCTTTGAGGGATTATGTCTTTTGCAATATGAAAAGCCACCGACTCCGTTATTGCTTTCCAACAATCGCAACTTTTGTCATACGGGGCAGCCCTGGCTAACGTGTTTCATGCTGTTGTGTCAGACAACAGGCCTTTGGCGACAACAGACTTTCGACACAGTCTACAAATTACATGGTTTTGTTCAACATAAAAAAAAAAAAAAAAAAAAAAAATATATATATATATATATATATATATATATATAACTGATAACTGACATAAAGGTCCGGAGTGTAACAGTGTCTGATAACATACAGCGTCTGCTCATACAGTTATGACAAACTGCACTGTTTATAAATGGAAGAAAAAAGAGTAAATAAGAAAAAAAAAAAAAAATCATAATAAACTACACTATTATTTGAGTTATTATTTAATAGCCCTTAACACTGAAGACGACTGATACGCCAGAAGCCACAACATCTCTCTTTGTCCAAAACAAGCATACAGCTGCACGCAAAGAAGGAGGCAGGAGATTTTTAAAGAACTGAAACCCATGCCATATGCGTGTCTGCTTGCTTATCAGTGAGCATTAAATTAAACAAAAGAAGCATTGTTAGCTTGGCCTGATGAGTTAAGGCCTGCGGTGAACTCAGAGATTATGCATGAGAGCATGCACTGAAACTGGAGGATGATGTGTTGACGGTGACTTTTCTTTGGGTTGACCACAACACACACGGTTTATTGCTGACCAGATGCATAATTTCTACTTTGACTGTAATTTTTATTTGGGTGGCTAACTGGCTATCAAACATAATGATGGGTGGTTTTCACTTCTAAGCGGCCTTTGCTGAGACCACATGAAGCGTTTTCCATTGTTTAAAAAGGAAAGAAAAAAGATAGAAAGAAAGAAAAAGCAAACCTTTTGTTTCCAACAAACTCAGACTGCAACTGCATACATTTGGAATATGAATATAACAATGCGTGTCATGTCATTTTAACAGGGAATTACAGGTTTTCCACAATTTCAGCATCCTTAAATCATTGCAATGTAATTCGTCATTCAGAGTGGGCTGATGTGAAACGCTCCGCTCTAGAGAAACGGCAGGAGTCAGAACTGCGGACAGTGGCGGTGATGGTAACCAGATGTCTGAGGAGTTTAATGTCTACTTCATAGAAAGTTAGTGCTTGAAATGCAGGATGCTGTACAACAAGGAAGAAAACTTTTTTGACCCCACATGTGTTGGATCGCTTGTTGTTTATGCTTGTGCTGGTATCATGACCCCTGCTTCTTATCCCACCACTGGAAAGAAATTGGTACCATTTACAGTTGCACACGAAAACACTCCGAATCACTTTGTTTATATCTCAACGGCTGAATTATGAAAGAAAAAGTAAAGACTGAATTTCCTTTTAATGCTGCGGCAGTAGTGCTTAACCTAATTAGATGCTATCTGAACATGTGCTTCAGGAGGTTTAAACCTGCCCGGCTACAGAGCGAACGAATCTGGACACACGTCTTAGTCAGACATTCCTCAGCAAAATCTGCAGGAGGGCAAGCTGCCAACCTTCAGAAAGCGACTTCATCTTGGAAACAGACCTCATTAGGGCCAGATTGTTTTCACCCATAAATGCTGCGGTGTCAGCTCCGTTTTTATTCCACGGTTCAGGCCAAGAAAACAACACGGAGGTTAGCAGCTAATAATATCCGTGGCAGACCGTAAGCGGGACAAACATTTTACTGAGACGTCAGAAATTCCACAAAGTGATGCGAGAAGAGCACCGATGTTTACTACCTCAGGTGAAAAACAAGCTGCGGAGCCGCCTGTTCAACAAGCTGCGTAAATCCGGCTGCTCTGGCGGAAGCCTCAACGCACCGTCTGAAACAAAGCGAGTGCTGTTTGTACCCGTTCTCCAGCAGCAGCTACAGCGATAAGTTGAGAGTTCATATGATCGTGTTGCCAAGCAGCTGAACTGAAGCACTGCAACCAGAATCAGCTAATCTCTAAGGAAGATCAGGACACTTCCCTTCTCTGCAAAAGAAGAAAGCGTTCACGCGGGTAAGGGCCAGGAATACGACGTTCTGCTCGCCGCCAGCTCCAGCCCACACCATCTATCTCTGAGAGACACATCAGAAAAGATAACATAAACCAGGTGAAGAACATAACTCCTGGTTTCGTTTATGGCTCCGAAGATTAGAACCGATGAGAACACTGCTTTTATAAGAATAACATTTGGCAACATTTAGAAGTGTGTGTGTGTGGGGGGGTGGCTTTGTCCTGGAAATGTTGCTTGAACTGTTTAAATGAGAGAGCGAGAACAGCAGCACAGCAGAAGAGGGGAGTAGAGAAAAAAAAAACAAGAAACAGCCCCCCTAACAGAAACGTGTAGGTGCACACGCCATAGCAAAGACCAAGGTAAACACGCTGCAGCTGCCAAGCTCTGGCAGAACGAAGGTGCTTCCCCTTCTCGTTTCCAGCTGGAGTTAGGAGACGGTGAGCAATACTCCTCGCCGTCCAAGACTCTGACACAAGCAGGGGATTTTTTAACCACCGTCGCAAAAAATAGTCCGGTGGACATCTGAACTCACCTAGCCCGTCTAGGCCGGACAGCAGGGCGTACACAGCTGGGAGCCCCATGTCTCAGGCAGCTGTGCTGTTTTCTAGTCCCTGCTTGTTGTGTTTCTGGTCTGTGTCAGTCACACTGAGTTTACAAATGTAAACAGAGAACTAATGCAAGACTGCACTGCTTACTTTCAGTTTCTAAATATAACCAAACACGCTTGTTTTGCTGTCAGAAAATGCCTTTTGGCAGTGGATGTTTTGTCTAATTATTTTCTGCACAGCGCTCGGCCTGGTGGAGGATTTTTTTCCTGTTAGCATTTTATTGAATCGGCCAGATTTAGATGCCTCGCAAAACTTGACGTTAAGTTATTTATTGTCAGTTTTGTTGTTACAAGACCTTGTATATCTCATACGGGAAAAATCCATTCTATTAATTTTCATTCAAAGATAAGAAGGCTTTCGACTTTTTACTGCAAAGCTACCGCAAACAGTACTTGTCTGACTTCATTGTGCCGAGTGTAAAGTTTGGTGGAGGGGGGATCATGGTACGGTGGTGTTTTTCAGGAGTAGGGCTCGGCCCCTTAATTTCAATAAAAGGAACTCCTAATGCTTCAGCAGACTAATATATTTCAGACAATTTCATGCTCCCAACTTTGTGGGAAGAGTTTGGGGACGGCCCCTTCCTGTTCCACCAGGACTGCACACCAGTGCACAAAGCATGCGCCATAAAGACATGAGTGAGTTTGGTGTGGAAGAACGTGAAGTTAATATTCTGCAGATATGAGTTAATCCTGTTAGTGACAATATCTAGCAGCATTACCTTAAATTTTCCCTTACCTCTGACAGAACTACTTGAAGTGTAACCTTAGTAACGGAGTTTCACCACACAAATGAAAAGACAACTTAGTCTATAATTGGTCTCGATTCACGTCTGGGAAACCATTCCCTGTAAATCTGAACTAATCTGACTACATACTGGAGGTGCACCACTCATGAGTCTGAAATCTTTACTGCCAAAGTGACCAATGAAAGCTTTATCCAATTCAAACATTTTCAAATGTTATGCGGCAAAAATATGTATGAATTAATTTGTTTTTCGATCAACGACAGTAAAGAAACTCAGCCTGTTTAGGAGCTTCACTAAAAGTAGCAAGACAAAGAGATTTAACTGCTTTAAGTAGAATAGTCTTTACAATAATTTGCCATCTTTTTACGGCCATGTTGTTTACAGCTCAGAGACACCGAGCAGGACAAGCAGTAGCCCCACCTAACAATGACTGAAATTTCTGTCCCAGCACAATGACTTTCATCTGGCATCATCTGGGAACGCAAACGCATCAGACAATTCCGGGAGCATATTGTGCAACAGAGACGTTTTTCAAACAAGCTTTGGATCAGATATTTCAGAATGTCAAAGGCAACTTTCAAAAGGCTACGCACCATAATTGAGCCATCTTTAGGGTCACAGGCCACCTGTTGCAAACGAATTGCATTATATAAGCTGACCACCTGAAACGTTTGATGTAAGTCACATGCAATGGTGTAAAGCACCCCACCACTGGACTGTTGTTTTCTATGGAGTGATGAATCATGTTTTTCCACCTGGCAATCTGATGGGCATGTCTAGGTTTGGCGGTTGCCAAGAGAACGATACTTGCCTGATTGCATTGTGCCAAGGGTAAAGTTTGGTGAAGGAGGGATTATGGTGTAGAGTTGTTTTTCAGGAGATGGGCTCGGCCTCTTAACTTCAGTAAAAAAAACTCCTAATTCTTCAGCAGACCAAAAGATTATGGACAATTTCATGCTCCCAACTTTGTGGGAAAAGTTTGGGGATGGACCCTTCCTGTTCCAACAGGACTGCACACTAGTGCACAAAGCAAGCACCAAAAAGACATGGAGGAGCGAGTTTGGTGTGGAAGAACTTGACTGGTCTCAACCTGATAGAGCATGTACGTACCTACCTACCTACCCAAGTTTAGGATCACTTTAGAATTTCTTTTCATGCAATTTTCATGCAATTCATGAAATTCAATTAATTTAAATGTATCAGATATTTCTTAAAGAATAAAATGTTTGTATTAAAGCCTATTTTTGTATAAAGGCTTATTTTGCATATAGTCCTATTATCATCAATTCTCAGTCCTCTGCCTAAATCTCCTGGTACAGCCGCCAATCCAAGTTAAGGATGTTATTGGACTAATTGGTTGTTAGGACACTCTTGCTCAATTGTGATGCACAGCAGAAAAACATTCTACTAATAAGTGAACATAAAAGGGAGAACAACATTCTAGGTTATTTTAGTATTTGAAGCATCAGCAGTTGATGGCTTACTGACAAACTCAAAATGACTAGAAAGAAACAACTTTCTTTAGAGACCCGTCAGTCCTTTGTTGTGTTAAGGAAGGAAGATACTCCATTAAAAACAAGAACATTTCACTGTGATCCCAAACTTTTGAGCAGTAGTGTACATACATACATATATACCCAAAATAATCAGACAAAACAATAAACTGGCTGATTGTGTCTAATCTTGTACACCATTAGTAACAACAGTCCAGACATGCCAAATTTAGACCATGTCTGACACCTTTTCTTGCCCATCACAACTTTTTCCAGTGTAAGAGTGTCGTGTCTCCTCAACACAATCTTTTCCTCTCTCTTGTTTTTGGCCCGAGACCTGTGATCCTGGAATAGTATGAGTATGTGAAATTTCCCAAGTTCAACTGGGTTTTAACAGTAGGCTCTTCCAATGCACCGTCTGTTGGATAATGTGTTTGTAAGCTTGCCCACAAATCTATATTGGCTCAAAGAAAGTTGAAAAAACGTGCAGTGTGCGTGGACGCGGGCTAAATATGGCAGCTTCATGAATATGTTTGCAAAATATGCAAATATAAAATGTTATAGTAGTCAATCATCAAGAAAAAGCAAAAACACGTTATGACACAGACCTGTTTTCACTCTTGCCTTCACTACCAGCAGCATTGATTACCTCACACCATGTGCTCCCTATGGAAGCCTGCAGTCTCCCCCAGAAGGTGGATATTTACATCACTGCAGGGGCAGACGCGGTTCTTATGTAATTCACCAACGCTTGCAGGAGGCCTCAGGGTCAAATATGGCTGCTGAGTCAGCCACGCATATCAATACCAGCCATCTGACTTAACGAACCGCTTAAAAGGAAGTCAAAACAACTTAAGTCTCTGTTGCTTCGCTGCTTCAAAGGCACTGAATCATAGCAGCACCACTCTTCTGTTGCCTCATGCCTCTTTCTGCTTCTGTGTAATGTTTATCTGAAAGGCAGCTTTTAGTGAGATTTTTTTCCAGTAAAAGTGCTTTTTTTAAACTTTCTTAATCCCTCTGTAAAATACTACTCAATTTTTAGTAAGGAGAGTAGAACACCCCTATTACTTCACTATCTGACTTCCTGAGCATGCTGCGGATAACACCAGTTCTTAAAGCACACTGACGAATGTTCCAGCACAAAGATAGTACATTTACAGAGCACAACAATAAACATACTCAGTTTTTATAGTATTTATTATTTAAACTGCTGATTTGTATTTTAACTGTTCTAACACATCAACTGCCTGAAAGACCACCAGAACTATATATATATATATATATATATATATATATATATATATATATATATATATATATATATATATATAAATTAACACGATAAAAGAATGTATGCAATTAATGCAGTTCCATGTTTGCTTCCTGTAGCGATGTGAAAAGTCTCTCTTTAAAAGTTGCCTGATGGATCAGAAACATGAAACTACGCTTATGTGCTATGTTATGTGCTGATCATTTTCTAAAGAGTGGGATATCACTGGAAAGTTAACCGACACTGCTCGTAACACAGTTGCAGCCACAAGGCTACTTCTTTTAAACTGGTCCCACAGTCTACAAAGAGCAGTCACGGTTTCACTTCACGACAGTGAATTTGAAGATGTTCACTTTAAGCACAACCCAGCAAATGCACAGGAATTAAGAGAACAGCAAGTAGCACTTGGACAGAAGCAAGAATCATTCAATCAGGACAGTCAGGTCTGCCTCAGTAACTGGCTGAATATAAAGGATGACTAATCTAAACTGTTACTGTGCAGTAAAAAAAATCATAAATCTGAACTCACACTAAAACAATCTATTTTTTGAATTTTTTGAAATTCAACTGGCACTTGAAAATAATCTTTTATTAAATCTTCAGTTTTAAAATGCAATTAATCACAGCAAAATGAGTTACATTTTTTAACCGACTGACAGCCCTAATATACCTTTTTTTTTTACACTCATTGCAAGTTTCGCACAACTTATGTAAAGGTTACAGATCATGTTATAAGTTACATCTTGTAAAGTTACATCTCGTGTTTGCGTTCAGTTGTAAACCTGTGCAGTGACAGCTGGAAAGGCCTTTCTCAAGATCAGCACCTGATACTGATGGTGACACACTATCACTGAGGGGAAAACGAGACAAAGTACTGAAAACGTAGGTGAGAAAAATTATACAAGCATTCCAACAGCTAATCTGACAGACAGGCACTATCCTTAATACTTCTGACTAGATTGTACAGAAACTGTACTTTAAAATCACTAAAACAGCTGTGCTTAGATAACGAGAGAAAAAGCACCATGCTACAATGTACATTTGCTGAACATTATCAATCCATGCAACCATTAAAGCTACACTATGTCTGTTTTGAGGATTTGGTGACCTCTGTGGTGAAAATGTGTAACTGCACGCAAGATGCAAAAGATCCTTTGTAACGCCAGGTGTGCATTGAAAGAGTGATTAAAGAGAACTCCTTTAAAACATAGTTAACAAAAAGTTTTCCAAGGGTGTAAGTGAACTATGTACTGTGGATTACTATTGTCATCACATCATCATTACAGTGCGGATTTTGCAAGACATTGACCCAGACCTCCTTTTTAAGAGCATGAATGGTTGTTTTGAGGTTCTAAGGTTTGTACAACATGATCCAAAAATAAACAAATAAACAAACAAACCATTAAATTAATAGATAAATAATAAAATCAATAAAATAAAACAATCAACTGTAAGCAAGTATGTTTATCAAAACTACCACTAAATGAAATTAACCTGATGGCTGGATTTCAGCCCCATGTTTTCCAGGATTTTCCAGCGTAAAGCTTGTAAAAGAGACAGACTTACTGGTAGTTCAGACGGCTCTGGCAGGAACTCTGCATCTTCCCCGAATATGAAGTCAGGAGGCAGCTCGGGGTCTCTGGCATTAAAGATTATGTCCCCTGGTGGAACAATAAGTCAAGAAAAAGACATCACTATGATAAACTGGACACAGTAGACAAACGTTCTCTGTTAAAAAAAAAACAGGTCAAATTGACTAAGAAACATTCACACAAACTTCGCTCCTCCTGGTGCCGTATGTGCTCTCATCTGAAGTATGTACTAATATAATGGATGACAGTGTGAAGATAATTATGGTATTCATAGACTCTAGTTATATGTTATATGTAGTGCTATTTAGTAAAACTCACTTTAAGTGAAATTATACTGTATATGGTTTTATTCAGGCGACATAATGACATTAGCAAATTACAATTCACTGTATTAATAGCGTTTTGGAGTTCATCACATAAAAAGATTTTGATCATTCTCATTCTGATTTAATTAACAGTGAGGCACCTGTTCCCCCAGAAGTATAGGCTGATACTGATACTAACTCCATCTAACTTAACTAACCTTTAAATCTTGAGATTTATGTACAATTATATTTAAAATATATACATATTTTTGGTCAAATCTATGACATTTACTTGATGATTTCTATGCTTAAGACTACAGCCCAATCATATGTAATTAATGTATGTAATTAATAATTTGAATACTTTTTCTTTTAGTAGTTGCTATTTTTAGTAATAAGAATCATTATTAACAAATAAAATACATTTAAAATATCTTTTCTGATGTTGAACAGAAATGAACAATATATAGATAAACCCTGTAAGTACCCTGCAGCTTTGGTGAT
Organism: Megaleporinus macrocephalus; assembly: GCA_021613375.1. NCBI lineage: Eukaryota > Metazoa > Chordata > Actinopteri > Characiformes > Anostomidae > Megaleporinus > Megaleporinus macrocephalus. Next base: position 25,888,670 of record CM038712.1, read on the forward strand.
GGCAAAAAACTTTTAAAAAGTTAAATATTGTTTCACATTTAAACTTCTTAATTCAAGTGAATGTAGTCATCATTCACACTGTCTGGAACTTTTAGTGCTTTCCCGGTTTGGTTGAACAGGCCGTGAGACCTCACTGCTGAGCTTTACAGCTGACTGACTAATGTCAGTGTTGGTGGTTCATTTCACTCCCTCAGTAACAAGCTGGACCAACATTAACCTAGACTGCAAGTGCTGATGCAGCAGATGATATCAACCATATTAAACTACACAGATAATTAGATAAGTGAATGAAATCTGGCCCAGTCTTTTAGGTAAGGGTCTCTCAGTAGCATGTTAGCAACTTGGTATACTGCCAGTACAGATTTTGCCATTAGCATTTTCATTGCTGCCTGTAAACCCACACTGGCGACATGGTGTTTAGTTCTGTCTACTGCCAGACACTGCTTTATGATGTCGGTCAAATTGCATTAAAGTGCCAGCATCTGCACCGATACAAATACTGTATCAGTATCAGTCCAACACTAATTCCACGATGTCAAAGATCACATGTTCCTCTAAATCAGTCATTAAAACGTCATATTGTTAATTAGATAAAAAAGATTTATTTATTACACATGAAATGAGTTTATAAGCTTAATAAGACTTCAGAAAAATTAATCTTAAAAGAAATTGCTTTCAAAAATTATAAACCAAAGCCACAGCAAATTTATGAAACATCAACTGGGGAGTTAAATCACAAATAAGCAATGGCAAAGCATACTGTTATGATAAAAAACAAAAAAAACAAACAAACACCTGTGGAGATGTAATTCTGTGCTTCTGGGCTTTAAGCCACTCTTACCTGAGTTCTTACAAACCACTGCCAACCTACAACAGAACAGCGATCAAACCCTTAAAGCCATTTGCAGCCCTTTTCTTGGTGATTTTGATCTTTTTTTTCTACATCTATTTGTTCTCCAGAAAGGAAAGAAAAAAAATGCAGAGCAAGGCAAACACAAGGCAGTAGTTTTCCACAGATGGGAGCTGGAATGACATCAAGCTAGTGTTTGTCATAAATCCTTCACATTATTTGGAGAAAGGAGAAACCCTCTCTGCCAAACACCTCAAACCAATTCTTCCCAGCCTTCTATGACCATGCTGCTTTGTCACAGGACTATTAGTGGAGTAATGAACCTGAAGGTAGGCCTTTGGGCACTGAGTCAAACGGGTGCTTGAGAAACATTACCCCAGCTGGGGCAAAACCGGGAACACTGTGTGCTTCTCAGCGTGCCACGGTTCTGTACGCAAACAGCAGGCTGCTTACGCTGCTGCCAGAGCTTTCACAGTCCAAAGCAAACAATCAGACTTCCTCCTAAAGGAAGGGGCAACCGAGAGACTCCCATCAAAATCATCAACCATCAGCAAGCACCAACAAAAGTGTTCCACTAATGCATGCTCTGTATCCTACACCTTCCAATTAGCGGCCATCAGAGACGCTACACAATACGCTGCTATTAAGAGCCTGAAAAATGAGGGTTCAAGGACCTCGCGATGCTAATGTAGTCTGGCTTTCTGTTAAAAGTCTTAGATGACATTTCCTGCTGATTTGGTTCTACAAAAGACCGCCAAGAAGAACACCCAACTAATTAGCTAGACAAGACATTTCTGAATAGAAATCTGAAGTTGGTGTGGCAACAAACAAATAATTAATTGCACGACTGTGTAGTTAGAGACGGATTTTATAAGGGGCATAACCATAATCACTCGTAACAGTGGAGTGAATAACGTCCAAGCAAGTCATCATCCTCACAAAGGCTGCGAATTATGAAATGGCCTTGAGTCATCTAGGAGTTGTCAACCACTAGCTGTTGTGAAATCAAAACCAGGAAACTATTCCCAAATTGACTTTAGTTGTGTACTGGTGACGCTGAAAGGCATCTAAGACTGTTCAGATAATTACATGAAAATGAAGCCAATTGGCAACACACAAAAAGCAGGAACGTTTTTAACAGCCCACAGTTCCAGTATGTGACTTTTACTTTTACAGCCATAACAGTAACTCCTGCTCCTGAACAAACTCTGTTCTAAGTGATCAGTCTCGATTTAACCACAAAAATAAGCAATAACAGTATTCTGAAATAGGGTTATAGCGTCCCTCCCCATCCCATCAAACCATCCGAGATAAGTGAGGTCATGGAGGGTCAGAGTCCAGCATGGTTTGGTGATTTCCATGCTCATAATCTAAACAGTTCTTGTCCAAGGTACTACCTCTAAATACAGACCGCTAATACCAAGCAATCCTAGTAATTATTATGGCACCATGACTTTACATATAACCTATATATTACATATATGTTTACATCTAACACACATATTATATTACATATTACATATACTGTATGTTTACATATAACTGTTGACAGACATACCAAAAGAAAAGGGTATGATTCCACAGCAGTGGCTATATGAGTCCGGTCATGACATCACCTGGATTTTACACTACTGTTGATCTTTTTTTTAAGGTGGTGAAAGATTACTAAACTACATCAGTTCAGCTCTTTTCAGCTCTACCTACAGAGTAATGCTCTGATCATTTTCAGATCTACCTACAGACTCCTGACCTGCTCATTTCCAGATCTACATACAATATCCTGACCTGCTCATTTCCAGATCTACATACAATATCCTGACCTGCTCATTTCCAGATCTACATACAATATCCTGACCTGCTCAGTCCAGATATTTCTGCATACTCCTGACATGCTCACAGATCACTGATCTGCTAAGTCCAGATGTATCTACAGACTCCTGACCTGCTCAGTCCAGATATTTCAACAGATCACTGATCTGTTAAGTCCAGATGTATCTACAGACTCCTGACCTGCTCAGTCCAGACATTTCTACAGATCACTGATCTGCTCAGTCCAGATGTATCTACAGTCGACTAATCTGCTCGGTCCAGATCTATCAGGAGCCTCTTGATTATCTCTGCTGAGCTCTGTAAGCAAGTGTGTCTTATAAGAACACATGTTTGCCAGAAGGATTGCTACTTCAGTGCCTCGTGACTCACACCTATTACCGGAACACTCAATTAAGATCACTGCTGAGTTATAATTACTATCAAACCCCATTTGGAAACATTAAAAAGCT
>CM038712.1:25896798-25924298 GCA_021613375.1 Megaleporinus macrocephalus
AAGAAGGGGGGATGCCACACAGTGGTAAAAATGGCCTTGTCCCAACTTTTTTGGGATTTGTTGACGCCATAAAATTTTGAAACAACATATTTTTCCCTTAAAATGATACATTCTCTCAGTTTAAACTTTTGATCTGTGATTTGTGTTCTATTCTGAATAAAATATTAGATGTTGGCACTCCCACATCATTGCATTCAGTTTTTATTCACAATTTGTTTAGTGTCCCAACTTTTTTGAAATCCAGTTTGTATATGTATATATATATATATATATATATATATATATATATATATATATATATATATATATATATATATATATATATATATAGACTGTGTGTGTTCTCTATATAATTAAAAACTAGTGTTTTTGAGGCAGATTCTGATCGCCAATCACCTTTTAACGCGATTGAGGGCGGGGCTATATGTAACGACAAGGCTACATGTAATTATTAGCGCAAGCAAGTCATAAAACATAGTCAAAACTGGTTTATTACCATTTTTAACGAGCTTGTGTGAAACGGCATAATATTTTTAGAAGTAAACTGCTTGATACAGCTCCGGAAGAGCCACATCTGAAAAGTATTTCTATTAGGAACAGCAGAGCGTGAATCCAGGTGGAATATTAAGCACAAGAACACCACAGAACGTCATCTACAGGCTAGAAGGGCTGATTATCTAGAGCTACAAACTCACTCATGGCTGTGGATCTGATCTGCACTGTTTTCTGGGTTGTTTGTTTTGTGCTAGCTGCGCTTGCTAGCTGTGCTGTTTGCTGATACTCACCGTATTTAGCCGCGTGGTGTAAGTGTCATGTCAGATTAGTAGTGTTAAATGTCTTTGTTCCCCAACGAGACACGTTGATTTCACTAATTTTACAGATGTTACAAACTGCCCTGGATGAGAGCCACATACACAGACAGACGATGTTTTCTCTCTGCACATGCGGTGAACGCCGTAAACTGTTCTCACGAAGCCGCTGCTTTAGTCAGTCTGTGTAAAATGAAAGGATGTGTATTTCCACCCAGTGGTTCAGTTAGGAATTGCAGGGAGCTGGTCGGAGGGCTCCCCTTCCTGGATGAAACACTAGCTGGAAATACAGAAATCGGGCCGATTGCCAATCACATATTTTGATAAAAAAAATCGTCCGATACCGATACATGGCTGATCGATCCTGCTATCTCTATTAAAAACCTCAGTTAGTCAGTAACTTTTAAGTATGATATCCATAAAACCATGCTGTTTCTTTGCTAATCATGCTAACAATAAAATAATCTCCTTTGCCCACCCTAATTAAATGAGTATTTATTACTGACAAAGGCATTCATTTGTGCAGACACACCACTAGGGTCGTCTAAGCCGAAAAGCACAGACCAATGGAACAGGACACTCTAAAGTAGACACACATGAACCTGAAGTCAGCATGCTCAATGCCAAACGTTGGCTAGAGTGGTATAAAGCCCCCAGCATTTGGCTGAGGAGCAGTGGATCTGCGATCTCTGGAGAGATAGAGCTTCATCCAATACCTATGAGGGGAGTTGAACTGATCCAGAACTGATAATACCTGATCTCATTAATGCTTTTGTGGCTAACCACAAATAAATACCCACAGATCCCCACAGCAATGTTCCAACATCTAACATGAAACCTTCCCAGAAGAGCAGTTACTTACACTGTTACTGCAGGAAAAAGGGAATAAACTCTCTGTTAAAACCCTTGATTTCAAAAGAAACGCTGGATTAACAGGTGTCTATGTTTTAAGCATAACAACATTGTTTCTTTAGATTTAGATGTCAATATGAGAAACAATACTCACCCAGTCTTAAGGTCAGTGATCCTCAGGCAGTTGGTGGAGTCTAAACCAACACGGCCATTGCGCACAACACTGCACAGTAAGGGCCTTAGCTCAGGAGAGATCCGACTCAGGGCCACCTCCGGAGAAAGGCTGTTCATCTTCCTCTGGGAGAGATCTCTGCTGAGGGCCAAGGTGACATACCAGAACAAATGATAAGAGTGTGGACTGAGCCTGTTATTGATTCTATTGGTGTGGCTTAGCAAGCTTAATCCATACTATTACTGAAACATGAAAATCTGGAACGCAATAAATCCGTAAGACAGTGACTTCGGATGCCACTATTAAGATCTAGCAAAGACACCTAATGTAGGAATAATGCATGAAAATATCACAACACAAAGAATGGCACACTGTGAGAAAACAGGCACTGAATTCAGTTGCACTGCTTTAGCAGCAACATTTACAAACAACCAGCAGCCGTCAACAATAAATCACACCGGCATGTTTATTAACAACCTGTACCAAAATATGGAAGTAAGAAAATATTCTGCGAAAAAATTGAGAATCAAATCTTGGTCAGCTACACCTAACAATCAATCAATCAATCAATCAATCAACATTTATTTGTATAGAGCTTTTTATGACCAGTGTTTATGAAAAAACAGCAGTTTATGTTATAATAGAAGGATAGAAAGAAAAAAAGGAGAGCCCATGCATAAACATAAACAAGAACGGGCATCCAAGTCCAAGTCCCTCTTGAGCAAGCCAGTCGTGACAGTGGTACTAGTAAAACACTCTAGGCAAGAGGAAGAAACCTTGAGAGGAACCCAGACTCAAGGGAGGAACCCATCCTTCTCTGGTCGACCCGAATAGAGAGTGAGTGACAAAGCTAATGAGATTTTATGACAAGACACAAGAAGAAGCTCGGCTTGAACATATATAATGTTTCCTAAATATTATCATTCATAAATATTCTAACATCATTTTTTAAAGTAAATATCCAAATCAAACATAACACATTATATTACCACTAATAACGAAAACCAAAAGTAATGTTTTTTAGATACTGGCCATATTTATTGAGTTAGACTATTTTATTATTTGTATAAGAAATTAAATAACATGAAAAACACGAAAACTTTTCAACTACTGACCACATTTACTGAAAACCGTACAATAATAATAATAATAATAAACTGGCCACTTTGATCTAGGCAAACACCCTCGCTTTGTTTATTATTATTATGGAACTGAGGCTAAATGCTAACACGAAGCTGAAGCGAACTCTCCCGGTCCACCTTAAACAGTGCAGTAGTTCTGTCTGTGCCGGCGCCGGACTCACTGTCACCGCTGCACTATTTAAGGTGGACCGGGAGAGTTCGGATAGAAAACGGGCTAATATGAAGCAACCACAGCCTGTTTGCGCTAACAGTGATCTAAAACAGTGTTCGGCTGCTGTGAGACCTGCTTAAGTCTCGTCTTAATATGAAAACGGCGCTATTTGTTGCATTTCTGTACCTTTTTAATCACAGAATTAATCTCAGCTGCTGAGGCTGTTGTCTTCCTGCTGTTTGTTTGGGGTCTTTCGTCAGGCTGTCTACACGAACGCCTGCTCCGCCATGCTGCAGCTACTGAGCGGTTTACTGACTGCGTTAATTTACAAACATCTGTTTTTTATGGGGTAGAAGTCGAACACAGTGTTGAATGGTCGTTTTAATGAGAGTTTAGTTAAACAGGAGAGGAGACGCGCTTCTCTCAGAGCCGTGTTTTGTGTTCAGGCTGTTCAGAAAGTGAACTTTGGTTTGGGTTCAGTTCTGCTCTGACAGCTGATACGGACTGTAGGTAAAGTGTGACATTTTACATTTTGCATTAAAACCTGCTGACAGACTTTATTTGTGTAGTCTCAGGCTGTGCAGAGAGTTGTCCTCCCAGTCTGATTTCTGCGCGTGCAATTAAGAAATTAATATAATGCAGCGTATACATTCAAAATCTGTGCTGGGCTTTGACTGCCATTCACTTCTTTACATGAACCTATCTGTTTGTGTTGTATCTGTCACTGTTTCCCTGATCTACTCATATGATCTGCCTGCACTGCACATTTCTGTGACTTTCCTGCTTGAATGCTGCCCATGATTCAGCTGATCAGCTTATTAACAAGTCCCTCATTGAGTTAAAGGGGAATTCCACCATTTTTTAAAACAGAATTGCTGCTTGATTCAGTTGTGGAGGTGTAAATGAAGTCATTCAGCTTGGTCTGCTGGTGTAGAGAATCTTTGAGCTGATAGAAACCAGGGGTCACAATGTCTACAACACAAATATAGCCCTTGTGTGTACTATCTAAGTCTTTATATGGAACACTGATGATGGTAAATTAGTGATCATTTTTTAAATAATAGGTTTTTAATAGTTAATTGCAGAACAAATGGATTAAAGGACATTTTAAACCTGAACTTGATCACAAAATGTTCATAAAACAATGTCTCAGACATCACACGGCATATTCAATGTAACAATTTCATGTAATGATGTTCTGTGATTGAGCTTTTAGAGGTCTGAACAATTCTGGCCCAGTAAGATCCTCTAGATGAAATGATTTCACATGAAGCTACACTAGAATGACATCTTCACCATTTAATTCTGTGGAATCTTTTTTTAGAAGTTGCTTTTAAATTGGGAGCATTTTTTTAACGTGTGCACAACTAAAATAGATGTAAGCTAAATAATTCAGAGTGCTTCGGTATGAAATTCTAGAGAATCGGAACTGTTTGCAGTGGTGGCGATAGGAACCTGAGTTTAATACCTCGAAATAGAACCCTCACAGGACGCTTTGCATGATATGGTTGTGAATGTGCTATGAGTCATTGTTTTCCAGTCACATTTTGGTCTGAAACATAATTTTAAAAATGTGGTCATGGTGGAGAGGTACACGCATGCCTTTCTATAGCAAAGGAGCCCACAACGAATATAGAAAGTATAATACCACAGAACAGCGTTTAGGAAAGTGGGCTTTGAACAGGATTAGGGAGGTAGGCAAAGATAAAATACCTGACATTCAGCAAACCCTTCATCTGTGAAGCATGGTGGAGGCAGTGTCATGGCTTGATGTGTAAGCCATTGCAATTGGTCCTCTTTGAAGACGGTTATTTATTTTGAAATGGTTGTGAATTTTCCAGTAAAAATTTGGTCTGAAACAGACTGTAGTCATGGTGAAGAGCAAAATAGCAAAAATGGCAAAATAGTGCACAAAGGCATTTATCACTAGTTTTAACATCATCACATAGAAATCAGGATTCTGAAGGCATGTGTAGGTTTACTGGTCATTAATCAATGAACCAATTAACATGTATTTGTATAGTGCTTTTTACAATCAGTGCTTTCTCAGAGCAGCTTTACAAAAGAAAGAAGTTTATAAGAAAGAGGTAAAAAGAAGGATGAAAAGCAAAAATAAAAAAAAGACTGCATAAACATCAACATACGAAAAAGTATCCAGGTCCAAGACCCCCTAGAGCAGGCCAGGAGCGACAGTGGCAGGAAAAACTCCCTTGATAAGAGGAAGAAACCTTGGGAGGAACCCAGGCTCAAGGGAGGTACCCATCCTCCTATGGTCGACCCCCGGATAGAGAGAAAATAAAATAAAATAAAAACTCTTATTCATATTATAGACATTGTGACCCCTGGTTCCCATCAGCACTGCTGTAAAGAAACATACATTAAATCACTCGGAATGACTAAAACATGCAGAAATTTAGAAACATTGGTGGATTTCCCCTTCACCAAGAGCTGTTAAAGCAGGGAGGCATTTTTTTATATAGAGCTGAGTGTACAGATCAGCTTTATAATCTCTTACAACTAAAGCCAATTTCCTGTAGCGACACAAACAGCATTTCATCTTCTGCTGCTTTGGCTTTTTCCGGTTAAGTCTAGATGTTAAACAACCACAGACATGCTGAAGTTTTCACACCTTTTCTTCTACCTTCATATAAACTCACATAATCAGCATGGCATCTCTGTTTGCGCGAGATTACCGACTGCATGGCTGCCTGCGCTGATAGGCCTTCATGGACCTTGAACAGTGTTTTGCAGACGCTCTTCTTTAAGAAACAGTAGGATTTGCATGGCGTGTTAAATTTCTCAGGCATGGTTGAGGATCGTCTTCTCCGATTTGTGATGCATGGTATTTTTATTCTTCGTTTAGGCCCATTTGAAGCAAATATTCCAATAAACGTTCATCATTATTAAATGTGAATATCAGACTTGATTCAATGATTCAGATGGATCAATCGGCACGGTTTGAACGCAGTGCAGACGGTGCAGAGAAAAGTATATAGGCGGCGATGAGAAAATCAAGGCTGTCCCATAGCTGACGGCCAGGCTTTCGCAGTGCCTTAGGACTGCTGGGAGATTTGAGCAGATTAGCACACTACTATTCACACGCATAGCCTACATGCAAGGGATTGAATTAATGAAGGATTTTCTTGGCTGTTGTCAATCACATGGTGCCGTCTTGAAATAATCACCTCTGGTGCAATAGGCACATGTCCAATGTGGAGCACAATCAATGCTATTTCGAACCTATTGAAAACGTTTCCTACACGCGGATGGTTAGAGTGTGCGCTCTTTTTGAAAACTGCAATTCAAGCCTACTTCCTCACTCTCGGCTTCAAATCACAGCGCCGCCTGCTTTATCTTTACTCTTCCGAAGCACTTTTGAGCAGCGTTTTGAGTCCAGATTGCCTTTAGATCTCACTTCATGCAGCCGGGGCTGCAGCCGTGGTGGTCTTATATGAGATGCAGCAACAATAAATACTTCTCCGGTTCTTTAGAATCAAGAACTTATTATTTTATATATATATTTTTTTGTTTTTTTTTGTTTTTTTTTATATACATATTATATGTTATATATATATATATATATATATATATATATATATATATATATATATATATATATATATATATATATAAATATATATAAAAAATTTTTTGCATTTGGCACTTCTTTTAGGATATGACTGAAGTGGATGTCGTGGTAGTGGGCTCCTGTATGACCGATCTGGTCAGGTGAGTCCATTTTTTTCTAGGTTTTGCCACCTGTTTTGATGTTGTTGATGCAAAATGATGTTGGGACCTACATTTTCTGGCAAATTGTCAGACAGGTTGTTGGATGGACAGTCTTTGAAATGAGACGTTACAATTATATTATCACTAAAATTAATCTAAATAAATGACCATTGCCAAAGTGGACCATACCTTCCCAAGCCATGACACTCCCGCCACCATGCTTCACTGATGAAATCGAACATCCGACATTGCCTCATTATTCCTGTTCCGAGCCCACTGTTTTCTGAAAGCATCTTAGTGTTAGTAGGTTTTTTTGGTTAACAGAAACACTGGGGTTGTATGATAGGCTGTGTGTGAAATGAAAATTATGCTGTATATGAATATGAATATAGCACTGTTAACTAAATTCACTGACAACAGTATCAGCGTGCACAACATGTGCCCCACGCTACAGATCATACTCATAGCCACGCTTATGGAACATAGTTATTTACGACCCAGACATCGCAGTTTTAAAATAACTTTGGAAGTGGAAGGTCTTTCCAGTAGGAGCTAAATGCATCCCACCATATGCAGATTGGGGAACTGCATTGAGCCCGTTTGAGTTATAAATATTTTTCCAGAGGTGTGAATCACCATGCACTGGTCACGTTGGCTGCTGGTGCAACGTTTTCCTTGTCAAGTGTCTCCTAGTCATATTGGCTACAACTGCACTTTGTAACTATGACACAGTGTTATAGATTTCTCAAAGCTGAAATAGACAGGTATAGACTTTCTTCACATGAAATGATACAAATGTCACATTAGAATAGATCAAATTACCTTTTACTTGAAATATCTTGGATTTCAAGTCATTTATAAGAAACTAAAATATAAAAAACTAACTTTATGTTAATGCTTATTTGATGTTTTTTACTGCATTCATTCCTATGCTTAGGTTTTGGGTGACCAGAAGCTGGGTGAAAGTTTAAATCTGCAGAGTATTTGAACAGTCCATGTTTTTGCTATTGGTTAAAATTGGTTGATGTTAAATTGGCCTACAAATTGGCAGACAAATTGTTTAATGTACAATCTCTGAAATGAGAGGTTCTTAGAGCTCAATCACATAATCATCGCTATGAATCAAAGTGAATTAGCCATCTCCAGAGGGGCACACTAGCGATAAAGTCCCAAGTCATCACACTCCCTCCACCATGCTTCACAGATGAGATGGTTTGTCCTGTTCAGAGCCCAGTTTCCTAAAGGAGCATCTCAGAGTTAAAATCATCTTATGTGGTACAGAGAGTGTTTAATCTGATGCTCACTCAACCATGTTAGAATCATCTTTACACAGCAGGTATAAAGTAGCCCCAATGCAATTGTTGACCAATTAACCTTTTTACAGCAAGCTCGAACACGTTCTCAGTGGTAGGCCAAGCTGTCCGTCACTGGAACTTCATGATTGAGATGCTGGTGAAGCTGAAACTTCTTGAAGTGTTCCTGTGCCTGTCTGCTGTCGTTATTTGCCTCAAGGTGAAGGATCCATGTAAAGCATACATTCTTTTAGGAGTTAGTCTGTTCAGACTAATATTATATGTAGCTCATATATACAAGACAGTGTGAGCAGATTTGGTGGGATGGTCAGGTTTGGGTCACTTACCTTCTGTGTGAATGTAGCCTAAAACTCTTTTGGGAAATTCAACCCAGATTATTCTGAATCATTTCATAGCAGATTTTGATTTGGGCTTTCTAGTCTTTCTAAGGATTTCACATCTTTTTTTCTGAGGATTTTGCAGACTGTATAATTGTGGAGATCTCAGATGTCTGCTATGTGCTGTGCACGGTGGACAATGGCAGTCATTTCAGTAAAACTATGTATTCACTATGCTATTGTTATCTATTACCCTTTAAGTTATCTAATCTCAGCTGTAGTGGTATTAATGTTAAGTACACCAGAGGTTCTTTCTTTTTTTGAGTCACTTCAGTATGTCTGAAGTTTCGATGCTGTTGATTTCATTCTGCTCTCGTCATCCAAAATTCTGCTTTTCCTTCATACACTGCTCTGTAGAAGACTCTTTTGATTTTAAAGGGAGACACACTTGCACATTTCGCAGCTCTGTTACATGTACAGACAGTGTTGAGGAATCCTCTTGGGGGTTAACTGTTTAAATACTGTCGCTGATCTAAAATTTGGCTAAATGTACTATTATTTCATTATTTATATTATTCTAATAGTATTAATACAAAACAGCCTCAGTTATCAGTACTCTTCCATTATACCCACCTTTTCCAGTCTGCACAATAAGAAATCCGCAATGCACAAAAATGTGTAATATGGAAAATTACAGAATCTGGGTATTTGTGCTTTACTGATGTGATCAATTTTGATTAAACATAATTTGGAATTACTTATCATATCAGTAGTTGTTTTATTTTGTTCTTAATATATACACTACCGCTCAAAAGTTTGGGATCACAGTGACATTTTTTTGTTTTCAATGGAGTAGCCTTCCTTCCTTCCTTAACACAACTTTTTTACTACCGGAGTTCTTTATATACCTTATTGTTTTTTTTGGGCCTGTGTTTTGTATTTTGTTTTTGTTCTGTGTAACTGCTACTGGCTGCTAAATTTCCTTTGGGATCAATAAAGTATCTATCTGTCTACAACAATGGACTGACGGATCTCTAAAGAAAGTTGTTTCTTTCTGGTCATTTTGAGTCGGTCAGCAAGCCACCAACTGCTGATGCTTCAGATACTAAAGTAACCTAGAATGTTGTTCTCCCTTTTATGCTCACTTAGTAGTGGAATGTTTTTCAGCTGTGCATCACAATAGCATCCAATAATGCGTGTCCAATAACATCCTTAACCTGGATTGGCGGCCGTACCAGGAGATTCAGACAGAGGACTAAGAATTGCTGATAATAGGACTATATGCAAAATAAGCCTATATACAAAAATAGGCTTTAATACAGACATGGACAGTATTGTTTGTGAATTGCATGAATTGCATGAAAATGGCATGAAATTAAATTGTAAATTTATCCTAAACTTTTGAGCGATAGTATATATATATATATATATATATATATATATATATATATATATATATATATATATATATATATATATATATATATATATATATATATATATATATATATATTTTTTTTTTTTTTTTTATTTATTTAAACAGTATTAATAGAGCAATTAGAGCATTTACATACATCAGTGTGTTTATTTAACCCTTTCCAAGCTTCTCCTTGTTTGTGAAAACAACCCAGTATTATTTACAGTTCTCATCTAATACCTGCTTTAACTGCTCAGTACTTCATTAAGCTAAATCAAGATTGCTGCTGAAGAAACCGAATCTTTCAAAATAAGATATTCATGTTACTTTGTATTGTATGTATGCTTATTTACATCTAATGATATCTGATATCTATTGTCATCTGTTCTAATGATGTTCTTACTGGTGAATATATATATATGTATACATGTTTGGTTTGTTGGTCAGGGGAGGTTGTCCACTTATAATGGTGCTCTACACATAAACGTATGTCTTCCTGCAATAACGATATGATCTCATTTCAGCTGCAGGTGAGGAAGACTGAAGTGTAGCGACTGTTGAAATGTTTTGTGTTAAACAGGCCTGGTGAGGTTTTGGGGTGCAGTCTGCTGTTCTCCCTTGTATGGTGATTATGTGAGACACATTAATCAGAGACTAGCACCTCTCAGCCAGCTCTTTGAAAAGATCTTAAGTGCTTGCCCACACAGGAGAGAAATAGCTGGGGAATCTTTAAGGATGGCACTGCTCACTGTTCTCTGTTAATCTTCCTGCGGTGGCATAAACCGTGCTTTTCTGGCTGTGTCATAATATGATGTTCACAGAAGAAACTCCAAAAGTGTGCGTTATTAAACACACATGGCCTCGTTTGTGTTCCAGTTTTCCTGCACCCCCCCCACCCACAAATCCCCAACAACCCACCATGCCCCCCCACCCAAACCCCCTCCCCCCTCCCCACGCCATTAAAAATTCAGCCATCAACTTTAGCCTTTGAAAAGCGGAGACCGCATCAATTAGGCAACAGCACTAACGGGAAAAGTCTATGTTTGTATGTGTGTTTTTTCTTTTTTTTCCTTTTTGAAGGGTGCTTGAAACACACTCCTAGCCCATCAAAGTGCTATGCATGACTTTGAAGTATGAAATCCAGTTTTCTCTCTGGCTGTGCGTGTGCGGGTGTGCTTTTTGTCAGTCTGCGTCTGGGTGACAGCGAGACAGAAACATCCACTTGCATCTCCTGTTGAACATCTGTGTGGCCGTGCTGAAGCCAGAGAGTGCCACCTGCTGATCGTCTGTGCATTTAATAGCAGCTCGACTACACTGGGCCACTCGTATGGAGCATGCTATTCATGCTGAAGTCTGTTTATAGTATCTTTTCAGTGTGGAAAATGAGTTAGCTTTACTTTTTTAAATAAGAAATGTAAATGTAGTTTTGTAGTATGCAAACACAACATATATATGACATATACATACACATATATACTATATACTATAAATACACTATCATTCAAAAGTTTAGGGTCACTTTAGAATTTCATTCAATGCAATTTTCATGCAATTCACAAACAGTAGTGTTCATTTCACAATTAATGTAAGTGTATCAGATGATTTTTAAAGAATAAAAATGTTTGTATTAAAGCCTATTTTTGTATAGAGGCTTATTTTACATATAGTCCTATTATCAGCAATTCTCAGTCCTCTGTCTAAATCTCCTGGTACGCCCGCCAATCCAAGTTAAGGATGTTATTGGGCTAATTGGTTGTTAGGACACTCTTACTCAATTGTGATGCTCAGCTGAAAAACATTCTACTAATAAGTGAGAATAAAAGGGAACAACATTCTAGGTTAGTTTAGTATCTGAAGCATCAGCAGTTGATGGCTTGCTGACTCAAAATGTCCAGAAAGAAACAACTTTCTTTAGAGACCCGTCAGTCCATTGTTGTGTTAGGGAAGGAAGATACTCCATTAAAAAAAAAAATAAAAAAAAAATATATATATATATATATATATATATATATATATATATATATATATATATATATATATATATATATATATATATATGCACTACCGCTCAAAAGTTTTGGCATATACATATATATATATATATATATATATATGTATATTATATTATATATGGCCAGTATAGTTTAAACTAAACTACAAAAATTGCTGCTTTGGGTGGATTTGTTTTTGTGATGTCATAAAAACAGCTTCTTTTAACGTTTGTCTTTTCACTCTACTGTCTTTTGCCCTGCTACGTTATGCTGAAGTTTTAAGTGAGTCAGGATATAGGGCACCCTGTCAGAGCACAGCTCGTTTACATATAGTTGCATGCAAAAGTTTGGGCGCCCCTGGTCGAATGACATGTGTTGTTGTTTGAAATTGAAATAAGTGAACCTGTCTTCTACTTCTGCACATTTTAATGTGTAATTGCTGCTTATTTGCTGAATTTAACATAATAAATAAAATGTAAAATGTGATCTGTGCAAAGGTTATGGCTCATTCTATGTTATACTGTTTCAAATATGTTTCTCAGCAAAAGAGAGAAAATTCTGTACTACAATGTGCATAGAAATTAGGTTTGTTCTCTGTAGAGGATGTGTTCACTTATTTCAACATAGAAAATGTACAATATATGTTATTTGATGGAGGCAGTTTAAACTCTTCACTATATATATATATATATATATATCCATGCTAAAAGCACAGCCTATTTAGATGTGAAGATGATAGGTTGGTCATGTAGGAATCAGTTATGACTGCTTTTGGTATATAACGCCACTCAAACGTTATAAATAGACCTCGGGGAAACAAATACAAAAGCAGAAAAAAGTATGACATAGGCCCTTTAACACACCTGGGTGTTGGAAAGGTGTGTAATGGAGTTAATAGTCTGACATTTGAAAATCAAATAGATACTAGTGTGGGAAAACACGCTCCAACACAGGTACAGCACGCTCAGATCTTCCGTCCTTATGTGCTTTACTATTTGGAAACAAATCGCTTGTGTACGTGATGTGAGTCAGCCCCCTACTGCCGCCGAAAGTTTTCTTTGAAAGTAAATGTTTTGTTGTGTGCTGGCCCGTGGGTTAGGACGTTCTTACCCTGGCCCGCTCGCACTGCGTCAGTGGTTTTCTCCTACAATCTGTGTGAAATGGAAAAAAAAATAGAAAGAGAAAAGGATGTAAACAGCACCCTGCTGCACGGCTCACGTCAGCCTAACACCTGTTGTGGTTCCCTGCGGCTTGAAAGAGTCAGCAGCATAAAACTGTGTCAAAGTTGGCGATGTGACTGATTGACTGAACGCTCAGACGCTTCTCACTATCAAACAATAGAACGAGTGTGATGATGCAGGTGTGGTTAGTCTGTCTTCTCGCCCGACTCCAGACGCTGACTCAGTCGCACCTCATAATGTTTAGAGCCTGCTGTCCAATGACAAAAGTTAGTGACACTGAGGTGCTGCTGTATAGTCACGCATTGCTTACACAATAGTGTCTTGCCTAATCTTCCTAAACGCTCCTGGATCAGTCAGACCTGTAGAGCTGTACCTGTAGACCCCTGATGGAAAATATCAGACACCCCTGTTTATAGGGTACCCTTGCTGTTCATACTCTTATGTGTTAAATAGTGTACATGTAATATATTATTAGAGTATGATGTATAGACCAAATGGAAGTGTTTTTTTTTTATTTTATTACTAATCATTAATAACAAATGATATACAAATTACATGTGTTACATAATGTTTAAAAAAACAATACAGTTATTTCTATTTAAACTTCCTATCAGATAAAAATACATTAATATTGTTACAGGTCAACTTGACCAGCACATATGAGTATATTCAAAAACAAGCAAAGTTAAAACAGTAAAACTTCGTAATAAATGTATTCATATATATTCATTCATTTTATTCAGTCAAACGTTTTAGATACACTACCAGTCAAACATTTTAGTACACTACCAGTCAAACGTTTTAGTACACTACCAGTCAAACGTTTTAGTACACTACCAGCCAAACGTTTTAGTACACTACCAGTCAAACGTTTTAGTACACTACCAGCCAAACGTTTTAGTACACTACCAGTCAAACATTTTAGTACACTACCAGCCAAACGTTTTAGTACACTACCAGTCAAACGTTTTAGTACACTACCAGCCAAACGTTTTAGTACACTACCAGTCAAACATTTTAGTACACTACCAGTTAAACGTTTTAGATACACTACCAGTCAAACATTTTAGTACACTACCAGTTAAACGTTTTAGATACACTACCAGTCAAACGTTTTAGATCACTACCAGTTAAACGTTTTAGATACACTACCAGTCAAACGTTTTAGTACACTACCAGTTAAACGTTTTAGATCACTACCAGTCAAACGTTTTAGATACACTACCAGTCAAACGTTTTAGTACACTACCAGTCAAACATTTTAGTATCACTACCAGTCAAACGTTTTAGTACACTACCAGTCAAACGTTTTAGTTCACTACCAGTCAAACGTTTTAGTTCACTACCAGTCAAACGTTTTAGATCACTACCAGTCAAACATTTTAGTACACTACCAGTCAAACGTTTTAGTACACTACCAGTCAAACGTTTTAGTACACTACCAGTCAAACGTTTTAGTACACTACCAGTCAAACGTTTTAGATCACTACCAGTCAAACATTTTAATACACTACCAGTCAAACGTTTTAGATACACTACCAGTCAAACATTTTAATACACTACCAGTCAAACGTTTTAGTACACTACCAGTCAAACGTTTTAGATACACTCCCAGTCAAATGTTTTAGATACACTCCCAGTCAAACGTTTTAGATACACTACCAGTCAAACATTTTAGTACACTACCAGTCAAACGTTTTAGTACACTACCACTCAAACGTTTTAATACACTACCAGTCAAACGTTTTAGTATCACTACCAGTCAAACGTTTTAGTACACTACCAGTCAAACGTTTTAGTATCACTACCAGTCAAACATTTTAGTATCACTACCAGTCAAACGTTTTAGTACACTACCAGTCAAACGTTTTAGATACACTACCAGTCAAACGTTTTAGATACACTACCAGTCAAACGTTTTATTACACTACCAGTCAAACATTTTAGATACACTACCAGTCAAACGTTTTAGTACACTACCAGTCAAACGTTTTAGATACACTACCAGTCAAACGTTTTAGTACACTACCAGTCAAACGTTTTAATACACTACCAGTCAAACATTTTAGATACACTACCAGTCAAACGTTTTAGTACACTACCAGTCAAACGTTTTAGTACACTACCAGTTAAACGTTTTAGTACACTACCTGCCACTAGCAGGTAGTTTATATATACCATTTTAGCAATTATGTAATATACATATACAGGGTAACCAGTATTTCAGACATCTCAGAGTGATCAAAGTGGACCTTTAGTATATTAGGAGTGTTTAATTAGAAAATTTTAAAATTTCTTGACTTCCTCTTTAAGTCCTTTGTCTGCTAGTTGGCCGATATTGCCTCACTTCTATGTCATATGGTTGCACAAGACTATAAGACAATCAGAAACAAATGTTGGACAATGTCACTCTAACTAAACGTGGAATTAGTTAGAATGATCTATTTGAGTTGAAGAAGATCTAGAGCTAAACAGAGAGAGTCTAATCATTTGATGTAGCAACAAGTAAAAATTTCCTTGTTAAAGGGTTTTAGTCTACTTAAATAATAAATAAAAGATTTTGTCTGTTTTATACAACATAATTAAACAGAATGTCCACCCCATTGCAGATTTCAGATTTCAGGTCTTAGCAGACACGGTTCCCTTCACAATATCAGATTAACCCACATGTAAAAGCGGTCATTTCAAATATTACACAGTTTTATTTTGACAGTTTAATTTTGTAAAATTGTGTAAATAAACTCATTATTGCACCTTCAGTATAAGAAGCATCAGTATTTAGATCAGTGTGCCATGACTTCTGTATTGTTTTTGCTGTATATATATGAATGAAACTATATCCTCTGACATTTAAAGTCATATTATATTAGAATTCAAGAAAAATCAAATAATGATGAATCTCACACGACTGTACTATTACTGCACTGCACAGATCAGCCATAGCATCAAATCCACCTCCACGTTTCTACACGCATTGTTCATTTCATCAGCTCATCTTACAATACAGGTGCACTTACAATACAGGTGCACTTTGTAGTTACAGACAGCAATTCATCTGTTTGTCTACATCTGTTGTTTAATGGTCAGGACCCTCACAGGACCACCACAGAGCAGGTACTTCTTGGGTGGTGGATCATCCTCAGTTAGTTGGTGGTGTGTGTTGTGCTGGTATGAGTGGATCAGACACAGCAGTGCTGCTGGAGTTTTTAAACACTCTGTCCACTCACTGTCCACACTGTTAGACACTCCTACCACCTCAGATAGTTGGTCCACCTCAGATAGATGCAACAGACAGATCAAAGACAGTGATATGGAGGTGCTGCTGTATAGTCACGCATTGCTTACACAATAGTGTCCACTCTGTTAGACACTCCTACCACCTTAGAGAGTTGGTCCACCGTCAGATAGCTATAACGTCAGAGACAGTTTGTGTTATTATGGTTGTAATTTAATTAAAAATCTTGTTCTCAGCAGGCCATTTGTAACATCTTTCCATTTCCCTTAAGTTCTTCTTTGTTTCCCCTCCAACTCATGCAGCCTATTTGGAAATATGTGGTTGGGCAAACTGGCTCATCGACAGAGCTATCCAGAGCGAGATCAAAACTCCTCGTCCACGTTACTGGAAACCGGGCGAATAGTATCTGTGTTCCTCTAAATTGACTTACAGTAAAAGCCCCTCTTTAAACCTCACAAACAACACATGCTTCAAAAGTCGAGCGGGAAAAAACAACTTTAGCAGCACGTTTTGCCGTCAACAACAGCGCGGACTCTTGCGGGCTTGGACCGGGGCCAGGCCGTAACTTTCGGAGGTTAAGAGGGTTTTTTATTTTTTCTTTCTTCTTCAATAGCATGAGTAATGGCTTGCTCGTTCTGGTTGGGTAAGAAACACACGGACCTCTCTCTGTAATGTCATGCAGTGCGGTATTAAAGCAATTACCTGTCTGTGGAGTTCAGGGCCCTTGCTTTATATTTAGAAGGTTCAGGAATGGCAGGACAAACTGTCTTCACTCATAAACAACTCTTTTAATCTTCGTATTCCAGTAAATGCCCCCTCCAGCACCGCCATCTCATTTCAAAATGTTGCGGCTCAACAGTACAAGTATGAGTGCGGTGGAAGCTAGCTTCACTTTTCAGTGAGCGTAGTGGATGAATCAGGTTCCATACATCACTGAGTCAGGGACAGTGAATCATTGTGTCTATCGAAAAAACCTCATTTATGCATACTAATATGTCCCTGTTGGTTGTTTTCACACCAAAATGTCAATCCAATGTTTCGTGTACAGTGATCTCAACTAACTGAGCATTCGGCATGTTCCTGTTGTGTTTATGGACAGATTTGGCTTCAACAAGTGATTTAAGGAATATTTCATACTACCTGTATTACTGCTTCTTCATAAAGCCACACAGTTGGTCAGGGTGTACATCTTTCTACACAGTTGGTCAGGGTGTACATCTTTCTACACAGTTGGTCAGGGTGTACATCTTTCTAGATGCCTCATAAACTTTTTTATGCAAATGTGAGCTTACAGGTAGGCGGGTTTGAGTTACACATACCATTTTTTTCAGTTTTCACTCAAATTGTCACAATGACTTAAAGCTATACTATATATTGTGTAAGTATTGGAGATTTGGAGACCTCTCTGGTGGAAATGAGGACAAACATTTTTTCTAACATTGGTTAGTCCTTTGGACCCCCTTCAACCTGATAACGGCAAGCAAGTATTCAAAGAGAACTCAGTCAAAACTTGGTGAAGGATGTGACGGCTGAACATCTGCCAACTTTTAGTTTTATCAGAAAACAGAGCATGTGATGACCACTTCAGTAAATCTGAGTGCTGAGAAGGTTGATGTTAAATCGTAGGACTGTGTAGGACTAATGTAGGGGTCGATAGGGACCCATGGCCCTGATTTGACTCCTCAGGTAAATACAAAGCCCTTCCCAACTCAATTTAGATGCAATACCTTTTAATACTCTCCATCAACCCAGCTGTAGAACAGTGTAGACCAGATCAGCAGCAAAGTCCATTACAGCACACTGGTGCTTTTAAACCGCATGGTTTTTGAGTGGAACATTTATTTATTCCGTTATATGTTGTAAAAACAAATGCCAGACATAAGCCTGACCTAAACCGAGCACCTGTCTCGACCTACACTGGATATAAACTGATTGACTTCATCTGTGTAGGCTCTGCTAGCACCTTTTTAAAGTGACAGCGCAGAGACTAGAAAATATGACTAGTTTCAAAGATAAATCCAATGCAGCGAAACCAATTATAAAGTATAACACACTAATTAAACGTAACGTTGTTTTAAAAAACAGTGATTTTAGAGCCTCATTCATTCCATTAGAACAACCATAAAAGCTCACATATCCATTTTTTGGTTCTTGTTTGTTTATTTTTGTTTTTGCTGTCTGTCTGAAAAGAAAGTTGTAATAATTCAGGCTGATTCACACTAAACACATTTTAGTCTTTTTGATTTTTAAAATATTTGCGCATTACTTAATCTTAAAGTTTTTGTTAATATATAAAAATAAAGAAAATATAGAAATATAGAAAGTAGCATTACTGTGTCTGAAAAAAGCATGGAGTGTTTGCTGCTGTCAGTCGCCTGTAATACCTGAAATAATAATTGAAACGTCTGATTTTGAGAGTTTTTCAGACCATGTTATATGTCTTCACATACATATTAATGTCACATGCTCAAATGAGAGTGTGGCTTAGTATCAAACACAAACTCAGCATGATACTGATAAAGATAAGATGACAACAGTGGATAATTCACTTACACACTCAGAAGACACTTCCTTCACCAAGTTTACACTTCTCAGTTCTCTTTGAATTCTCTTTCTGTCCATTGCAATCATCAGATCCATCTACTCTGTAAAGGGGTACGAGCATAACCCACATGCGTGTTGCATGCAGTTGCTAATTACCACCAGAGAGGTCTCCAAATCTCCAATGCATACATAGTGTAGCTTTAAAATAATAGCCTACACTGCATAGCCAATGTGCAGAGGCTACTCTGCTCTGATTCCAACAGCTTTAAAATGTAGCTGAGATTTAATTGCAGTTAATAGATTTACTGATGGTGCTATTAGGTTTTAGACTGTTTAATTAGAAAAGCTTTTAGTCCTGAATGTGTGATATGTGGCAATGCATGTAAATTTGAGGTTAGGAAGAACATTGTGAACAGAATCAGTTGTTGTCTTACCGTAAACTCTATTGTATCTTTTGCCATCTTAGTCAGGCGCCCAGGCTGCCCAAAGCTGGAGAGACAATACATGGACACAAGTTCTTCATTGGCTTTGGTGGGAAAGGAGCAAACCAGTGCGTCCAGGCTGCTCGACTGGGTGCCAAGACTGCCATGGTTTGCAAGGTATTCAGAAATGTTTTCTTTTTTCTCTCTCTCTCTCTCTCTCTCTCTATCTATATATATATATATATATATATATATATATATATATATATATATATATATATATATATATATATATATATATATATATCTGAGTCCAGACCTTTGTGTGCATGTGCAGTGCTTTAGTTCTTTTTGTTTCATACCGATCAGTTCATCATTGCTAGTTTGTACCTGCAGCACCAGAAAGACTAAACGAGTAATAAAGGCCTGTGTTTCTCAGTACAAAGAACCCAATCGATACTGAAGCATATGCACAGCACAGAAATAGGCTGCCATGCTTTCAGAAAGCCTGAAAGAGGGGTTGCACTTCAAAAGACAAAGGGCCAGGTAGAGAAGGGCCCCAGCCTTGGCTAGTCTTTAACAGCGTGGGATAAAAGTAGCCCCAGTGGGCAGAGAGGGACCCCTCCACCCCTTACCTCAGTGCTGAACGTCTCAGAGAGAGGGGTGCGGCGGTTTAGAGGACTGTTGGTAGTGCGGAGGCGTGTTGGGTGGGGTGGCTATATCTGGAAGGCTTGGCTGGATTTAGCAATGCAGAACTTTGCCCTGACAGTGAGGAAGGAGAACGCATTGTTTCAGCTTCCAGTTTAAAGGTGGTTCCTCATATTCATCCAACTTAGCCAGTTACTTCAACTTTAAGCTCATAATATTTCAAAAACAGTAGAGCGTAACTTGTATGAACCCAGTTTTTAAAGGATTAGGTCTGCCAAAAATCAAATTCTAGCTCCCCGTAGCGCAAGTGTAATCCATCAGCCAAGACGTGCTTGGTGTGAGAAGTGCGTTCCTTTACTTCTGTACTGAAGCTACAAGGCTAATGTAGTTAACAGGTAATGGCTCACAAACACCAACTAGCTTTGTGTAAACTGGCCAATTTATGACAGTCAAACCGTGTGGAGTGGCTTAGGTGGTTTCGGACACTGTATAGTATGCAGTTATCAAAAAAAAAATCTTTTCAAAATTTTAAAATTCAATCTTTTCAAAATTCTGTAATGTCTACATTTATGTCAGTAGTGATAAGTTACAGTAGGTCATATAGTAAACCCTTGTGATGTTTTATACATGCAGCTTGCAGCTTATCAGCTTCATTATCCCAAATAACTAAGGAAGCACAATTTGCACACCAAACAAACCTTTAACTGATGTATTGCATTTGGGTTGAGAGAAGGTCTACCCGAATTTAGGCTGAACTATTCCTTTAAGTGTTGCTTTTTCCTGAAGGACCCGTGTAACATGTTTCCTTCCTTTACAGGTTGGAAAGGACTTCTTTGGAAACAACTATATCCAGAATTTCAAAGAAAATGGTGTACACACAGGTAGTGATTTTTCAAATTCTGCTCTTTAGTGCGAGCTTTTAAAGAAATACAGTACAGGACAAAAGACAATGTTCCAGTCATCACATTTCCAGTCAAAACGGTAATGAGGTACAGATTATTTAAAGCATGTTTAAAGGAAAATTACACAGAAGTAGGAGGTGAGGGCAAAAGTATATATAATTCTAACAAAATATAAAACCGGTTTCATGATCATGGCATAGTAAAGTGGTGAATGTTGTTTTACATATAAGAGTGAGTTGTCTCTTATGGGCGTCTCTTACACTTAATAATCTAATCTTGGTAATCTATGATGGTCAGACATTTCAGTAAATATTGCAAGCTGTACACAGTTCTAGCTGAGAAGCTGCAGAGCCTCTTGGCTTGTAGGCTGCCTGAAACGAGTAAGCAAGCAGTGCCACATATAAAGAAAGTCAGCTAGTCCCCATGCTAGGCTTATGACTACTGATTATTCCCATTTTCACTCTCTTTTTTCCTGTTGACTCATTAACTCATTGCAGTCTGATGTCTGCTCCTTTGACAATAAACTGGAGTAACAGTAAGCTCACTAAAGGTGAGGTGAGGGGAATCAGCAGGTCTTACACTGTTTAGTTGTTGCCTTAACTGCATTTATCTGCATACTGATATAACAGTAATAAAACAGCTAATACATTAAAAAGTATACCTCGACCGGTGTCCCAGCTAAACCAGTACATCTGCCACTACCTCCAACACTAAGCATAATATCTAGTATATAATCTAATACATTCAGTCCACTCTTCACTTTTTTGTACTCTACTGCCACTATAATCTTTTCCATCCCTTAGATATTCACCATTACACAGTGTTTGTGCGTCCTCCCACAAAAGTCTTTATTCCTACCTCCCACCAAAAGCTGTTCCCAAAGGAGTCACTGACATGCTCCCCTCCAAAGAGACACTAATATTCACACAGGCAGCTACTCAAACACATCTCACCAAAGAGTAGACACACACACACATGTGTATGTGTAAAAAATTCTTGTTAAGCCTTCTCCATAAGTTCTTGTTAGTTTCGTTTCTTTTGTGTGTGTGTGTGTGTGTGTGTGTGTGTGTACACACATATATATGTATGTGTATGTGTGTAATGTTTGTATGTACAACTACCTCAACATCAGAACAAAAACATTCTTTGCTTTTAATGTATGTCCTTGGAACCAGAATTTTTTTTCAAGCAATTTAAGAGCATTTATGTTGGTCAATTCATCATGACAATGAATTCAAATAATGCAGAAATATATATATATATATATATATACTGTATTATGTGGAAATTGAATAAATATCACAGTACTATACATTATTTAAAATAAATGATAGCAGATTTGGACCACTTTTTTTGTAGTCATGTAATCCGTGTCTATGTTTCCCTCTCTCTCTGCAGCTTTTGTGGAGCAGACGGCCGAAGCTGCGACCGGAGCCGCTTCCATCATCGTAAACGATGCAGGTAGTGTGAAGGTGCTCGCTGTGTGGTGTCCTGTTGCTCCTACAGGTTTTAAAAGCTTCTAAAATAACACACCATTAAGTGCACTTCTGAATGAACCACACAGATGAGTGAGCGGCTCTCCACCTGTGTCATTCAGCCCGTCACCCACACCGCATAGAGGAGTTTATAGCAAGGCAGTTTTATATAGCACTGCTTGAAGATAGGGTCTGACATAACCAGTCTGTTGCTAAATGTACGACTGTAGTGCGCTGTAAATGTCACTAATCACGGCTTTAGCTCGGCCACCGAGCCTGGAGGAGATCTGCGAGCGAACCGCCGGCACAGCGGGGAGAGTAACGTCACGATCGCCATAACAACCTGGCGATAGCACAGTGTCCCAGCATCCTGTGTAAAAGTCACAGCGACTCGAGATGGAACGATTATCTCGCAGACGAGGAAGTAGGACTGACCAAAAAGGCCATCCTGATGAAAAAGCCTTACTCTGCACTGTGATTTTCCAAGTGCTGATGTCAGCGTTATATCAGTGCCACTGTCTCTGTTACACAAGACTGTGGTGGCTTTGTACTTGCGTCCGCCTGTGAGTAGGTGGACATGCAGACTGTCCTAATGTGACCTTTATCCTATATATATATATGGCTGCCCATGCTGCCTGTTAAACGTTTGGGGAAACCTGGCTTTTGATGCAGATGAATTAATGATTTACCAGGTTTACTGTGATTAAAACAGTATCATATTTAAACCAATTGAAAGCCATTAAATAAACCTACTACGCAAATTAATTTATTACAAACAGTTAGTTTCTCTGGGTGTTCCTCATAGAAGCTCTGCCTCGCCTTAAGCAGGTTGTTCCAAACTCTCATAGTAAAAGGTACTAAACTCTCACTGGTGTGGTGCCCCTCTGGTCATGGGGTGGTGCCCTCAAAGTTGGGAACATATAGATATATTATATTATATATTATTATATTTCTGCAGTTATGTTGTAGTTCATTTGCACGAGTACAACCTAAATTAACAGGATTATTACTTGATTGTTCTAGTAAGGCAATAAATGTTGACAATAAATATTGTGATAAAATATGCCACAGTGCAACCAACTGCCTATTTCATTATAGACAGAGTAAATTAGTCCCCTTTAACTGGATTTACTGGCAGATAGGGGTGTGACGAGACACTCATCTCACGAGACGGGACGAGACACGTTATCGGATTCACGAGAACTAGACAAGACGATATTTTAAATAATTTTTTTTAAGAAAACGTCAAAGAGAAAAATATGTCTATTTGTCAAAAAAACTCAACAGACTGATTTATCTCCCTATTGAGGCTCTTGAAACTAATTTGTTTCGTAATTGTGATATGGTGCAGCGTACCTCTAGACGTCCAAACATCGGTTGTTATGGCGTTTGTCTCTTTGTAAAGATTCGGGACCACCATGCGAGCAAAATGCCAATGTGATGGTGTATTTTGGTTCTGAAATGTGGAGGAGTCGCCCAAACCTTGTATTCTCCACTACAGAAAACAGTCTAATATCAGCTGCAATGGAAACGCCTGTGTCTCGTTATAGTTGTGGCTCTAGCACTTGACTGTGGTTGAGGTCCAAGGCATTTGCAAGTGTCGTCTATCCTTTCTTCATTTTCTTTACAGTCACGACGGGCTTCTGTAGAGAGCCATGGTGGCGTTGTTAGTGTTTTTGCAAAGTGTTTGTATTAGTTGCGGTGTACGACATGACTTTCTTACAGTGCTTACAAATGGGTCAGGTCTGTCGCTCTAGTACCGTTTATTGTTTCCACCAGGAACCCAAAACACAGCCAGACATACAACTTAAAAGCAGCGAAGCATCTTCTATTCGAATTTCCTCCAACTCCAACGACGTTACACTGGCTGCTAATAACAAAGATCCTTAGTAACTGACCAGATAATGTATTTCAAGCTATACCCTCCTAAAAAGTTCATACTACTCAACTGATTTTTTTTCCCGCGAGACAGGTTCAAGCTTGACGAGAAATATTGCCACGTATTAATCTTGCAAGATCTCGTGTCACCAGATCTCTTCACACCCCTACTGCCAGATATTATATATGAGTCATTGCATTTATAGTTCTGATAGTATGTTTGGTACTTTTTTGTTTGTTTCTCCGTATCACAATCGTATTATTTGCTGAATCACTGACCTCTATGTTCTAGTGTAAAACATGTGCACCTTTCTGCTGGGAAAGTGAACGAAGCGTACTCAGTCACTCACTCATTTGAACTTATCCTCCTGGGTCGTGGGGTTTGCTGGAGCCTATCCCAGCACTTATTGGGCGAAAGGCAGGAAACATCCTGGACAGGCCACCAGTCCATCACAGAGCAAAACATTCAAACACACACACACATCTGAGGGGTGATTTAGTATCTCTGACCCCACTGATGACGTTGGACTTTGGGGACCACCTGAAGCACTTGGAGGAAACCCACACAGACATGGGGAGAACATGCAGACTCCACACGCAAAGGACCCCAGCCAGCCTTAGAACACAGTAATGTAATAATGAACATAACATGAAAATCAAAGAAAGCAGAAAACATAATGGGAGAACACTGATGGAGGAAAATACATCTATGACATGGAACTAAGGATTTTGTCAAACTGACAAGGCCACAAGATAGAAAAAAGCTAATTCTGACTTTAATTATGTCCCCTAATTAAGTAATTTGATCATTAAGCTCAGTAAAAGTGCAAATAATTGTCAAAAAGTTTGCCATCAGCTGTGATTTAAATATCATAAAAATATATACTATGGATTTCAGTTTACCTATTGTTATTCTGATGGAACAAACATTCCTGATAACAGAAATAAGGTTTGGGTATCAGTCTAAGATTTGAATGATGAATGGCTCTACTGCACCCACACACAATGGCGTAGGGCTGGCTTGTGAAGCTGAGACTCTGTATATGAATATTATTGCAGCTTTATGATGCATTCCCGACTTGGGGCCCTTTGCGCCACATACGTTTGAGCCGACTGTTAGATGCCAGCTTCTGTACCACTAGGGAACCGGTCTGTGTCTGAAGAGACTGCTTGAAAAGCAGCAATGAAAACTCAAACATTACTCTGATTTTTTTTTAAGAATTTTGAAGCTTTCTCCCAAACTTTTGACAGGCTCTGTGTGTACAACTGAGTGAGAGTGAAATTGAGCTGCTACACCTTAGCGCACTCTGTGGTTGTATTTGCAGGTGAGAATGCCATAGTGATTGTAGCAGGAGCAAACATGCTACTGGGGAAAGAGGAGCTGCTGCGGGCACAGGCTGCTCTGGAGAAGGCCAAGGTGGTGGTCTGCCAGTTGGAAGTCACTCCAGACACCTCTCTAAAGGCCCTGCAAATGGCCCAGCAGACCCACGGTCAGTTCTCTCACGTCTGTCCACTATCTTTTCCTGAGTCTCTCTCTCTCTCTTATAAGGTTGGGACAGTATGAAGATTTCCAGTGGTGGTATCATGAGTATTATTGCTTTATTGTTCGATGAACTGAACATGTTTAAAGGCAAGAAAGGGCCCACATCCAATTATTTTATATTAATCCTATTTTTCTTGAGAGCCACTTTAATATGTATGTGGTTTATTGTACCAATAGTGACAATTCGTTATTACATGATGGCTAATTTCCATCCTTCCTTTATTTCTTAGAATTAAACAGGCTGTTTTTGTTACTGTAGGTGTGTCCATCCACTAAGTCAGTAGATCTTATATTGGATCCAGTACGTACTGATTGAGTGGTAGACTAGTAGGCAGTTTCATTGCGCAAGTTTTTAGTATCCACACCATCTCGGCTGCACTACGTCCACCATCTTAACAACATCCTGTGATGCAAGTCCTGCTGTTTATTTAAAATCCCCATTTACTGACAGATTTAGATACTGTTTTTTCACACTGACCTGCGTTTTGGTCTGAATCTGTACTCAGACAGTGTCTAGCTATAACTCTAAGATAAGAATCTGAAGGAATTTAATTGTTTGTTTTTTTTTACCTTAGAAGTAGTTCTAACTTCTGTAGCAGCAGTTCACCAGCAGTAGCTATGTGCACACAGCCGACGTACCGTATTCTGCAGTTTTTTTATCCTCCGCTTTGAATTCATCCGTAGCTCCAGTTAAATTATAGGATAAGCACAGAGTGTTGTGGTCACATACATAAAAATGGGGGGTAACGTTTGCGTAGTACTCAATGACTACTGAGTATTCAGACATATTAGCTGTGCTCGCCTACTGATTTCACCTATTAGGCAAGTAGGGGATTTTGGACGCACCTTGTGTCTTTGAGGCTGATGTATTCTGATTGCTCGTCTTGTATTGTGCCCCATTTAAAAAGTGCTTAGAGCTAAAACCCTCCTTAGAACATCATTTCGAATTGTCAGGGTTATAATGCTGCACGCTGCATAGACTGAATATATTCTTTCTCGTAATATCACAGAACCAGTGAACTCCTACTTTCCGTGTATGGACTGTATAGACTGAGTAGTGAGTGATGTGTTTTAAAACAGTGTGTATATTTATGTCTTCACCTTTCTGGTTCTTCCTTCCAGTCGTCGTTTAGGCTCGGTCCTGTCTCGCCTTCGAGTTTGTGGTAGTTGTTCCTCTGGAGACAGGTGTGAGGTGCTATCCCACTTCTGACACCATTGTAGCTAAGAGGGACGTTAAGGTTATGGTCCATAACTTGACTTTAATGAGCAAAAGCAGAGCTCAGGCTGGCACTAGCTCTCCATGCTGACGAAACCTTCCTCCAGAGTTTGTCGCCAGAGTCCTTCGGACCAGCTTTGAACACTTAATACACTCAGAATGTGAACACATTGCATTTTAATTAAGTAACAAGCGAGATTACCCTAATGCCACAGTACTGATTTGTTTTAATACCTTATATTGATTATATTGATTATATTGATACTTTTTATTGAAGCTCCTTATGACACCAAGTACTTCCTTTGTGACTTATAAAAACTGTAATTATACACGACTATCTGAATAATTAAAATTCAAAACAGTGTGATTATCAATTACTTTCACAGCGGCATATAATTAAAGCTGGTCTGTCTTGTCACACTGGCTAAGTTGCTGGCTTTCTTCTGAGGTCAGGGTCCCTGGCTGAGTTTCAGCTTCTGTAGTCACAGTGAACCTTAAAACAGTGGTTAACAAACTTGTGTGTTAACCCAGGTTTACATTCTCATGCTGTGATTAAATCTCAT
>CM038712.1:27791798-27811798 GCA_021613375.1 Megaleporinus macrocephalus
ATGACACTTGGGTGCCTCTCACCCTGGAGTTGTGCGGCATTCGCGGCATTCATCATCCAGTTCCGCAGGGTACGGTTCACAATTAGGCTAAAGGACGCCCACTTGTATGCCTTTCTGTAACTCTTCCAGTTTCTCTGTATCTCTGTTGCAACCTGCTAATGACACTCTGTGACACTCTAAGCTTAGTGGCCACTTTAGTCTGAGAACATCCTGTTTGAAGCCTTGCTACGACGAGGTACTGTTGATTAATTGTTAGGAGTCTTCTCTTGTCTCATGATGTCAAAATGAGAACAGCATCATGAGGAAGACTGTTTAAATACCAATTCTAATTGAACCAGAAAAATGTATTGGTCGATTCATGGATCCAACACCTGTTTCGAATTTAAGCTACTTGTTAGAGAACAGCAAGTAGTGCAAATTTTAGGTTCATCCTGAAATTTCACCCGAAAGCCAAATATCCCTTACTTTTTGTGACTAGTGTATAATTCTTTATTTTATTTATTTTTATGTATAACATTTTTGATGTATTGCCAACCCCTAGATCAGTGTTTGCCCAGTGCTTAATGGGGCAGGAACTACTTAATATATATATAATAGCACTGGAGTATGCCATACATAACCGTGTGTAAATAAGGATTTTTGGTAGCTCGCCAGATTGTAGATGTCGATAATGTAAACATGAAACTTTTTTTGTTATAGTGTAACATATGGCATGTGCATATAATGCTATTGTATTAGACAAAAAACCCCACTGTTATTTTAGGAATGAGAAATGTGCTGAGTGTTTCCTCTGCTTATACGTTTGTCCTATGGCTAGAATTACTGAACAACAGTTAGTTTATTTGTTATGAGTTCAGGATGAAATGTCTGCACTGAGCTGTTTGTGTGTTTCTGTTTCACATCCTGTGAGAGAGGCAGTAGAGGCAGTAGACAGTGTGTGCATGTGGCAGAGCACGCCTCTAGAGGCAGCATGTGCTAGAGAGAACAGGAGGGCAAGCGAGTGATAGAGAGAGAGAAAGGAAGAGAGAGACGCCCATTCATCATTATCCTGCGCTGTGTATATGAACTGAAAGGAGACCACCCATAATAAGAGTGACTTGTGACTCTAAGCAAACATACAGTATTTGCTGTGTGCGTGTTCTCCATTCCATGTTTAAATACACAGCAGATGAAGTATTAATCATTCAGTTATGGCAGCTTAATAATCTTTTTTCAAAGTATATATATAGTATATATATTTATGGAGAAAAATGTAATGAACATAATCTAATATAGAGAGTATGCACTGATGTAATTTTCCCACCAGACTACGCCTTCATCAGCTGAACTGAAAGGCTTATTAGGAGATGCGGCAAAGCAATAATCTGACTGTCTTGTATCTGTTCCAAGTGTAACTTCTCTATCTCCCAAGTTTATATACATTTCATATATATATATATATATATATATATATATATATATATATATATATATATATATATATATATATGCATTAGTGCACATAGCAGTTCAGTACAAACATGGATGTACTAATTTGACTTGTACATGTTCACTTACTATATTTAACACTGCTTTTGTATAACTAATAAAAACATTTGCTAAATACACAAAATACAGCAAAACTGAAATCATGCTGAAGCCATAGAGTTTTAAATGACTACAGAACCAGAGTGCAGAGTTAGTTAGGAGGACTGGCTGATTTCTGTTGTTACGGATGTTGGATTTTGCTTTATTTAGGGACTGCAGTTTTTCATTTAGAAAAATTTCCATCTAAATATTGCTGATTCATTAAAAAAGGAAACTTTAATTGCAATTATTTTTGACTGTAATGGAGGTGAATCGAGTAATCGTCACAGCCTGAGGTTGATCTGTTTACTCCTACCATGCGTGTGGCTGCAGCGCGCGTGCTGCACTACGTCTCTCTTCTGTCCGCACACCAACTGAGCTGCTGTTTAAATGCATCCATCTGCTGGTGTGAGGGGGAGACCGTGTGTGGGAGCATGCTGATGTGAGATTCTGACCGTGTGTTCTCTCTCTCTGTGTGTGTGTGTGTGTGTGTGTGTGTGTGTGTGTGTGTGTGTGTGTGTGTGTGTGTGTGTGTGTGTGTGTGTGTGTTGGCCAGCCTCAGAGAGTCGTGTGTTAACGTGTGCAGCGGTGTGGAGGATGCCCCCGGAATGGGAATCAGGCAGCCACGAATCCCCCGACGATTCATCAAACAGCCCACAGACCCTGGAGCTCCTCTGTCACCTTGACAACACAGCCCACGGCAACACGGCCTGGTACTGCACACGCTATCGATTTAACCCTACAGCTGCCTCCTCTTCTGCTAATGCACTACCTCCTCTCCTCCTACCTCTCTCTCTACTCCTCTCTTTCTGCTGCACTCTCTTCTCACTTCTCCTCTCCTCCTACTGCACTCTCTTTTCTGTTCTCCTCTCCTACTGCACTCTCTTCTCCTCTCTTCCTGCTGCACTCTCTTCTCTCCTCCTCTCCTCCTACTGCACTCTCCTCTCTTTTCTCCTCTCCTACTGCACTCTCTTCTCCTCTCTTCCTGCTGCACTCTCTTCTCTCCTCCTGTCTCCTCTCCTCCTACCTCTCTCTCTTCTCATCTCCTCCTACTGCACTCTCTTCTCACTTCTCCTCTCCTCCTACTGCACTCTCTTTTCTGTTCTCCTCTCCTACTGCACTCTCTTCTCCTCTCTTCCTGCTGCACTCTCTTCTCTCCTCCTGTCTCCTCTCCCCCTACCTCTCTCACTTCTCATCTCCTCCTACTGCACTCTCTTCTCATCTCTTCCTGCTGCACCCTCATCTCACCTCTTTTCTCCTCCTACTGCACTCTCCTCTCACTTCTCCTCTCCTCCTACCTCTCTCTCTACTCCTCTCCTTCTGCTGCACTCTCTTCTCACTTCTCCTCTTCTCCTCTCTCCCCTTCTCCTACTGCACTCTCTTGTCCTCTCCTACCGCACTCTCTTCTCCTCTCTTCCTGCTGCACCCTCATCTCTCCTCTTCTCTCCTCCTGCTGCACTCTTTTCTCTTCTCTCCTCTCCTCCTTCTGCACTTTCTCCTCTCCTTCTACTGCACTTTCTCCTCTCCTCCTACTGTGCTTTCTCTTCTCCACTCGCTTCTAGTCTCCTCTCATCCCCTCTCCTTTTACTGCACTCACTTCTCTTCTCCTATTTTACTCTTTCCACTCCTCCTTCTGTGCTCACTTCTTTCGTCTCCTCTCCTCCTGTGCCCCCTTCTCTCACCTCCTGTCCTTTCTGCACTTTCTTCTGCACTTTCTCCTGTCCTCTCCTCTTCTTCTACTGCACGCTCTCTTCTCTCCTCTAACTGCGCGCTTTTATCTCTTTTCCTCTCCTCTTCTAATACTGCACTCTTTCCTCTTCTCTTACTGTGCTTTCTCCTCTCCTCCTACTGCGTTTTCTCCTCTCCTGTCCTCTCATCTCTTGCTACTTCACTATCTCCCCTCCTCGCCTCTCCTCTCCTCCTACTGTGCCATCTCCTCTCCTTTCCTATCCTACTACTGCATTCTCTGCTCTCTTCCTCCTTGTTTTCCTCTTCTTTTATGTACCACAACATCTCTACTCCCTCTACTGCTCTTACTTTCATTTCTCATTTGTACTTTTTCTTTCTTTCTTTCTTTCTTTCTTTCTTTCTTTCTTTCTTTCTTTCTTTCTTTCTTTCTTTCTTTCTTTCTTTCTTTCTTTCTTTCTTTCTTTCACTTTGTCTCTTTCTCTCTCATTCTCTCTCTCTCTCTTTCTCTCTCACACACACACACACATCATCTTTCTCACTTTTTTTTCCTCTAAACTCTTTATCTATATTTTTCATGCTCTGGTTCTGGTATGGATGCTGTATATATTTGTTTTTGCTACTCCCACCACTCCATTTATCTTTATCTGTCATCCCATTTCCATTTTATATACACTAAGCTGCAGAGTAGTTCAGCGGGCTCTTGCCATTGTTTCAGGAGCCGAACGCCTGACCTACATATTTCAGGGCTTAGCGTGCGCCTTTGTTTTAGGACCCTGCATTATAGCATATGCCATAATTTACCAGAGAAGAATAAAATCTCCTTTATTGTTTTTTTTTTTTTTATATAAGTATTTGCTGAATGACAGTCTCCTGCTTTCTCCCACTAGAGTATAATTTGATGGAGCTTGCACCCTCTAATAGAATTTCCATTATCCCTCATAATAAAAGAGGCCCTATGTTTCAAAGCTCTGGTTTCAGTCGAAAAACAATGAATTCAAATCTTCTCTCCTCCATTGTCCTGCCAGTTGAAGAGCCTGTGTGGGTATGGGAGTATTTTAGTACTGGTCTGGTTCCATGGTTTCAGGTTGAAAGTTCAGAAAGAAACTCCCCCTTTCAGTAACACTGCTTTACACACCAAACTGCTGCAGTCATCATTTTGAGGGAGACAGACTTTTAAAGCTGTTCTACCAATTCAAGCCCACCACTGCTGTTGAAAAGTTGGAAGCACTTGTCATAATATATTTTGTCACTGTATATACATTATATTTGTTATACTAACTGTTGCAACTATTGCATCTGTTTGAAAGTTATAACATTTATTTTTGGAACATTTTGGAGCATAATTAGATGGTAAATGATGCCCTGTAGTTTATCTGTTGTTACACAGTTGTTGTTGTTGTTTGCAGGGTTATTTTATAATCATTTACAGCTCTGTTGTCTACAAGCAAATTGGTGGTTTATTAGTGAAAAACATTCTCAGCATTTGAACAGTAGTTTCAGTCTATTGTACGCTAGTGTATGTACTCACTTCTGGGTTACTGGTGTGTTTGCGGTGATAATTGCTACCTTATGCCAGTTGCAGGGTTTGGCCCAAACTGTATCGACCCTGTACCTCTATATGTTATAATAATGTGATGCTCGTTCTGGCTTTGTGACCTTGGAGTTCTAATTTAGTACTAAGTTGGGCTGCAAGTAGGCTGTAAATGAGTTGGACCAATCAAAAGCAAACAAGCTCCCCCCTAACACATGACACATGACAACACAATTATGACTAACTGACAGTCTGATTACATTACATTCATACATGCAGCATTCAGAATGGCTAAAAAAGTTGATTTACTGGCCTTTGTGGCCTAAAACATGGTTCAGTGGCTACATTCATAAAGTATCTTCAGTATTTATCATAAGTTAAATGCTTGATTTAGTCTTAAAGCTGTAAATTTACATTTTAAATGTATAATAGTCAAAAACGAAAGTGCTGAAACTCTATTTCCAGTCATGGATTTTCCGCTTTCCACACATTGTCACTCAAAGTTAAGAAGACACTAAGGCCAAAATTCACTACAAATAAGCACATCTTGATTTATACAATCTCAGTTTAAGCACAAACACAAAATTGGTCCCTGTTAGATGTTTTCCATGAAGTAAATGTTTTTCCTATGACCTGTATACGCCTTAAGCACTGTATTTGGTTGGTCCACTACAGATGCTTTGCAGGCAACAGGTTACATATCAGCAACAGATATTTAGCTGAATGTAAGTTTAGGTTGACGACAGGAACCTGTCTCACCCTTTACTCTTATTGATCACACGTTGGGTTTAACTGAGAACATCCTGCTTTGTGAAACGCTCTTCTGCTTCTAATTAAAGGTGGCACTGATCTGATACCAAGTATCAGGCTGGTCCAGTATCAGCAGAAAATGCTGGATGGGATATGGGAACGGAGAAGCACAGCACATCCAATCGAAACCTATCCTGAAATAGCACAGACTCGCACTGTGATGATGATGATGATGATGATGATGAGGATGATAGCTGTGTAGTTCTATCTGTGGGGTTAGTAGATAGTTTGTGCAGTTTGAGCTTTATGGTCTGTGTGAAAACCTGCAATTAAACATTAGATACATACAATACATGTACACATATACATTAAATGTTATTTACTTATATATTATATACTTTATTTATTATTAACTAATAAAATAAAATCTTACGTTTTTAAAATGTAAGATTTTATTTTGTTAATATTTGAGAACAATACGAATGCAGTCTGTTGTGAGATCAGACAGGAGGCATGGTCGCTCTGTGCTCGCGTGAGCCGATGCGAACAACCTAAGAGTGAGTCTCGAGTGTAATCATCTCCTTTTCTTGGGTTGAGAGTAAAATCATATGATGAAGAGCAGCCCACAGACCCTTGCGTGGCGGAGATTTCACTTTCCCTGATGATATCTCTCAAAAAATCAAGCTGCGATGTTGAGGGGATGACTGATTTTATTGGTGAGTGTGGCTATTATCAGTTATTGGCAATGTGCTCTCCCATCTGAATTAGTGCTGTGTGTGTGTGTGTGTGTGTGGAGGTTGTACACTCTCCTCTTGGCAAAGATTTCAGGACCAGAGTGTTGGAGCCCTGGGGTGGAGATTGATGGTGCTGGTGTCGGCCCGCCTCTTACCTCAAGAGCTGTGAAAATCTCAAGGGCAGGAGTTGTGTGTGTGTATGTGTGTGTGTGTGATTGTGTGGATGAGCTTGTTTGTATGTACGCTCACACTTTATCGCTGTTCTAAAGGCTGTGTGTGTGTGTGTGTGTGTGTACGTGTAAAAGCCTGTGTTTGATGAGGGTTTCGTACTGTGACTGCCCGTTTGATATTGGCTTTTTTTAAGATGGATGGCCTTGCTCGGCTGCCCATCTTCTTGGTTTCTCTCAGGCAGTAACACTCGATCTCGGTCTGCCTGAGCATGCAGGCACATCCCTTTCCACGGCTGGAAGACTGTGGCGCTCTGCCCACAGAGTCTTATTAAAGAAGAACTACAGTAATGCTACAGGAATGTCTACAGAGTTTCTGTAAGAGCCGTATGTTAAATTCAGACAGTTTTTGTAAATTACCACTGCAATAGGGTAGTGCAGAATAAATGAAGGAATATTATAGGAGGTGGAAATACATATTATTGTATCAGTATTTAAGAGCACGTTGGAAACATTACAGTTTCTTACACGGCTTCGAAATTAACCAAATGAATTTGCCCTGAACAGAACCAATATTTTAATGTTTCTGTTGTTTTTTGTGTTCCTAACCACTTAGAACAAAGTTGGGGAGGAAACAGTAAATTCTGTTTGTTTTTTAAAGGTTTAAAATAATCAAATAGTTGGTTTGGAAAGTTCTTAGAATTGGCAATGTATTTGAATTATGGGATATATTATATACAAGGACGCATGTCTACATACACTGTCTGTTAAACACAAGTTAGAGAGCTGATGATTAGTTTCCAGAGGTGTTGAGTTACATTAACGTTAAAGTGACATCTTGTTCACTTTTAATTAATTCATATTTGATCTTCTGCATAGAGCTTAGCTTTGCATTTGTATGGTGCACTGTGGTCAAAGTTCAAAATTGTTCAACCTTTCCTTGAAACACACAGCCAATGACTGCTGGTCATCTTGTCGCGACAGAATATAGAATGGTCATCCTGTTGCTGTGGAATATCATGTAGTATCTATGTAGTTCATATGACAGGCTGTTTACCGCCTTGAGTAATGATATGGTCAAATCTTGCCAGGGTGGTCCGAAACGCATGTTTACTGCTATGCAGTGAGTGTATCTTTTAAGGCCTGGTTTTCTGGTTAACATATATCTTGGCAAATAGAGGTTTATGCGGAGAAACCATTGAGTAAGCTCATTTTATCTTGGTTCATTTATTGCCCAATTTGGATTGAGTTAATTTGTCGGTGGGCATCTGTAGTAAATATTTTACACGTCTCCTTGGTGATTAAACATCTGGACAGCAATACAATCACAGCAGGATGAGCGAGTTGTGATTTTAGTTGTAAGTGGGTTGTATTTTCTACAGACTCAGATGTTGTGGTCACATGATAACAGAAATGTCAAATTTGGTTACACTGTGTATTTATGGTAATGCAGTTCTTGTGGAATCTTGCTTTTCTAAATGGCTTTGTCTTTCTCCTCCTGCTAAGGGGAGCCGAAGTTCTGCCACTCAAACCAAGCAAATGATAGTAGACGTTTCCAAAACATCGTCCCATTTTGTAATTCGGATTTGTATGATATGGATATGCGGGCAAGGAAACTAAATATAGCAAGAAGTAGTGAAGAAAAAAAAATCTGGGAGAAAATGGGGAGAGGAGATAAAACACAGTCATGGCTAAGCCAGGCGGTAATAAAATAACTGAGTAGCACTTGTAAAAGAGGAAATTACCCCAGGACCCCATGCAAATTTAATTCCATCCGAGGAGGACTAATGAATTGTGTAGTGATGTGGTCAAAAAGGCTAGAGACTGTACCGGAGTTATCTACCTGGTTTAGGCAGTTTCAGTCAGCTGCTGAGTTCCAACACTGCACACACAATATGATACAGTGATCAAAGGCACATGTTTTCACTTACGTCATTCTGACAACATTCAAATGCAAGTCCAAATGGACAGAATTGACAAAATGAAGACGAGGACTGGCTAGTTTAGATGAAACACGAAATCACACACATGTTAGTCGTGATCCTGATGTTAGGAAGATTTTAACTGAACCTGCTATCAAGGCAGCAGCTATAAGATCTACCTTCTCGTCCAGACGGCCTTTTATTTATTAAATTAAAATAGGTTGTCAGTGGTTAGTCGACCCCAGTACCAAGGAGCTCCATGATGTCTGTCATTTGTTTATTTAATTTTTTTTTACTGTCCTTTGAATTAACCAACATTCAGTTCAGTTCAAGATTATCTGTATAGCGCTTTTTACAACAATGTTTGTCACAAAGCAGCTTTACAGAAGTTTAAAAACTGACAGTTACAACACATATCCCCCAGTGAGCAAGCCAGAGAGCCAGTGGTAAGGAAAACTCCCTCAGATTGGAGGAAGAAACCTTGGAAGAAACAGCTGTTTATTTACTGTGACAGTAGATTTTAAATCTTTCACCAGTGGACACTCTGGGGTCGACTGTACCCAATACAATAAGCTGTCCTACCTCTCGCAATTAAAAGCTGACCACACACTCAGAGCGAGTAAGATGTTGTTAATAGTTGCTACAATAGCTGTGACTGTGCACTGGTAATAGATTAAAAAACAATAGCTACAGGACACGCGGTTTAATTCAAACTAGAAACGCAAAACTCAAACAGAAAGCTCCCTCAGTCTCTGGTCCTAATAGCTGTGTTAATTTTGACAGCAAATTTTGATGTAGTTTTAGTCGTAGTCTTTTGACTGAAATGTGATTTAGTTTTAGTAATAATTTAGTCATCTTAATTGCTTTTAGTTTTAGTCGACTAATTATCATAAGAATGTAGTCTAGACTAAATCTACAGTCGATTCAGTCGAGTAAAATATAAAGGGTGTAAAATGTAAATGCCTTTTCTTCCGTTCCCTTCAATTATTGAAGTCATTATGTATACAAAATGAAACATTTAATAACCAGTTATGGAAAATTAATCATGTTTGAAAGACCAATACACACACAAACAGATTTAACAAACAACATCTGAGGTCTTTTGTAACTGCAAAGCAGATAAAAGAAAGCTGTTATTTTATCCTTGTATTACCTTTTTATTTATCTTATTAATTTAATAATTGTTACTAGTGCTGTCAATCTAATTAAATTACATGCTCTGTGAATAACTAATCTACATTAATTACATTTATCACTTTTTGCTCTGAAAGTATTTTTAATTGTGCAATTCAAATAATTTTTAGCATAACAGTAAATCAATGAATGAAAAACTGCCACATCTCCAGGTCTCAGTGTTTACTGGACACACTGCACATTACATGCACTATTTGTAAATAAAAGTAGATAATCTGTTTTGTGCACTTTCTAGTGTGTACGGAGAGATTTGGGACATGATAATAATTAGAATTAGCTAGCTAGTTTTCTCGACTCTGGTCCGGACACACTGCCCTGCACATATAGTGTTTCACCTGCTTCCCACGTACTTGATCCAACTAATCTGACTAGGCTTAAGAAAGGCTAAGCTAGTGTTAGCATTGGTAAAGCTAGCTAACAGTGGTGCTGGAAGGCTGATGTGTAGCACGGCGTGGTGATTTTCTCGAAACACATATCCATATACGTCGAAATAGCTCTGATTGGATGTTTTCCTAACTTGTCCCAGCCTTTCACAAAACTAAATCAGTTCTGATTGGATGTCGTCCCTGCCGAACATTTTTGTCTTGTTTTTATTTGTTGACTAAAGTGTCAATCAATTTCGTCATAGTGTTTATCCTTTTCGTCATGAAAAAACGGTTCGTTGATGAAAACTATGATGAAAGTACTTCGTAAATGAAATTATCACTGCCTAACAGCAGCTCGCAAGCCATTTTTACCAAAGTTTTTCTATTAATTTCTTGCATTTTCTCCCAACAAGCATCAACAACGTCTGGTAAAAGATCCTTGTGGTTTCTCGGTTTAAAGTGATTTTGAGTGACTGTAAACGTTGTAATCTATAGATATTTTCAGAGAGTGTTGTAGTGCTACCTGTGTGGAAAGTTACTTGTGGTCCTCCAGGTTCAGGTTGCACCATAGCAGTGCAGTGGTGACATCATTTGCAAACAGCCTATCCAAGAACATCTTGAAAATAATAAATAAGCTAGTACTAAATCTTGTTAAGCAGTCTCGGTACCTAACATAGCTAAGAACTGCCTACTACTGCAAAAGAAAATTTGACATGCAGAACAACCAATCACAAGCCTGGTATGATGTGGAGAAAGAGGAGATCTTAAAAAATTGGGTCAGAGAAACACTGTAGTATACGAAATATCTGTGGCTGAGACTACTGCTCACTCGGCTGAACTTCAGCAAAACTTCTGATTCGTGTCAGACCAGTGCAAACGATACACGGAAGTGTGGATGTGTGGAAATGTGGATAGCCATTTAAAATGCAACTGGCAGAGTCTTGATGTTGTGGTCAGGTTAATGCACTAAAGATATCAGACACTCTAGTCTACATGTAGCCAGAATTGTGGGCTACACAGAATCAATGACAAAATGTATTTTTAAATATTTGTTTGGGCTGTCCTTTGAAAAAGTGTCAAGAACAACAGATGATACATCTTTACATCTCCAACCTACAGCGTGACAGCCTGCGCTATAAAACACTTATGACATCAGCTAAAATCAGTGGAGGAAAAACAATATGAGCAAACCTGCAGTGTCCAGCATCCTAAAGAGCATGTGGGCATCGTGGGCTTGAAAAGTCTTTATGGAGGGCTTGAAAACTTGAGATTGACATTTTGTCTTGAGTCTATTTAAGCAGACCATTGATAACAATAATGCAACAACCTTGAAAAGATGTAGAAAGAAGCTAAACTATTATGATTAAGATAACTGCTAATAGCAACGATTACTAAGCAGTGATTGGAGGGCCTGGGGGTCAGTCAGGATTAGGCCTAATGAGTTTTGTTTGAAGTACTTAGTAAACAACTAAATGAGATCCTTGTGTGTTTACTGAAACTTGTTTGTGCTGTAGCACCTTTCTGATCACCTGCTCCTACTTATCGTGCAAAAACAATGCGCGTCATTGGTTATTTTGCTCGTCAGTAAAGTAGCTTCTTCCTTTCAAAGTAGCTGGTTCTCGGCAACATTGAGTGACCGAACATCTCCACTTGGTGGTGTAAGGCCAACCCTGTTTTGACCTTCTGTGAACTGTCTTTGTTTATTGTCCTCTGGCAGCCCAAAGCCAAATGCATCTTTCTGAATGATCTGTGAACAGACAACACACAGAGTAGTACAAGTATACGCTGTTTATTGAGGGAATGGTGTCCTTGTGCCTCGACTTGTGTCGTTTTTAAAGGTGGCACACACCTCTTAATCAAAGGCCATTGACCGCTTTGTGGCCAATGGGGCGTTTGCATGGGGCCAGGAGGAATTTTAGGGCTCCAGATTGCGACTGTGGTGTGAGACAGTGTAATCACAGTGCGATTTGCACTCCGAGGGGCTGCTGCCAGATCAATGGGGACCCAAGAAGGAGAGAAGGCAAACTGCGTTATATAGGTCAGTCAATACTGGCAGTAATGATGGAATAATCTCTGTGGGGGACGGTGGCCAGTCGATCCTCAAACACCTCTCAGATTGTGCACATTTACTGTGCATGGGCGATTTGGATGCCTCCCTCCTCCCTCTAAACCCTCCTGTGTGAAGAGAAAGTGTCACCGAAGCACCTTGAATAACCTTCTTAGGTGTGTTGCTTTTCAATGAGGCATTTGTATTTGTGCGTATGTACGAATTACTCTCCTGTGTTAAAGTTGGGGGTGCAAGCATCGTATAGTGGTTTTA
Organism: Megaleporinus macrocephalus; assembly: GCA_021613375.1. NCBI lineage: Eukaryota > Metazoa > Chordata > Actinopteri > Characiformes > Anostomidae > Megaleporinus > Megaleporinus macrocephalus. The sequence goes on from CM038712.1 coordinate 27,804,037, forward strand.
GCGGATCTATATTTTCATTCACAGCTTAGTAGCCAGAGATAAATGTGGCTTTTGTTTCAGGGCACTGAAATACATGTACCATATTTTAATTCCTCCCTGGATGATAGATCTGGCCGTAGCTTTGCACATTGTATGTAACTCATCTACATGCAAAGTGGATTAGACATGTATCGTAAAGTATGTTAAAACCGCAATTTGAATATGTGGAGGGATTATTCAAGGATGCCGAGCCTCCGTTCTTCAAGGTCAGATGTGCGACAATTTTGTTTTAATCCTACCCACCCTTAAGTTAACTTATGGGTCTGGCATAATAAGACCAAGAGCAGCCATAAAAAGAGACTCCCTTCCTTAAGAATTAATTGATACAATTGGGAGGCCTTTAAATCTCCAAGTGAGGAATAAATTGAGTTGGAATTGGAGTAGGGTCCTTTTTTTTCTCCTCCCTGAAAAAATAAAAAAGCAAGCAGATGTGTCCTCTCTATCCTAAAGGCAGAGGCAACAGTGGTGCTCCTCACACTCCAGGCCAATGACTCTCAACACCTTGGGAGGGCTGTAAAAACTGTCCTCCCTTCACTGTGTCATTTATATCCTCCATAAACGTGTTTTTTTTTCAGCTCCGCGATATCCCTCCTCACAAAAGAGGGATGCAAATTACAAAGTTGGATGGAATCCCAAGTAGGACTTTTTTCCCTGTTGCCTCGTTCCTCTGTAGTGCTCTCTGGTTTGTTTTTACCTCGTTCTCCTGAAGGCTCCAACAGAATGACGTGCAATTTGGAAGACATTGGTTATAGACAGCACCTGGTGTTGACTTGCTGTCATGGCTGGTAGTGGCAATATTTTATAGGTGTTTTTTTATAGGTGTCGCAATGAATTGACTTAAATGACTTACAAATGAATTAAATCTAAAAAAATCAGCGATTCAAATGTATGTCGAGAGTTAGCTAACACTAGCACTTTGTATGAAGCTGATGCACATTTTAAGTTCTTTTGCTAGTTCTTCTTACTAGTTACGTTCACTTGGGCTCTCACCCATTTATAAGCATTTTCTGTAACCATATGCTATGTTAGTTTATTTGTTTTATTTATTTTTATGAGGGCTTTTTAACAAAGAATTCCACATTTTAAACCTAATTTAATGGTTTTAGTACAAATAAAGTAATTTGGAATAGTTTGGTGTAAAATGCACCACTTTTGACTCTGAATTGTTCTTAAGGGTGGTGTCTGAAGTGTTTCATGGCTTCAAAACTGCAGTACACAGAAATTACTCTAAATTATCAATAAATGTGAAAAAATAACCATTTTGACATTAGGTACTGAGCTAATCTACTGAAATTAGTATGCTAATTCCGTAATTCCATTTGGTTCCACAGTAAGCGATAGTGAGTCACAAAGTTAAGTTTGTCATCAGTCCAGCGTGATGGGATGACTGCCCTGTTGACATATTCTAACCTTGTTAATCATTTAGTTAGATCATTTAAGGACTGGTAGCCTATAAAAGAAAATGTAAATGTAATGATGGCTTTAGTGCTTATCAAGCTACTGCCACTGTCCACTCTCTGCATGAAACCATGGATGTCAGCAAACAAGAGAAGTGCTATAAATGGAAGCAAAACATGAGATAACACTGTTGCTGCTTTCCACTGCTTGGAGAGTACAGAGATGAAGTGTGTTGCTGAACTTGCAGTGTTTCTTTTAGATTGGTAAGGAGTGAAATGGGAGGAGGAAGGACTGTTTCCTAGTTTCTTGTGATATGCTGTATGAATTTGGCAGGTTGCTTCACCTTAGAAATAGCTTAATGATACTATTTTGGCCTAAAATGTACACTGCTCAAAAAAATAAAGGGAACACTTAAACAACACAATATAACTCCAAATACATCAAACTTCTGTGAAATCAAACTGTCCATTTAGAAAGCAACACTGATTGACAATCTATTTCACATGCTGTTGTGCAAATGGAATAGACAACAGTTGGAAATTATTGGCAATTAGCAAGACACTCAATAAAGGAGTGGTTCTGCAGGTGGGGATCACAGACCACTTCTCAGTACCTCTGCTTTCTGGCTGATGTTTTGGTCACTTTTGAATGTTGGTGGTGCTTTCACACTCGTGGTAGCATGAGACGGACTCACACAAGTCGTTCAGGTAGTGCAGCCCCTCCAGGATGGAACATCAATGCGAGCTGTGGCAAGAAGGTTTGCTGTGTCTGTCAGTGTAGTGTCCGGAGGCTGGAGGCGCTACCAGGAGACAGGCCAGTACACCAGGAGACATGGAGGAGGCCGTAGGAGAGCGACAACCCAGCAGCAGGACCGCTACCTCCACCTTTGTGCAAGGAGGAACAGGAGGAGGACTGCCAGAGCCCTGCAAAATGACCTCCAGCAGGCCTCAAATGTGCATGTGTCTGCACAAACGGTTAGAAATCGACTCCATGAGGATGGTATAAGGGCCCGACGTCCACAGATGGGGGTTGTGCTCACAACCCAAGACCGTGCAGGACCCTTGGCATTTGTCAGAGAACACCAGGATTGGCAAATTTGCCACTGACAGACGTGACAGAGGGTCTGTCTCAAAACCTAGTGAGTGTCTAAGAAGGCTGTCTAGGTAGGCAGCTGTTTAAGTAGCAGCGTTCTCTCCTCATCTCTCCTCATAAAACAGATTATTGAGACGCTCTAGTTAGAGAGAGACTGTGTCACGGCTTGTTCCCGCCCACTGCAGCATGCGAGCGGTGGTTTAGCTGGTTGCTAAGTTACCAGTCGGCATCCAAAACAATAGGCAGGGGCTTAAAAATCCGCTAGCATAAATGCTAATGGCTCGAGTATAAAACTGCACAGTGGTCAATGACTCGTTACACAGTTGTAAATAAAATCCTGTTTTGTGTGATTATATGACAAGAAACACATTAAAACACCAGAAAGAATCAAAATAATTTTGCCTGCGTTGCATCATGGGATTGCCTTAGTGACTGAGGAAGCGTCCGATGCTTCCTTAAAATCAGGTCAAAATAAGGTGCCTCAGCAGACAGCATATTTAAGGTATGTAAGAATTGGGGACAGCCTACATGTCGGGAGTGAGCATACAATGACTTAAAAAGATGCCTATGTAGGAGCTCACTAGGTTTTGAGACAGACCCAGAGTCTGGAGATGCCGTGGAGAGCGTTCTGGTGCCTGCAACATCCTTCAGCATCACTGGTTTGGCAGTGAGTCAGTAATTGTGTGGGGTGGCATTACTTTGGAGGGCCGCACAGCCCTCCATGTGCTCGCCAGAGGTAGCCTGACTGCCATTAAGTACCGAGATGAGGTCCTCAGACCCCTTGTGAGCCCATATGCTGGTGCGGTTGGCCCTGGGTTCCTCCTAATGCAGGACCGTGCTAGACCTCATCTGGCTGTAGTGTGTCAGCAGTTCCTGCAAGATGAAGGCATCATGTCTCGTTCCATCTACCAACGTCATGTTGCACCACAGACTGTCCAGGAGTAGACGAATGCTTTTGTCCAGGTCTGGGAGGAGATCTCTCAGGAGACTATCCGCCACCTCATCAGGAGCATGCCCAGGTGCTGTAGGGAGGTCATACAGTCACGTGGAGGCTACACACAATACTGAGCCTCATTTTCACTTGTTTTAAGGACATTACATCAAAGTTTGATCAGCCTGTAGTGTGTTTTTCCACTTGAATTAAACTCTAAATCCAGGCCTCCATTGGTTAATAAATTTGATTTCCATTGATGATTTTTGTGTGACTTTGTTGTTGCACATTCAACTTTGTACAGAACAAAGTGTTCAATGAGAATATTTTATTCATTTAGATCTACGATGTGTTATTTGAGTGTTCCCTTTATTTCTTTGAGCAGTGTATCTATAAAACATTTTATTATTTTTTTTTGTTGCATGGATTCCATCTGTTTGATCATTAGCAGCATTACTTTTGCATATTACATTACAGAACTCACATGTGTGGACTCACTGGTCATTTTTTAGATACAAAATGGTTGTTTTTGCAATATAGACATGACCCTGGTTCCTATCAGCACACTTGTAAAGGAAATTTGACTTTTGTTAGATTCTCTATTTTCATTTTACATCAAACCAAAATGACTGACAGAGCAATAGAATTATGCAAAAAAAGTATCAAAATGAACCTTTAAATTTTCTCTTTAGCCAATTTTCACTGTGAAATATTTGAATGAGCAAAAATACTTTGTGGTTTGCTATTTGTATTATTTTGTTTATTGTTAGGCCTTTTTTAAAAGAACTCTATGTTAACTAAGTGAGAAAATAACTGATAGACTACTCAGCCTTATGTATAATCTGCCCTAGTTTCAGAAGACGGTAGAGATCATTGGGGAAATGGATGCTTGTGACTGTGCAGGTGTGTGGATGAGTGCTGTCTCTCTTCTTTCCTGCAGTGTGCTGTGGGAGCCCATGGGCGATGGCAAGCGCGTGATCTCACTGGCCGATAGCCACGTCGTGCTCTGGGACCTTCAGGAGAGCTCCACCAAGGCCACGGTGAGATAGTGCACCTTCCATTATTTGATAACTGCTGTATCTTGCTCTGCTCTCTCCGACTGCACTCCGGTGCTGGAGCTGTCAAACAAACTGCACCCATGAACAACTGAAGTCATCACTAAAGCATTCCGTACGTTGTATTAATAAACAAACAGACTTTTTCTAATGCTGTACGGCACACGGTTTAGTAGTGGACAAAAGCATGGACAGAATTCAGGTGGATAGGCTGAAAAGAAAATAACAAAGGGCTTGAGTCTTTGAGAGATTTAGAATCTTAATAAAAAGAGTTGTAGTCTCTATACTTATCCACTATCGCCACTGCGTTGTTATAGCCCTGCAAATGGGTGAATCTGTTCCATCATGTTTATCATGTTGTAAAATATATTTTAAAATATATTGTATGGATTTAAGCAATTTGATTGTCTTTTCACACCTCTCAGGCCGGCCTGGGAATGTGTGTTGTTGGGGGGAAAAGGTTTTCCAAGTCAGCCTGAGCTCAGCCTGAATTACAGTGAGTGATTGAGTATCAAAAACCACATGAGAAAGTCTTTTTAGGATTACATAACAGCTCAACAACATTATCGTCATAGCTTCAGTGCGTCAAAACAAAACCCCTGAAGAAGCAAGCTTCAGAAACAAAACCTGCCTCTGCTAATTAACTATATTTGGGCAAAGTCAAAAATGTAATATTTCAATTTTCCAACTTAATTTCTTTGCCTTGTTATTACATTGGGCCTTGTTAAGCCTGGCTTGCACTCACCTATGCCAACAGGAATTCTCCAGGAGCATTTTTCAGAGTTCCTCTGTACAAAACTCCTGCTTCAAATAAATATTAATGCAATTTGTAGTTAATTAACACAATTTTGTGAACATGATGAATTACGGACGCTGCGTGAAGGCTCCTATTGCTGGAGCTAAAGGAGACCACAAAAGCCCCAATTACAGTGCAACGCCTTTAGTTGGATTATCTTTCTTCCACAACCCGCTGCCTATGCAATTAAAGTGTCGGTAGTGCCGAAAGTCCGGATAAAATGCGAGTTTGGGTTGGTCACTTAATGTCCCATTAGTGAGGAGCTGCTGTGTTGAGGGTATTCATTAATAATCTGCTGCAGTCATTACTAATTAATGCCTCGCAGACGGAGGTTTGCAGGCTGGACGTGTCGCAGCCCTTTTAGGACATCACCCTGACTTGACATTTGGGAGTCCGCGCGTGCAACCGCGAGAAAAACGTCAGCTCTATTCAGACCAGTACCGCCTCTCTCTCCCCTCGCACTCTTTCATTCTCTCTTACCCTCGGCAGAGGTTGCCGGAGAGGTCCGTGGTCGCTGCCACGCAGAGCCTTGCTATGCGGTCATGCTAATGTCAGCTTTGCATGCCGAGCGAGAGGAGGGTTATCGAGTGGCAAGGCCTGCTGAGGGCACTGTGCCCATTAAAAATAAAAAGGAGAGGGATAGAGAAGAGAGAAGCGGGGTGGGGGTGGGAAAGAGAGCATGCTCAGTCAGATTCCACCAGAGCTGATGAGAATGCTAATCTCCCTCACGCAAGCCCCCCTGCTTTCCTCTACACACACACACACACACACACACACACACACACACACATACATACATGCCAGCTCTCCTCCTCCAGTCTATCCCGCTTCCTTCTTTTCCTCTGAATGGCTCAGGTTGATGTGTTCATCACGGCCGTGTCCCTGCCTCCGCTCGCGATTGTAAGCTTTAGCTCAAATCTCCGTGAATTCTGCCACACCGCAGAACAGAGAATTCAGCTCACGACTTCCAGCGTCCCAAACAACACCCACACAGGCCCAGCTAAAGCCCCGCCGTCTTAGCAAACTAGCACACCGTGATATATGGCAGCATTCTTCTGGCTCGGTTTGCAAGCTCTTCCCAATGCCTAATAGACCTCGACCCAGCAGTGTCGTCATTCTGTAGCGTGCGTCATTCCCATATACTCCTGGCCAAATTGCGTGTGTGTATATGTGTGAGTAGATAAGACACAGCAGTGCTGCTCGAGTTCTTTTTTTAACGCTGTCTTCTCTATTAGACACTCCTACCTAGCGCGTCCACTGTGTAGAAGTCAGAGATGATAGCTCATCTGTTGCTGAATGGTTTGTGTTGGTCACCCTCTAGTCCTTCTTCAGTGATAATAGGACTCTGCCCACAGGAACACAGTTTGTTCGGTGTTAGTCAGCTATTTTCAGTCCAGCAGTGATGCTATGGTGTTTAAAAATTCCAGCAGCACTGCTGTGTCTGATCCACTTATACCAGCACATCACACACTAACACACCACCACTAAGATATATATGTGTGTGTATATTTTTTCTTTTTGATACTCAATATTAACAAGCACTGGGATAAACAGTGCTTATAAAACAGATTATGAAGAAGCTAACATCAAAGCAAGCTAACGTTATATGATCCACAACCTCAAAATACCGCACACAAGCCAACTTTGTGGTTGTTGCTTTAGCAGTAGTAGTCTACAGTTTGAAGAGGATGGAGGGTCATGGAGGACTGACACGGACCCTGCAATCAGGGTCTTTGCTGAATTAATCACTCTAAATGGCCATTTTTCTGTAAGACGTGCTGCCGAAGCTGTTGTCTTCCTACATGCACTACTTCTAACTTAGCACAGGAAGGGGCTGCATTGATTAACAATTGGTAATTGGTTAAGCAGCATGGTGGTGCAGTGGGTAGCATGTTCTCCGTGTGTCTGCGTGGGTTTGCGCTCTCAGTCCAAAGACATGCAGTCAGGCTAATTGAAGATGCTGACTTGCCCCTAGGTGTGTGATTTTGAATGTGTTCTTCTTGTGACATCATTTCAGTGTATAGCTGTGCTTGTAGCAGCCGCTTAGACCCTTAATATGGTCATGACTGGATAGTAGAGTTACAGCTATGGCCACTGGTGTAAAAATACATTGCTGCATAAAGACAGTGCGGCAATGTTAATAATAACAATAATGTTATATTGCAACGTTTAAAAGCAACATTATAGAACAACTTTACCTCAAAATAACAGCTTCAAATGTAAATCTAAGCTTCAAATCTAACTGTACACTAATAGGGAGAATGGCATGTCTGTCATTGCCACTCTGGGCTCTGAACGCCTGCTGGAGGTTTACAGCACCACCTCACACACCAAGAGCTATAGGTCTTCAGCTAGCTATGAGAAGAGATAGAAGAAGACGTTGTCAGAGTAATGCCTAGTTACACTACACAATTTTAGCCTGTTTTTCAGTCGCTGACTGTTTTTTTGCAA
>CM038712.1:27816798-27861798 GCA_021613375.1 Megaleporinus macrocephalus
CAGACGAGTGTGATATATAAATCAATGTTTATGTTTATATGACCAGGTGAGTAAACACACATGAAAACAAATACAGGGAGCCAAATTAAGACTTTTATAAATAATCCACTGACCAAACAGTATTGCTGTGTAAGACACCAGGTTCCAAATTATTATGCACATGCTATTTATGTGTGTTTTTCCTAAACAGTCAGCATGTGTAGGGATTTTTTTATTTTTAGCAGTTTATTACAGTGCAGGTGTTATAACAAGTTGACGTACTGGGAATGGCTTTATTGATACTTTTGAGCAGAACAAAAAGTACATTATTTAAATATATCATTCATTCAAGGGGTCAAGACATAAATCTGTTATATTCAAAAAAAGGCAGATCATATTTTAATTTTTTCGGAAAAAGTTAAATCCAAAATCATATTTACTTATTAATAAATAAGCTCTTATGTAAGCTTAGTTCAGCAACTCTCTCATCTATTTAACTTGTAAGTGCCTGTATAGTTTCTACTATGAATTTTTATTTAAGGATGCCAGTATTGCCTTCTACAGCCGCTGTTTTGAGGCATACTGACACCCACACTCATAGATCTTCCTTCTAAGGATGCTCCACAGGCTGGCTCTCAACATGATTGAGGTCAGGGGATGATGGTGACCACACCATGATTTTTTTCCTCTTCTTTTATGCCCAGAGCAATCAAAGAGTCAGTGGTGTTTTTTGCAGCATTGTCCTGCATGAAAGTGATTTCATTTCGGAAGGTGCGGTTTGTCATTTTATATCATGGCAGAAAACATTCGGTTAGGAATTCTGTATATTTTACAGAGGTCATTTTAACACCCTCAGGGTGACATCGCAGTCTCGTTAGAACGGGGTGCCCATTCTGCAACCCTTCAGAGCTCCATCCATCTAGACCCTCCAGTGTAGCTTGCTGCATAAAACTTTTGAAATTTAATCTTAATGTAATTCTGAGCCCATTACAGATGTTTCTCTTTGTGCGCTTTGCTTAGGGGTGGCCAAAATACAGCTCAGCTGCCAGCCTAAATTCAGAATATTAAAATAGGAGTTTATTGAGACTCCAGCGACACCAGCAGCTTCAAATACATGTTCACTGCTTAACAGTGGCGTTTTCATGGCTACCCTTTTATTAGCATTCATTTGTCTGTCAGAAACTTTCCGCGGTAAGCCTTTATCTGGCTTTATTTGCCGGTGCCCTGAAATGCTAACATATCTTTTCACAGTTTGATCTCTTTTAAGATTTTATGAAATAGCAGTTGTTTTCATGCCATTGCGCTATTGTGCTCTTTTCATCCTTAGAAAGATTTTTCACCGTATTGCATGAGAACTGTGACTTGCCTAATAATGTGGTACAATCTCTTTAAGTAAGTTTCCTTTTAATCTAGATCACATGGCAAACTAATAAACAAACCTGTCTTAAGTTAATACCAGTTATCTAAAAGTGATTAAGAATAAAACTTGTTTAATAATTTGGAACACAGTCTAGTGGAGTTCTGTGCAGTTAATAAAGATATACTATCTGTTGTTTTGGTTTTAGATATTGCAGCTGTTTTCTGTAACTAGCCTTCTATATGATAGATGCTGTTGTTAACTGTTCTAGAGGTACTGATGGTACTTTATGTAAGGCTGTCATGATTACGTGTTTAAAGTCATGTGTTTGGCATGTTGTGTTTGGCAAGCTGTTACTTCTCCATGTTTTTGTAAGCGGCATGGGAAGAGAGGAATTTCATGAGTTCATATATTTTTGTTGCTACAAATGGCATGTTTATAGTAACAGAGTGACTCGTAAGAGCTTGGGAGACAGCTAACAGGCTACTTCAGTAACATTCAGTGATGTTACAGCGCATATGGCCCTAAACATAACTATTAGCCATTAGGATGCTGACACATCACAGGCTCTATTGTACTATTTTGTATAAGATATTTCACGTTCATGTAAGTATCTTATGTGTCTAATATATGCTGTCACTGTCTACAGAGAACCATGTATCTCAATTTTTGTCAATTTTCATGTTTTTCTATCACTTAAGCACAACAGCTGCTTTTAAAAATGAATTCATGATGATTGGGCCAATAGGAATGCTCCAAAACCACTTGTACCTGCATTTCGTTCAAGTTGAGTGTGTTTTATTTATGACACAGAACATAGATTTGACCAAAACCTATGAAATCTATAAAGATTATTGTAAGATATTACAATATCTTGTTATAAGATATAACAAATATTAGGACTAATGGGATAAGTTATTACACTTAGATAGAGTTAGTATCAGTATAGGTGTTGTTTATGGATCTGATATCGGTATCAAAAGTGGAAAAAGTAATAACAGTGCATCCCTATTATTTCATTAGGCTTTACAGAAAGAGTTCAGTGTTCACTGTACTGGAAGTAAACACAACAACTGCTGGCAGATATTAGCATTATCGTACCAGTGGACCTTCAGTCATCACCAGTGTATAACAACTTATAAATTGAAAATGGATGCAGTAAACACTGCCATATAATAATAATATGTACAACGGTGAGAAGTTGCTCAAAGCAGCATGAAAGATTTCTATATACATAATTTGTGCTTAGATAAATTTGCTGATACCTGCAGGTACTTGGACAAAACATATTTTGAATTGTCCTACTATTTCTTCTAAAATTTCTAAATAGTCTCCAGATAATATGCTGTTGTTCAGTTATGCCCATTTTCATTGATACTAGACTAATCAGCGGGTTATGCTCTTACGTCTACGTTTTGCCCTGAAGAGTCCTTATTTAGGTGAAGTGCTTGCAATAGAAATAACATATTTTAAGCTCATAAGCTTTTAAAGGGGGCCTAAAATGCTTATCCAGTTTTCCCTTTCTTTCAGTTTTCGTAGATTTTAGTGCATGTAAACAGGCTACAAAGCCTGAAGTTCACACTAGAGGGAGAAACACTTTCCCACAAAAAACATTGTTCCCAGCTGCCTCAAATAGCTTGTTGGAATTCCAGCCCCTTTCTTTGTTACAATGTGATGTCATCTTGCAACACAGTCCATATTACCCAACTACTGGCAGGTTTGACATGCCCGCACCTAATACAAAGACCTACAAAATCAAAAGTTGTTCCTTCTTGCAGTCTAGCTTGTCAAGGTGGATCTGATCTATCAGCTTGTTCTTTCGGACTCAACTGATATGACGGAACCAACGCCATTGTGCAAATAGCCGCAGCATTGTGCAGTAGGGCGCCTTTCTTGTGGTTGACCAGTCAGATCAGAGTGGGCCAGCAGACCAATCAAAGCTTACTAGGCTCAACGGGAGGCAGGGGTTAAAAAACACTGGAGGAGCATTTCAGACAGATGGTGAATACAGACGTACAGTATATAAAAAAAAGTGAAGCATGTAAATCTATTTTAGTATACCCCAGAAATTAAATTATAAACATTGAAAATGAGCATAAAAAGTCCCAGTTATTGATATCAACCTCTACTGAAGGTCTTAAGATCAGTATTAGTACTGAAAGTGGTATCGTGCTGTCTATAATCTGTGAAAGAGCTAAATACACGCAGTACATCAGAATATACCTTCCTTTACACACGTTTTCAGGAAGGTCTAATTAGGTATTCAGCTATACAGATATGGCTTCTCCCTTTTAGCGTGATAGAGTGGTGGCACTGCCTGGGTGTGTGTCAGTTAGTGAGGCAGGGCTGGTGCAGTGAATCATATGGAGCAGATGGGTGATGGAATGAAATGAGCCTCCATGTGGGCTGTACTGCAGGAATAATAATCACAGCACTATTGATCCCTGTGATAACACAGAGCCAGACCTTGAGAGGGTGAAAGAGGGAGAGAGAGAAAGAGAGGGAGAAAGGGTACAAAGCAGCAGAGGAGAGATGGAGTGAGAAGGAGGAGATAACTGTGGGAAGAGAGCAGAGATTCTAAGTGATAGAGAAGGATGGACAGAGGAGATACCAGCTGAAACACGGAAAGCACAGGGAGCTGAGAAGAGGAGAAAGAGAGAGAGAACCACAGGGGTTTCAAAGCAGAAGCAGAAGCATGCCAAAAGGAGAGTGAAGGGAGGAAAAATAGGGAAGAAGTGAAAATATGGAACAGTAATGAGAATATAAGCAAGATAGAAGAGTGTAAAGGGAGTGTTTCTTTGCAAGAGTTATAGTACATCATTTTATCTTCCTTACGCTTATAATAAGAAACATTAATAAACACACACAAAGAACTATACGCTCCTGAATATAGAGCTGTTTTCCTGTTTGGCTTTTGAATATTCTGGATATATCAGTATATGTGAGTGTGTATACAGTATTTGTCTGTGTATAATGTGTTGGTACATGTGAGTTTACTATGTGCCAGAACTCACTTCACTTACTTACAAAGACAAAGTAAGGGAACCTTTTGGAATCACATGGCTTTCTGCATTAATTACTAATAAAATGTTCTTTGATTGTTATCTAAGTCACAATTATAGACCGTCTGTTTGAACTATTTGAACTATTTGTCTTTAATTGAGCACACTGTGTGACATTGCAGTGCAGACTAGTAATAGTAAGTGAACCTCTGTCTTAATGACTTTTCCAAGAGTTCTTTGGCGAAAGGTGCTTTAGTTGAGAAGAAGAAATTGGAAGTGTGGGTTTCACAGCTGCATTGCCCATTAAAAGATGACAGCGCACACAGCCTGGTTACTGACAAGTCTGTTCTTCTTCAGAAAGGTTAGTGTGAACTATGCCTCAATGCAAATAACTTTCAGAAGAACTCAGAAGACGTGTTATACAGATGCATGAAGCTGGAAGGACTACAAAGGCATTTCTGAAGAGCTGGGTGTACACGGTCCACAGTTGTCTGAAAATGGAGAAAATGAGCTTGCTTCTCTCCCAATGAGTGCAAATCCTGTTAAGATCACTTCAAGAGCACATTCTGATCACATTTTATTAGTAATTAATGTAGAAGTCCAGGTAATTCCAAATGAACCACTTATTTTGTCTTTCAACTGTACTGCAGTATATATCCGTATGTTTACTATACACCCTGATGGTAGATTCTGTTTGTAAGTATATGTTGATAAGTACTATATATCAGTATATTTGAATATATACTATGGTAGCAAGCAAAAGTATGTGAACCTTTTACAGTTAACTAGATTTCTACATTATGTGAAAACATATGCAATATACAGTACCCATTAAAAGTCCTCACAATTATTCACTATTATTATTAAAATAGTAAAAATAAGAAAAATCTGAGAAGCTGTGTTCAAAATATTTAACTGATAGTATATGTACATAAAATGTTGTGTTCTTAAAGTGTAGAAAAACAGAATGTGCTACAACTAATAAAACACAGTCAATTATTACCTTTTTATGTATGCATACAAGTTAAACATAGACAGTGCTGGTGGAAAAAGTAAATTAAACCTTGGATTTAATAAATGGTCGGACTCCTGTAGCAGCAATAACCTTGAGCAAGCGCTTTCCAGTAGCTGCGAATCAGACCTGTACAACATTCAAGAGGAATATTGGGCCAATCTCGATTACAGAACTGCTACAGCTCAGTCATTTTCTCTGATGTCCAGTGTGAATGGCTCTCCAGAGATCATTTCACAGCATCTCTGTTGGGTCTGGATTCTGACTGTGCCACTCCCAATTTGTTTGAAACTATTTTGTAATAGATTTACTTTGATGTTTAGAGTCTTCCTCCATGCTCTCCTGTCATGGACACCATGCCTGTGCAATGTTTTTCATATGGTGGAATCAATGATTCTTTCAAGCCTTTACAGGACGATCTTTTTTTTTTCTTCACCATTTCACTTCGGAGTGATCTTGGCTGGGTGCCCACTTCAAGGGAGAGTGGACACAGTACTAAATTGTCTCTATTTGCGTGTTTAGATGGGGACGGATGAATGCCTAAACTCCTGGAGATTGTTTTGGAACTCTTTCCAGCTTTATGCAAATCAATAATTATTAATCGTAGGTATTCTAAGATCTCTCTTTTGTTTTTTGCGAGGAAGATGCTTCTTGTGAATAGCAAACTTCAAAATGTGTGAGTGGTATTTAGAAGTAACACTAATCTCAGTGCATCTATTGAACTCAATGTTTAACTACACCATGAATGCTGAAATGTATTCAATATGGACAGAAACTGTACATTATTTTGTTGTGTTATTAGATTAAACAGATTGTGTTTGTTGTTTACTGCAACTTAGATGCAGACCAGACCATATTTTACAGCAACTTTATGCATATATACAGGTAATTCCAGAACATTCGCATACTTTTTATTGCCACTTTATATGCCAGTATATGCTTATATACTAGGGCTGTTATGACATTATCCTTCTGATACTGTAGAAGTGTGCAGTATGTATATAATCCTCCATCTGTCACTGAATGCTATATTGAATGCTGTGAGCAACCTGACCAGTCAGATGTTCTTTTCAGTGAAGGCATTCACATCAAAAGTTCACTCCTGTGTTTTAATATATTAAAAAAAAGTATAGTGCCAATGCACCACTTGCAGAAAGATAGTTGGTCTATTTGATAACAGTTGAATTTTGTTAAGTCAATATTGATTCATTAGTATTATAATATTAATCACCCCAGTAACTTTCAGTGAAAGTAAATGTAAAGAGGTTTTATTGTGACTTCAGAGCATTGCTGTTGATCCATTCATTATAAAATTTTCACAGGATGTAAACAGCAGCTGTTGCGTTAGAATAATATACAAAATCAAACTTGACAGAAATGGAGATGTATGTTTTTCTATGGACAGCGGCAACATTTCACATGTGTATGTGAGAGGATGCATGCAAGTATGATGTGGATGTAGGATAGGGATACAGCAGGGACATAGGACAGCAAAGACATAGCCGGCTCACACATACACATTTCCACACATACAGTTGCATCCAGGCGTCCAGTTGGTGCAGCAGCTGTGTGCTAGCAGAGAGAGCGTGGTCCGCTTCCGCTCCACTGCACATCCAGACATCTTCCGAAGTGTCTGTGCTGGCTTGTCAAGAGGAGTGCCAGCCCAAACAGCACTGCCCTGGTCAAAAACCGTGCGCTCTGTTAAAGTCACACCATAGTAGAGGAGAAAATAGCTCCTCTGTCTGCACTGAGGTTTACAAATAAAGAACCATATGAAAGTATGGCCAGAATGTTAAATAGCCACACCTTCAGAAAATAATCTTCTCTGTGCCAAATATTCTTTGTAAATTGGCAACTAAAATGTACAGAATGGAAAAAAAATGCAAGATCTAAAGTACCAAAATCCACAGTTTCTATAGCAACCAATTGACATTATATTATAGCTACACTGTTAATAATGTAGAGCATGCCTTGGCTGGATGGTGTACTGCTAAGGTCTAACACAAAGCGATCTGTAATTATGTATATGGGTCACTGAGTTAGCTAAACAAGGGATGTTGGCCTTTTGATTAAAAAAGCACTGTCCACTGCCTAAATAATAGACTACTTCTCAACTCTGCAGGGTTAATAGTGAATCATACTGCCTGGTGTTATAACCTAATCGCATATTTCTAAAGTGACTGTCTTTCAGTGTTAGAAAGTAAGAAAGTGTGGTCAGACTTGATCTCAACATGAAGCATGTTATACCTGTCTTCTAAAACCTTGGTTATGAATATTGGCACTTTGCAGGATAAACATGTTTTTAGATGCCAAGCACTTGTGACTTGTAATTTCCTCGCTCACTCTATCACTCACTCATATTTGTCTGGCTTAAGATTTTGCAATATATTAAGTTACAAGTTTTTGTTGATGTTGCCAGTTAACGGTCTCATCGTAACAGAAGCCTCCATACATCAGGGGCTGCTCAGCTTCAATCAACATTTTAAATGCCTGTAAATAGGAGTGTTTGATTAGACTAGATATCTGTAGACTTTATACTTTATTTACATGCCAGAAAGGTGCTGCACCAGTGTGTGAAATTCCACCTGGTATTCAGTTGATTCTGTGTTGGCTTACTACTACAGCGTTGACTGGCTGCTAACTGATTTGCCATAGCAGCACTGTTGCTAACTTCATTTTCAACAAAATGTTTAGTTTTGTTTAATTCTTTCTTTTAAAATGTTCTTTTTTAGTTTACTGATATCTTACCCATCTCATGTTTTATCAGTTAGTAGAATAAGTAACAATTCACTCTTCCCACCAATCTTCTGGAAAATTTTTCAGATTTAAAAATATGCCGTGGCATATTCTAACGTAAAGCTGTCACAATTATTGTATAATCGACTAATCACAATTACTTGGCATAATCACAATTACTTAGGTCTGCAGTAACATTTGTTAAATTTCTGCAACAGTCAAGAGTGTTAGGTGGGTGTGCTGAATAAAAGAAAGACATAAAATGTATTGTTGAGATGTCAAATATGCTAACATGTTTACAGAGCGGTGCACAGAGCAGTAATACACAGTAGTCCAGTGTATTACTCACAGTGTATCTATTGTATCACTGACTGTACAGCAATTATTAGCTATTAATTAAACATAGCTACCAAGCAAAATAGCTAATCACTGAATTTTGCCACTTGTACTTTATTAGTTGTATGCAGTGAAATTGTTAATTGCAATTAATTAAATGACAGTTAATTGTTAGCCAAAATATCATGATTGTGCAAATCTTTACAGTTTTTGGAGATATCCCAGACATAGTTATAGCTGCAAAGCTACAAAAGCCCAGCTGGTTTTCTGCTGTGCCATCTAGTTACTTAAGAATACCAAGGATTGAGGTTTGCTGGCTAAACCATGGCCTTTCACTTTTCCTTAATGGACAGCAAAACATCATTATTTTGATATTTAGGCGGTCCCGGACCATCCAGAACGCCCTCTATTTCCACACCTTGCTCTGCACTTTGTTTTTGAAGGATGTAAGATGCCGGTCTGGTTCAGCCGATGTAGATCGGAACACTAATTACAATGTATCTGTTCCGTCAGATGAGCGATTAAAAACCGCTTCAGAAACGTGTGGTTTGAATTGGCTGATAAGCTACACCTGACTACTGTTATCATGTTGCCTAATTTGCTTTACGTTATGTCGCACTACAAGTAGTTCTGGATAGAGGTAGGTGAAAAGGAAGAAGTAGTATATCATGATACTTTCATGCTCATGTTATTGTATCTCAGACCAAATGTGCTGAAACAGTGAACACAGTGATTATTATTTAATGCACTGCGCTAAATCCTATTATATAACCTAATTATGGTCTCTTTGTAATGAAACATGCAGTTATTCAGAGTTCTTTAGGTATTGATAATATCCATGATAGGCATACAAATTATAATGCTTATCACAATAACAAAATTCATCCCAGTGATGATGAAATATCGTCATATTACACACTCCTATTTCTGATCCAGCATTTTCTGCTGCTGTCAGCCTGATATATTGGATTGGTTCACGACAGGGAAAGTATGAGGGTATTTTCAGTGTATTATTATTTAAATATCAACTGTCCGATTCAGTGTCTGTGAGCGTGTGCCCTGCATGGTGTTTTTGGACTTGTGTTAGGGGGGCTGCTGGTTTTGCAGGCAGGTGAAGTGATGTGAGGTGGTGAATAGAAGAGGCCAGTGCTGGATAGGGCTTTACGCTAGATGTTCTCTCTGTGCATCAGTCTGCAGCCACACTTGCACCACTGAAGCGCAGTGTGAGAGTGCTAGCACACGCACACACACGCGCACGCCGCCTCCCTGCAACACGGAGCTGTGTGTTAGCTGTCAGGAGTGACGCCACAGCGCGCACATACACCATCCCATGCATACAGAAACAGAGCAGTGTGCTGCAGTGAAGCTTTCACTAGAGAGAGAGCGAGAGCGAGAGCAAAGGAGAGATACAGAGTATCTGAGGGACTGAGTCTGGGCTTCCAGCATTTTGTGACATTGCTTTAGGGATACTTTGCATTAATAGGTTGATCTGTTGGTTTTGGATGTATTGCGGAAAAGCAATTGAAATTGTCTAGCAGAGACGGATGCAAAGCAGGAACTCATTAAAGAGCCCGTGCTGTGTGCTTTGTCACATTTGCATGCAGAGGGAAATAATAGAACTCAGCTGATGATCATTTGGAATCAGTAGCTATAATGAAACATATCCAGGCTTACACATGAGCATGTGGACACTGTTTGGAAAAACATAAACCAATAGATTATATTAAAGTACCTCTGCAGTCAGGTTAGTGTTATACATGTGTATGATGATTTTCTATGTATTTAGCTTGTTCCTATCTTAATTAATGCTTGAGGTTTAAGGAAAATTGACCACTTTGCCCTTTTTGAACGCTCTCTGAATTGAGTGAACAATGCAAACAAAAAACAAGCTCTCAGATGGACATTTTAGAGATTATATTTTTTAAATAATGTTGGAGAACTCATGCTACCGATGACTGCTAACATATCGTGGACGTTCAGTAGTAGTGTTCAGACTAGTTGACTTGCTGACTTGATAATTCTTTAAGCTTTATGTCGACTAGTTGCTGATTTCTTGATAATGACTCTAACAACATGGACACTTCACATTTCCACATCAGTCTGCAGTATTTCCAAGATCATATACTGAACATTGTTATATCTGGCTTGTTGTAGACTAGGGTATTCCTAGGTTAGATACAAATTTATAAGATTCCGAAGCTCCTGTCTTCAGTTCTCTGAAGGCTAGCAATGTGATCCATGGCTTGTTGCAAAGGTCAATGTCTCTACTGTCCTGTGGAGTGTGGCTTTGTCACAAGATTTAAAAGTCACTTGTTGCAATGCACTACCCTTCTCCTGTCAGCGAACTCAAGTCGTGCAACCACAGAAAGTAGCTGATGTATACATATGCTAACTCTTATTGGTACTTGGGCAGGCTTGACATCATCTGTGCCCAATTTAGTCCTACACCACTCAGAACAGAAGACAGTCATTAAAAAAATTCCTGCAAAAACAGCAAAAATCAACCACGTTATTTCTCTGCTGGTTCATATAGAAAAAACACCACAAAACATATATAATAGCCATCAGAAAATCTTGAAATGGAGTAGACATAGGTCTTTAATTGTTTTAAAACACTTTATTTATTTATTTTTTACTATGGGACGATCTTTTGAATTCACTGTGTATATGAACCCTGTTTTAATTGACTGCCTCCTTTAAAAACAGTTTGGGCTGAAGCTCGATAGGCAGATATATGTAAATTTATTGGTTTTTATGGACCGGAGAAAAGTATGTTTTAAAACTTCTATACTACAGAAAAGTTATCCATGTTATGAGTCTTTTAATTACTTCATTGTGTAAAGCTTCCTACACAAAAGATTACTCAGAATAATGTTAAAAATTGACTATAGTACCTGCATAGCTTTCAGGTGCTTTCTTTCTTACCAAAGCGTTCACTAACCTGAGGGAATAAAACTGAACATTTGCCCTTATAATGCAGTCTCCTGCTTGGAGATAATACTGTGTGATTGATGACAGCCATATTGGCTCCATTTAACTTCTTTTCGGTGCAAGTGTTGCGTGCTTTCCTGCTTTGGTCAAGGCCAAGTAAATAAAAGGCTCACCTTAATTCACCAGTCAGAGTGAATCCAGCTCATAATGAGTCATATTGAAGATTATTTATGATTTATGTAAAGCCCACAGAAATCCTTGGATACTGAAGCTTGAATTACATTAAGTTGTGATAAGGTTTCTATTTTCTGCAAATTAATCAAATAATGTGAAACTCAATAATATCATACTGTCATTGCTGATTACGTATGATCTGAGTCACACATTGGTTAGCAGGAGGAGAGGAAGATTTTCACAGAGAATTCCAACATTTTTTCATAAATTTGACCGAATTCACCAACAACAAAGAAAGTTGTTCATCGTGGGCTTAAACAAGATGCTAAATATTACCTTCGTTTTGCAGCACAAACTTTATTAACTATCCAAATGACCAGTGACCGTGCACATGTCCTTTAATTTTTTTTTGTAATGATAAAATGCTAGTAAGTCCAAAAATGTTCTTTCAGCACTTTTTTTTGCCCTATACAACCTCTTCACCATAAATGGATGTTAAACTATTGTTAAATAATGCCACAAGCATCAGGCAATAGACTTGATACATTTCAGTCAAACCAGTTCCAATAACTTGTTTTCATCTAAAGAATTTATTTATGCAAATAAATCTGTGGAACCCCACTTTAAATTAGTTCGTTTTGAAAGGTTCCATGTTGAAGCCTATTTTTGGACTCATCTAGGAGAGAGAGATGATGTTCACTTCTGTGCAGCATAATAAGGGCATCTCCAAACCAGCTCCACATTGACGTAAGCAACCCATATTTTGCAAAAACTTCATCACTGCTTTGCCTACAGTTCGCTTTTCCAAATAGAGCATGCCGAAGTAACATCTGTACAGCAGGAAGTATCTTCCAGACCCATATCTCAGTATAGATACATGGAGACTGATTCTTTTCCTTTTAACTTCTCATCAAAAGTATGACTTAGAATTTATATCTGTCTCTATTTTTAAAATCCGTCCCTAATTTTTTTGGAGTCCATGCGATAAGCTGAGGCAGTATGACAGGTTGGCTCTTGAACTCTGACCTTGTGACTTTCCTGCTGTCAGTCTGATCTCCCCTGACCTTTTTAAACCTCACTGCCTAGAGAGCGTTAGGTGCTGTTTTGAAAAGTCTGTGCCACACGCACTGAGCCTTTCTGCCCATCCTTTACTCTGTATGCTAAAGCAGGCACCAGCCTTTAACCTCCCCATTCTGGCTACAGCCTCGTTTCAGCGAGACGTGTGAAATGATTTTTTTTTTCAGCGCCTGGCTGTTGTCATAGCAACAGAGATCTGGCTTGGTGAGCATTGCGGAAATGCAGCCGGATCCCCTCAGCCGTGGCCATTCACCACCACGGTGCCGACTGACGGCTGCTGACCGCCTTCGGGGGGGTTCTCAGTCGACTGCTGCGGTCAGAAATGAGGGTGGGGGTGGGCTCTGCCGATTGGACTGTGCCATGTCCAGGGGCTTAGGAGTGAAAGCGTCCTAATCCCCATCACTTTTTGTGGAGTGTGTTCTTGAATCACGGTTCAGCCCGGGCTTTGCCTGATCGGATCCCAATTTCAGATTTGCAAGCATGGCGGGCTCGGAAGCAGCGCAGCTAACCCAATTTCCTGCTCCATTTCCCCAGCCGGTGAGTGAGAGAGGGGGAGAGCGAGAGAGGGAGAGAGAGGTTTGGATATGGTTTGCGACCCTCCCCATGACCAAAGGTCGACACGGTTACTGCTGCATCATCGAGAGCATGGATGGTTCAGAGAGCTAAATCTAAAACACGCTCATTCTCCTCCAGTTGACCTGTCTATGCTCCTCCCACACAAGCATCTTTTCATAGCAACTGTTGCTAGGTTGGACACGCATGGTAGAATACAGGCAAAATTTGGTTTAATGTCATGAGAAACTCACTCATATCACACACGGATTGTATTACCTTCAGAGAAAACCGTTGTCTATAGCAGTAGTTCTTGACCCTTGAGCAGTACTGCTACAGGGGCTGTTGGCTGTCTGTTGGTTTTTTTCCCTTTACTCTCAAAATTTGTTATAAAATAGATTGAATTTGATTTTAAGTACAAAATCAATTTTGTTATGTACAAAATATTTATTTTGAGTTGATCTGTAGGTCTGGGGAAATGCTTGCTAATTAGGTTATTACAACATTATGTAATAGTTCTACCCTAAAATCAATTTGATGGTATCGGGCAATGGACTCTCTCTAATTGCAACTCCAGGCCCGGATCACCTGCTATAATGGTGTTTAAGAAACGAGTTCGAAACCTCTCGCTAGAACTGCGTAATGCTTTGTGACACCATGTCATACAACAACTACAGGTCTTCAGATAGCTATATTAAGAATGTAGAGCAAGAGGCAATAGATCAGAGTTAATCTCAGACTGGCTTTTGCTTGTTGGCAAGAGCTAAAACAGATAAAAGTCTGCAAGACAGTCTCACATCTAGCATCCAAAATCCAAGGAACATCCCTATCAGTGGTGTTTTGGAAAGTTTGTGATGTAGGTTGTAACCTCTGTCGTTCTCTCTAGTCCTGTTTCTGGTGATCATACAATTCATCTCTCACCAAAAAGTTTGATCAGTCTTTGTCAATCTAAATGTGAAACATCCTGTAATATTATTTAAGTGTCTTTCTGATATTAAGTGTTCTGGCCGATTGTGTGGAACTACCTGGCAGAATCCAATTTGCACCAGACACGTGTATCTCATAGAGATCACGCTGATGACATCAGTTATTTATGCATAACAGAAATCACAAATGTAATCATTAGCTTTCCTATTTGAACAGGAGTCGGATTCTTTATACCTCTGTTTGTCAACAATCCATGTTGCAGTGCATATCCATGAGGGGGCCCAGAAGCGTAAGGTGTTTACGACAGTGGTGTAAACGTTCATTGCACTCTGCTATTGTAGGGGGACCCCAAGAGCAAAACATACCAATTCTCAAATAATGCTGCTTTAACTTTTTGATTATGTGGAATTCATCCCTCATGGATAAATAGTTCAAATCAGAGACTTTGTAAGGAAAGACCCCAAGACTGCTGCCCAGAGAAGCAATCCATGAGCGTAAACTAAAACAATGCAGTAGAAAAAAAAAACTGGTGCTGGGCTTCACATGCAACTACTGATGAACTGATAAGAAAATTTGCTCTGCCTTTGAAACAATTTATGCATCCCTTGTAGACCAAACAAAGTCTGTATCTAAGTTTGTATGTGGGCTATGAAAGCTTTTGTGGTTGTTTCTGTGGGCCAGGAGTTGTGAAGTTTTAGAACACCTAGTCTACAGAATGAATCATATCAGTCACGTGGGTCACATCAGCCGAGTCTCCAATCCCCAGTGCCAAGCGTGGGCTGGAGGACGCTTTGGTGTAAAACTCCAGATCACTGGACTGTGGAGTGGAAGTGCGTTTTCTAGCGTGACAGAGAACCATCCACTACCTCCAGGATGAGTAGGCCTTGATTTTAGTAGAAATATTTAGACTGCTAGTGTATGATTTACATTTAATTTAAACTCTCATGTGGAGAAAACTGTGGCTACAATGCAATTTCTGACATCAAAAGAAAACTCCTCCTTTTATGATAAGATGATGTGAGATGAGATCTCTGCTAATGTCTTAATGTTCATACTTCATCTCGTATTGGGATGGTATGCTTTAACCTTTGCCTCTGCTTAGCAACCAATGGCTCCCACAGAACGGCTCGAATAGAGACTTTAATCTTGACCTAATTGAAGCCCCACGCTCCCCTCTGGTCAAATTTTTTCACCTCCAGTTTTAATGAGATTTTTAATTAGCATGTTAATTGCATAATGAGATCAGTGGACAGTGAGATAGCCGGAGAGCACAAGCAGAAAGAGCAGGGTGCAGTGGGCCCGAGATGCCGAAGCACCCCAGCAGCCCTGTCAGTCTCTCATACTAATGAAGCAGAGGTCCTTCAGACTGAGCCCAGATGTCTAAAACACAGCCATCCATATATATACGGCGCGGCTTTTACAAGCTCCTGCCAGGCCGAGTGCACAGACTGCGCTGGAAGTCGTCACCTTGCATGAGCACTACAGCAGCCTGTGCTTTATGGCTTGTCACACTTTTATATGATATGAGATGGAAGTTTGGCCTTCACAGCTATAGGAGCAGACTGCTTTAGATTCATGAGAAGTCTCTTTCTCTTTCCCTCCCTCTCTCTTTCTCTCTCTCACTTGTTCTCCCTCTTTCACTCTTTCTCTCTTCTCTCTCCATTTCTTTCTTTCTCTCTTTCTCTTCCTGACTTTCTCTCTCTCCTTTCTTTCCCCTCTCTCTCTCTCTCTCTCTCTCTCTCTCTGTCTCTCTCTCTCTCTCTCTGTCTCTCTCTCTGTCTCTCTCTCTCTCACACACAAACACAAACTCACAAACTCTTCCTCCTTCTTCTTTTCATTACTTTTTTCTCTCTTCTTCACTCTTGTTCTCTTTCTCTCTTCTTTACTCTCCCTGTCTGTCTGTCATTCACTCACTCTTCCTCTCATTTTTTTCTTTTTCCTTATTTCTTTCTTTGCTTCCTCACTGTTGTTCTGTCGTTCTTATTCTTTCATTCTGTTTCCTCTCTCTTGTTCTCTTTTGCTCTTTATCTTTCTGTTTTCTTTCTCTTTTTTGTTTTTCTCATTTTTCTCTCTCTTTTTCTTTCACTGTCTGCCTTATTCTTTCTTTTTCTTTTCATGCTTGCCTTTTCCTTTCCCCTCCTTTCTTTATTTTTCTGGGTTTTTTTTCTTGTTAATTCCTACTTTTTTTCTTTGCTTTCTCCCTTTGCTTATTTTCCCGTTACTTATTTTCTTTTATCTATTTTCCCTACTTCTTTCTCCTTCTTTATTAGGTCTTCATTCATTTAGTGGGAATCCCTGAATCTTAGCCTCTCTTGTTCATTAGCATTGTTTGATTGGCCTTTGTTTCCTCTCATTCTCTCCCACTCAGTCAGATCTACTGCATCGAGAATGCTCATGGGCAGCTGGTGCGAGACTTGGACTTCAACCCCAACAAGCAGTACTACTTGGCCAGCTGTGGAGACGACTGTAAGGTCAAGTTTTGGGACGTGAGGCATACCAACGAGCCTGTCAAAACCCTGGAGGAGCACTCACACTGGTTAGACACACACACACACACACACACACACACACACAAGATAAATCACAGAATAAGCAGGAATGTATGAACTGTAAACACATACAGACTCATGTAGATAAGATGAGCATGTTTATAAAAGCAAATGAATTTGAGCTCATGCATGACCACCTATACAAACAGAGGATCGTCACCCTGATTTGACTTGTAAACTCAAAGTAGCCTGAAAACCTGCTGGTGAATACATGCAAGCTTTATCTGAGTTTTATTTAAGCAGTAGAACACAAGAAGGAGTGACTCGGTCACAGATCATCACAGCCATGATGTTGCACAGTAGTCTGCAGTGTTCTGTTACTTTTTACACTGTAGCAAATTTAAAAAAAAGCATAAAACAAAGCTAAAACATTGTGTTCAGGTATCATCGTGAGCACGCCCTGCCCCGCAATAAAATCACAGCAATGCATTTCTCATGGCTTAATGGTTTATAATTCATCTAATGTGTCTGGTTTTATATACAGTTGTATGCAAAAGTTTGGTAATTCCTGGTCTAATGACATGTTTTTGTTGCAAAAAAAAGTGCAAACTAATGGCACAGTTTATATTTCATGTTTTATTTTTAATCCGATTTTAGGCACTTGAGGACATATTTAAAAAGCTATTTTTCCAGACAGAAAGCTTTTATTTGCTCAGCAAAACACATTATTTTTAAAAATATTCAAATAGTATTAACACAGTAAGTAGAGGTTTTACATAATTCAGTGTGTTGTAACCCTACTCAAGCTTTTCCTTGTGGCAACCCAGTATTATTATTATTATTATTATTATTATTATTATTATTATTTTTATTATTATTACTACAGTTATTATCTAATACCTGCTTTAACTACTCAGTACTTCATTAAGCTAAATCTAGATTGCTGGTGAAGAAACGGAATAAATTCATACAATGTCTGGTGCGTCCAGGAGAAATCTGGAACTAAACTTTCTTCAAACTGGTGCTCAAGATACTATTTATTTATTATTTAAACAATGAGCTTCGTGGACTTTTGCAGAGTAGTGTATGTTAAACTCAGCCAATACAAATACTGTAAAACTGCATTATTTAAGTTTGTGTTTTTACAGCACATGTAATTTGCCCTGGGGGTTCTAACTTTGCATACAACTGTAGACGCGTAGCTGCAGCACAACTGTACTGTTAGCACAAGTAATATAATTGGTAGACTGCTTCTCAACAAATCAAACTGTGTAGGAACTCACTGTAATGTAGAGATAGTTATTTCTGCTGTGTGCAGCAGTGTTCTGATTCAAGAGAGCTTAGATTCTCATTTAGCGGACATGTATACAAGTATATTTGCTTGTCTTTGAAAGACTGAGCGTAATTCAGAGTCACAGTTTGCATTCCTGGCCACACAGGCACACACAAATCACTACATGATAAAATGTCAGACATTGGATGTTATCTCCTAAAAACATAGAGGCACTGTATCAATAGCAGCCCAGTTTTGATCCCATTTAGATAGGAAATTACAAACCTGCACCAGGCCGCTCTATGTGTTTTTCTCATTTATTCAGTTGGCAGCGAGGGCTCGGCTGAGCCTTGGGGCGGAGGTATTAGGGAATATTTTGGGATGGAGGCAGATTAGTTAGGCTGAGGGAGCAGGGTTGACTGAGCCAGATTTTGCTGTCGACAGCCGAGTTATCCTCCTACAATCCCCTTCTATGAGGGGCTGGGAGCGCCTCCTGAGCCATGCCTGAGGCTTAAAGAGAGCGAGCGAGCGAGCGAGCAAGCGGGAGAGAGCAAGAGAGAGAACATTACTGAGGTAGGAAAACAAGACGGGAAAGTGAGCAAAGCAGGAAAAATGGGGGTTTCAGAGTGAACAGAATTAAAAGACAAGCTCAGTGGGTGAATACAGAGCAGTGTTGGGTCTTGTAATAGCTGTCCACAGTTAGGAATGTCCGGGTGGGGTTTTTGCCCCAGTACCAATACAAACCCTTTAAACTGAACCAGAAAAAACAACTGTTTGGTCCCTGACACTGTCCTTCACTTGGAAATACTGTATGGGAGGAAATGTGATTATAAATGCATGTTCATTTATAGGAACAGTTTGCAAGACACCAGAAAATGCCCAGTCCCTCCTTTTCCCTCTTCACTCCTTACCAGTCTAGAAGAAACATTGCAATTTCTGCTTTAAACTTCATCCCTTTGCTTGCTAATAGCAGTAAAAAAATGGCACCACTGTTAACTCTTATTGCGCAACTCTTGATATATTTTCTATTGTTTGCTAATGACTGAAGATTTTGCAGAAAGCACAGTCATAGTCTAAATGTGAATACATGATCAATACACAATTACCTGTGACATTTGTTGTATAATACCTCTGATATCAGATTAGATTTTGTCCTAAAACATATTTTTAAAAATCCAGATGTGTGCATGCAGGGCATCGTATGGCAAAATAGTCCCTAAACAGTTTCCAGACGTGGCACTTCATTATCATTAATAACACCTAAATGTTACAACTCTGAAGACTTATATAAACTGCTTATTGTATAGTAGATTAAATGGCTATGTTTGAGTTGTAGACATTACAATCACCACCACTGTAAAAATAAGTATATCTAAGTACACCGAATGATGTCTAAATCTTAATAAATGAATAATGCTGAAATTTTGCTGAATCAGTCAACTGTGATGTTATAGATGTTACAAGTGGCTCTTTTCATAGTCCACCGACGATCGGATCACTCAGTCACCTCTATGACAGTGATATAAATAGATCCCACAGTCCATTACATCAGATTCCTTCAAATATACCCTGATCTGCCTCCAGTACTGATCTTTCAGATCCGTTAGAGACATCTTTGGAACACAGTACGGGTTACACGGCTACAGTTTTGTTTTAAAGTCGTCAGTAATGTGATTAATGTTGATTGTTAATAAACCTCAGGAGAAGGGAATACTTTGTAATAAGCGGCTTTAAAATTTGTAGTGACAAGCGAAACTCCACACGAGTCGAACATGATGTGGCCTTTCCAAAAAGGCGAGGACTGCAATTTTGGATTTTAAGGAACCCAATATATGAAGACAGGAATCTTGCAAATGTGTTTTTGCCTTTAGTGCCCCTTTGGCTGCCTGCTAAGATGCTCGTCTTGGTGGAGGTCCGGAGAGCCAGAGACATTTAGAATGCCATAACACTGTGAGAATAAGAGTAACCAACTTCAAACTTTTCAAGATTATAGAACATTATGCCCCCTCTCCATACTGACATCTGGACATGACAGTACGTGACATTTTAGTTTAGGCTTTGGGAAACCCAGAATAGCAACGCTTGGAGTCTGATCTTTAAAGAACAGTAGATCGTCTGAGAAATGTTAGGACAGGACCAAACTCCACAAGTCAGAAAATGCGCTGCTAGCCTTTAAGAAAACCACAGATACAGACCCCAAAATCACTAGGCTTATATATATATATAAGAATATAGTCTAGACTAAATCTAAAGGGTGTAAAATTTAATGCTTTTTCTTCAGTTCCCTTCAATTATTTACACAAACACTAAACTCTCACAAACACTAAACACTAAACGTCCCTGCCAAACATGTTTGTGTCGTTTTTATTCGTTGACTAAAGTGTCAATCAATTTTGTCATAGTTTTTATCCTTTCTGTAGATTTTAGTTAGTTTTCGTTTCGTTTTCGTCATGAAAAAAAGGTTCGTTGACGAAAACTATGATGAAAATAGTTCGTCACTGCTGTGTAGTCAACAAGTTGACCAGTGTTTGCGAACCCTAGTAAGTAGAGCCCTGCAGTACAGGCTCAAAAACAAAACTTGAGGAACTGAAGAACCACATTTGGGTCTCCAGAAGATTTCAGTGGATGGTTCTTTAGAAAACAAGGTTTTTAATCAATGTACGTTCAGTTTTTCGAGTGCAGAGTAAGGCATTGAATTGAGTGTTTGTTCAATGTACGTTCAGTTTTTCGAGTGCAGAGTAAGGCATTGAATTGAGTGTTTGTTCATGGTTATGGATTGTAGTCTGCACGTGTGGCAGATCATTAAAAGGTTGAAAAACTCTGGAGTAAGTGGCATGTATTTAAACATTGTTTAGAGAAACAGAATAGCTTCTGTTGTATTTACTACAGTGCTCTGTGTTTTAGGGTGTGGAGCGTGAGGTACAACCACTCGCATGACCAGCTGCTGCTTACGGCCAGCAGTGACAGCAGGGTGATTCTGTCCAACATGGTGTCCATCTCCTCCGAGCCATTCGGCCACCTAGTGGACGATGATGACCTCAGTGACAGTGAGGAGACTCATCATGAAGAAAAGTACTTCCTCTCCCTCTTCCTTTTTCTCTCTCTCTCTTTCCCTCCCTCCCTCTCTCTCGCTCTGTTGTGAGAGAACATATAGATTTCTGTTTGTCCTCCTTTATTATACTCCACATTCTCTCAGGACATTGACAGCTGCGATGTAATATCTATACAATATGAACAGTATCGTTTTGAGTCATGAGGCTGATAAGAAACAACATTAATCCCAAAACATGATTAAGTTCATGTATATTCAGGCAAAACATGCATGCATTACAGATTATGGGTGTTGGGGGTTGCGGGGGATGTACAAGTCAGCTTTAAAAAGACACACACGGAATTCCTGGACCCACTGTCACGCATGTTGTTAATATGTAGATAATTTAACTAAATGCTGTGCATTTGTGTTTTTGTTTTCAAGCCTTTATAGTCCGTATTAAAGCAAAGCATAAAGCATTGTCCTCATTAGAGAGTTTTATACTGTCTTCCAAATATTTGTGTGCCAGTGAATTTAAATATAGTTATTGTAGTTAAAATATGTATCCTCAGAAAAAGTGTCAGGT
This sequence comes from Megaleporinus macrocephalus, assembly GCA_021613375.1. Classification (NCBI taxonomy): domain Eukaryota; kingdom Metazoa; phylum Chordata; class Actinopteri; order Characiformes; family Anostomidae; genus Megaleporinus; species Megaleporinus macrocephalus. The sequence continues at coordinate 27,838,261 of CM038712.1, forward strand.
GCTTTTTTAAATTTCTGTTGAAATGGGATTTTTTTAAAGCGGCAATGATTAACGAGCAACAATTTAAAGAACTTTTACTTTTTTTATTGTGCTGTAATTATGCCCATGTGTTATGCATAGTCATTCCTACAGATTGAAGTACATTGCTGGAAGCACTGGGAGTGATGAGGCCTTTGTTTTGATGCACTATTAAAGAGAAAAAAATTGCTTTCCACACTATTCCTGCCCCTCATGATGCTTTGAGTGACTAATGTACAGAGCTTCTGTCAAATGGGGTGGGGGTGGGGGGTGGGGGCTTCCTATCCTCAACCGGGTATTTTAGCTGCAATCTTAAAGTACGGTGCTCACATATACGACACTTATATGAAAAGTTGACCCCTTGTTTCTTTTTGTTCAGGAGCAAAGAGCCACTGCAGGACAGCATCATCGCCACCTATGAGGAGCATGAGGACAGTGTATACGCAGTGGAGTGGTCCTCAGCTGACCCTTGGCTATTTGCCTCTCTGAGCTACGATGGCAGATTGGTCATTAACAGGGTGCCCAGGGCCCTAAAATACCGCATCTTACTGTAACATGACTGATTAAAAGGGCGAGAGCAATAAGCACTTCTAAACTGCTGTATGTGAATGAAATGAATGCAAGTAAAAGCAAACACTCCGAGCTCATGAGCTCATACAGAGAGGGAAAAAATCAAGCAAAAAGTTTGAAAAAAGAAATGATAGGCCTGGAAAGCATGAGTCAGAATAAATCTGCATAAAACACGCATCCACTATTAACACTACCAATTAAAGACAGTCCCAGAGTGCAGTGGGATGGCTTGGAGGCTGTTTGAAGGCGAGAGGGCCGCAGGGCATAGAGTGGCGTTTGTCTTTGAAAAGGCCCCTTGTGTTGATAGCCAGCGCCGGTTGTGTTAGCGAGGCACAGACTCGCTTCATCTCAGCCAGCCTCGGGCGGCCCAGTGCCTGGCTCCGGCCCCACCGCTGAGTACAAAGTGCAGCCATGGAGAAAGGCCTGCCAGGGGGAGCCCGGCGCAGCAGGCCGCTCTTCTGCAGCCTCCACACTCCACTCACTCCCTCTCCTTTACTTTCTCCCATGAACTCCCTCCAGACCCACCACACTTCTCCTCACTAACAGCCTCAGCTGTGGGCAAAGAGGGGAAGGAGGAGTCCACCTAAACTTTAAATTAGTTAACATCAAATGCTTGCTGTGCATCACCACATATCAGTAGCTGTGTGTTTAAAGTTTAGTCACTGTTTTTTTAAACTAACTGTTTATGCTCTGCTCTGCTGACAAGCTTTATGGAGCATTATAAAAACTTCAAATGGTTGTTTTATACTTCAGGTTGGTCTTAGGTCAGTCATAAATGTAAATGTGGAGATATATATATACATGCATTCCAAACTCTGTGTTTTGACATATTATTGTGTAATAATAATAATAATAATAATAATTTATTAGGTTGTCACTTGATAGCTGTCCAGTGGGTAAAAAACACATTTGTGGTTGGAGCAAGAACAGGTTATCCATCCATCAATCCATTATCTGCCGCTTAATCCTGCTAGTCGGGGTCACGGGTGGCTGGAGACAATCCCAGTGTCATTGGGCGAAGGCGGGGTACACCATGGACAGTTCGCCAGTCCATCGCATGGCCAACACTCACTCACGCACTCACACCTACTGGCAATTTAGAGTGACCAATCAACCTATTATGCATGTGTTTGGACTGTGGAAGGAAACAGAGGAATCCCACTCAAGCACAGGGAGACAGTGTTAACCACTACACACAACAGGCTATTAAACCTCAAATTAAAATCATAATGCCTGCAAAGGAGATTTTAAGTCAGGGTTAGCAGTTAGGTGATGTTCTTGACTGAACCTCTAAAGGACTGATGTTTGCCAGCCCTGTTTTAAGCTCAGTTCTAGAGAAACTTCACATCAGAATTGGTCACATTGGTTTTGATATGGACCAGATGTCTGAAGAGTTTTCATAAAATGCTTATGAATACTCTGCGTGACACCTGAGACACTGTTTTATGATTATTTGGTTATATGGCTAAAACCTTTTTTAAATTAATTAATGATGAACAGATACTTTAGAGTGCTATGAAGCACAGTAGTCCCCAAGAAAACTATTTATATTCCACTATTTCTCCATTACCATCATCACACATAACATTTCAGAAGACGTGTTTGTTGGTTCGTCTTGGATAGTAAATAAAGTGGCTATATTAGAGTTGTATATTTGACTGCAACTCTTGGTTCCTATCACCACCAAAGTAAGTTGATAAGCTGTTCTTGCATAAAATGCTCTGAAAGATTTTGTTTACGTCTGCAATTAAATTCAATGAAAAAATTGGTGGAATTCCTCTTTTTACATAAATAGGCTGGTCGCTTTTACTTTTTTAATGCTCGGTTTTATTTAATGATGATGTTTTCTTTTGTAAACTGTTGTTTGAAGAACTTATTGTTAGATTTTTGCGCTGAAAAAGGTAAAGTGCTGACATCACAACCATGAATACAACTAGAATCCAGTACTGTTGGATATTGTGGTCCTTGAGACGCAAACCAAGAAAACATGCACATTAGGATTAAAACTGTTTTGTACCACTAGGAGTCCCCAGACTGTTGACAGGCAGTGTCTGAACAAAACCTTATATCTTCACTCTTGTTGTTTTCCAGTTTTTCACATCGTTTGAAAAGGCCCTTTACACTGTGTGTTAATGTCGTCATCAATGGACCAAAAGAAACTACTGGGGAAAAAGTCTGATCCTGTTGTTCCTGTATGGTTATCATTGTGGAAATGTAACAGTGATGATTTGACACAGGTAAATGTTTTTATCCGGTTCTAATGTTTGAACCTTTCTGATACGGAAGGTTTCTGTTTAAATCCTCATAAACGTATTTATATGGAGATCTTTCTCTCAGCTGTGTAAAGAGGAGTTGCTGGTACGTACATGACCTTGCCTGTTTTGTGGAAATGTGGAAATGTCTGATGGAAGCTGATTACTGATTACGCCTGTGCATTCCAAATAAAACGGTTTAATGATGAATAGCTGAGCCTTTTTCAGCCTCGCTGAATCCTTCCATACCCTTCCTCACACACTTTCCTCCTCTTCCTCCCTCTTTTCCAGTATAAACGGGGTTAAGAGTTGAAGTTGCACACCCGTGACAGTGTGAGTGTTCATTAAAGCGGCTCTCTGTGACGAGCTGTTTTAATTGCAGCTTGAATCTGTGGATGTGGGCTCGCGGGGGACGCTGGAGGTCCTGTAATGGTGCAGCAGGGCCTGTGGGATGACTGTGACTCCACTGAATTTCTATTACTCTTATTCATATACATCTCATATACATTGCTCTCATTCTCTCTCCTTCTCTCTCCACTATCTGTTTCTTTCTTTTTTCTCTTCTGCTCTCATAAATCGAATTCTTTCTCTACACTTTTTCTTTCTCCTCTTTCACTCTTCACTTTACACTTTACACTTTACACGTTATTTTCACCCTTTCTTTCCCATCCTTATCCTTCTCTCTCCTTCTTTTTCCTCTTTTTTCTCATACACTCTTTATTCTAACTCTCTCTTTTCATCTTTTTCTATCTTTGTTTCTTTCTTTTTTTCACCCACTTCTTTTCTTTTTTCTCTTTTCTTTCACTCTTTCTTTTTCAGTCTTACTTTTGCACCACTTTTCTTTTTCCATTCTTTCTACTTGTTTTCCTGCAATTATTTTTTCTTCTTATTCTTCTCTCTCCCCCTCTCTCTCTCTCTCTCTCTCTCTCTCTCTCTCTCTCTCTCTCTCGTATTGTTGAAGCAGCTTCCTGTGTTGACGTGGGTGTTGTGGGTGTTGGTGTGTGGTGATGGAGTGAGGTGTGTGTGATCAGTCTCGCAGGTCTGGTGCAGGGTGTGGTGCGTGTTCTGGTCCACCTCCAGCGCTCTGCGTGCCTTCTCGGCGCCTCAGAAGCCCTTTTAGCTCACACATACACTCACACACTTCACACAGGCGGCTGGGGAGTTCATGCCCGAGGGGCTCCAGCAACGGGGAGTGAGAGGAAAACAGAAGTATGCTGTGTGCCAGTATACATTGATATGAAATATAGAATATTCATTGGTTCATTCATTTAGTCATTTTCATCTCAGCCTTTCTCTTGGGGTGGTGGGGGGTGCTGAAGCATACCCCAGTACTCATCTAGCGGAAAGCAGGAAGCACACTGGACAGGCTGGTAATCCATCACAGGGCAGATACATGGAGTGAATTAAAACAGCTGCATATATTCTTTATATGAACAACAACAGTACAGACTGTGATACAGTTGAATATTCGATTTATTAGGGCAGCTCTGTTTAACACTGATGAAAAAATCTTGTTTTTCTCTGAATTTGAAGTATTTCTAGAACAGTTTTGTAATGTGTAATATTATAGGTCACATTACATTTGCTTCTATAAATACAGTGCAGCATGTAGGAGGTGATGACTACTCTGAGTGAGCTATGTATAACCAAATAAATGGGTATATATAATGTTTTTAGAGCAGATGTTGTCACAATGCAGCTTTACAGAAAATATGGGTCCAAGCTCCCAATGAGGAAGCCAAGGGTTATAGTAGCAAAGAAAATCTCCCTCAGAGCAGAAACCTAGAGAGAAACCAGTCCCATCCTTCTCTAATTGACACCACAACCATTTTTATACACAAAAACCAACCAGACTGGTGGGTACTCAGTTATTTTTTTGGCCAACTGTGTGCTGCTGCATGATTAGCTTATGCACAAGAGATATAACAGAAGGTGCAGTTGATTCTAAATGTTCACACTTACATCTACAGTCTGTTTCTGTTTCCAATGAAGTGTCCCAGTGCACCAGTTAGTCAAGCTGAGACATCTGAATAAATCAATCAGAGCCCATCAAAGCCAAAGCAAAAGAATTGTTTAGTACATTAATAAGATGGTACCCAATGGTAAGCATAGTAATAGGAAATAACCAACACAGTAATGCTTCCATTGAATGGAAACTGAGCAAGAACACTATCCAGGATCTACTATGGGACTAGTACAAGAGGAAGTATACATCAGCATGACCTCATAACCTCTACTAGTCATCGAGAGCAGAAATACCAGCTTACAATATTCAGTAAAGTCAATCAAAGGCCTGTAGAGGTTGTTGTATGAGCATATAGATAAACATGTAGTATTGTATTATGGAGTGAGGATAAACTGAAGAAAAAACATCTGCACACATGGTAGCTTCCAGTAGAACTGGATCAGTTATAATCACTGATGATACCACTATTCTTAATGCTGCCACTTCTGAAGTGTATTGAATCCTCTTAACTGCTCAGATTCAACCAAATAGCTCCAATGTGGATAGCTATTTAAGTTACAGCATACCAAAAATTACAGCATGACCATAAACACTGCTTAACACAGGCCTATTCACAGACGTTCTGGGGAGCAGAGGCTCAAAAGGAATTGAATTTTATGAATAAGATTTTTTGCTATATATTAGAATCAATGTTATTAAGGAATGCAGTGCAATCATGTTTCAGTTCAAACCAAACCAACAGGCAAAGCTATGCTTGTACAAACCCTGTTTAACAATAATGAAAACATGATGGATCTTAAACAGGTACTGATGAATTACAAGTCAGAGTTACTGAGGAGAACCACAGGTGGTCAGTACTGCACCAGTGGAGGCGTCCAATAGCGATAAATCTCAGAAGAACCCAAGCCAACCTACGAGTTTCATTCTTGTCTCACTGAAACTAAGATAAAAATACATTTGTTAAACACACACACCACAAGAGTCTAGTGTGAGAACACAGGGTCAGCACTCCTGAGGTCTAATGATGTTTGTTCCTAGTACAAACGCAGAACATTTTTCAGGACCAAAATGTAGCTTAAATGTTCGTAACTGACTTTAGCTCACTTTAATCTCTGAACGCATTTCACTACAAAGACCTAAAACAAACAAAGACTGGGAGTGCATGCTTGAAAGGCCTATTAAAGCATTACCAGGTGAGATACTCAAAACATGGTGAGTCATCTTTAGAGGGATTTAAGTATCAATTGAATACCAGAGTTGACAGTTCTACTTTAGAGCATGATTGTGTCTAAATCATTTTGGTCAATTAAAATGGGAGAACAATGTCTAAATAGGAAAATGATTACTATACTGTTTACCCAGAACAAACCTAAATGTATTTGAATTAAAGGAGCAGTGTGTATACCTCTACCTATCACTCCCACTGTTAAGAAACTATGCTGGGCATCAGTTTCATTTTGCTTCTTCATGTTTTCTCAAACTTATCACAACACAAAATGACTAACCAGCACTAGTGTTTAAGCAATTTATTCTACTGGGGGTCCTACCTGTATGCTCATATCATTAGTACAGCATAGCAACCATTTTTAACATTAATTCAGTTCAGAATATCATTACTTTCCCAATAAGCAGAATCAGGCTATCAAAGCATTGTAATAACTGCTGCACAATCAAGAATTCAGTCAAAAAGCTGACTTCAGTTTTGTGGGTTATAAGTAATAAGGATAAGGAGTAATAATTCTATCTGAAGTTTTATGTATGGCGCTTAATAAAAATGCACTACTGTAGATCATTTCAACAAGGATTCTTCCAATCAGATGTGATAATGCAACCAATTTCAAGCTGCTGCCTCTACATAAAAACTCGCTCTCTCTACAGCCAGTGTGCAGCTTGTCTGTTTTGGCCTAGTGTTGCAACATTGCGGCTCTACATGCCTGGGAAGAAGAAGACCTGCTCCTATGTAGATATGAAGGTCCTTTTCTAAGCTAACAAAAACACAGTTTTGTATTCTATATTCAATTTCTGCTAATAAATCCCTTCTAAAACTTGCACACTGCTCCTTTAAAGCTGACATTCAGCCTTTAACTGCATGCTTCAAAATGTACAGGAACGAAACAATGGCTTTGCCTAATTACTTACTGTCTTCTCTGAATGCGAGTAGAGGAAGCACTTCAAATTCTTCTAGATTAGCTAATTAATATGGATCCAGCTGCATTAATAAAAGCCAAAGTAATGACATAGCAGTATGCATTCTGCTTTCGTTTGTAATCCTGCAGAAATACTGAATTATATTCATTTTTGAATTATACTGAATTATATTCAACATGAATAGGGCACACAATAACGTATCTCCTTGTGAGGCCTTTCATGTACTCAGTGGATTGTGTCTCATACTTTGTCTGCAGACCTTTTATTGAATTATTTCATATTTATTTTTGCCATGGGTTGAGGGCTCTATAGCATGCTTCCACTGTTGCATTCTCGTGCCTGTTATATTTAAATACTATTATTAAAACCTCAGGGTCACTGAAGTGCCGTCTGTGGAGGGCAAAACCAGAATTGGATTCAGCTGCTCCACAAATGAAATTAGATTTCATTTAATAATTTATTCATGTCTTCTGTGTAGGAGAGCAACCTTCGGGGAGCCCAGGTGATGATTACCAACGAGCAACTCTCATTAGCATTCAGAAATATGCATAATCCCTCTAAAGGAAAATGATGCACAAACAGCAGCAGGGATCTGCTGGAATAATGAAGAGAAAGAGTGGAGCGGAACGAATGATCAGAGGCCACTGCGTTAGTTAGCCTTGGGAGGATGCAGCGTGGAGCGGCTGTGGAGAGCTCATGTTGTTTAGAGAAGGGCAGATGTGTGTCCAGGAGTGGAGGGCCCTTGGGAAAGGGTCCTTGAGGTTCCTCTCACTGGGAGTAGGACACCTCTCAGCCAGCGTGCTCAGGTGACTGGCATTTTAAAAACCCACTGTATCTAAACATAGCCTGCTAGTTGGCTTGTCTCTGTCTGGTTATGAGAGTTCATGGTGAGAAGGTCTTGGAGGAACACAGTTCCACTGAGAAGAGCATTGAATGCTATTATACAGTCATTGATTTACAATCCTCCTACTTTTTTAATTCATTCTTTTATTTATATATTTTTGCATAGGTTCTTGAACATGAACGCACTGTCTCTAAACATAGCCCACTGGTTGGCTCGTCTCCATCTGGAAATAACGAATCATAGTTAGAAGATATCTAAGGGGCACAAAACTGTTTTGAGGTCCTATTAAGAATAACTTCAGAAGGTATTATAATGTTACTGCTTTTCTCTCTCCTTCGGTTTTTAGTATAGTCTGCTAATTAGCTCGTCTTTGTAGAAGGTTTTTGAGGGATACAATTCCGTTGAGAATAGCATTGGATGCCACTTTCATTCATTTACCATCATCTTCCTTTTTTAGCATAGGTACTGTCCTTAAACAAAACCCCTACTGCATCTAAACATAGCCTTGGCTGGCTCATCTCCATCTGGAAAAGACGATTCACAGCTAGAAGATCTTTGAGGACCAGTTTTGAGCTCCCGTGGAGAATAACTATCGGACAGTCATTGCTTTCCATGTTTCTTCTGCTTTTAAAATTAGCATTTTTTTCTTTTCAAACCTAATTTATATAAATCTAGTCAACTATGTTTTCATACTCCATCTATAGGGGGCAACAAATCCAACCAGAAAGTTGTGATGTCCACTCATATTATAAGAAAGGAAAAAATGCACAGTCCCTCCTCTTTTCTCTTCACTCCATATCAGTCTAGCAGAAACATTGTGAGCAATAAAATTCATCGTTCTACTCGCCAAGAGCATCTCCGTCGATGGAAAGCAGCACTAATGTAGCTTTCATTTGGCTTCTATTTATATCACTTATTTTCTTTATTGCCAAACGTGGATACTTGCAGCGAACTGACAATGGCGGTCACTTGCCAAGACCTTCAGCCATTATTGTGTTTACTCTTCCTTTTATTGGCTATCTGTTATTAACTGGTCTAACTGGGAGCAGGACCTCCTACATGGCATTGCGAGATAGGATGGACTGGGGTTAGCTGAGACTATCAGGAGATATCTCTACAGCCCTATATATAGAATAGTTTCACAAACCATTAAAATCTTTTTTTTCTCACGTTCTGTTGATAATTTGTACGTTTTTTAGCCTAACCGCATCTTTAAACAACCCAGAAATATGGTGGCATCTTTATTAGTTGCTATTTTAAACTAACAGCATCTGACAGGGCTCTTCTTTAACCCAAACCACCCACAGTCCAAATGAGCAACAGCCAAAAGGGTAATCAAGCACTTATTACCCTCACAACTATAGACAAGGTCCTATCATAGCCCTATCAAGCCATTGTGCAGCCAAAGGGTATTGTTAGTCTGAGTGGACTGTGCATTCCAGGCACAAGGCTAAAGGCTTTCTTGCTATGAGGTAGAGAATTGTGTTCCAACGCTTGTATTCAAATACTGTTGTCAGTCTTTGATGTTCCTTTGCTTAGCAGGGATAGCTGCTTAGCGACAAACAGCCTGAAGATGGGGGAAGGCCTGTAATATAAGCAGCTTATTCAGCATCGTTCCTCCCAAGATAAAGTGCTTTCGCTCCAGCAAAATAGCTGGAATATCAAGTGCTTCCGAGCATTCTGGACTCATTTTATTTGGCGTATTTTTCTGGGGTTTTTGATTTCTTACTTTTTATGGAAGGCACTTATTAAACAATGTTTTAAATTTATGCTTTTCTTTTTAAAGGATATCTTAGAGAAGGTCCATCAATAGGCAGGACATCTATTTATTTATTTAATATAATTAGTGCACCAACATAGACATCCAAGTTAAGGATGTTATTGGGCTAATTGGTTGTTAGGACACTCTTGCTCAATTGTAATGCACAGCCAAAAAACTTTCTACTAATAAGTGAGCATAAAAGGGAGAACAACATTCTAGGTTAGTTTAGTATCTGAAGCATCAGCAGTTGATGGCTTGCTGACATAAAATGACTTAAAATGGCCAGAAAGAAACAACTTTCTTTAGAGACCCGTCAGTCCATTGTTGTGTTAAGGAAAGATGGCTACTCCATTGAAAACAATCAAATTTAACTGTGATCCCAAACTTTTGAGTGGTAGTGTACATAACCTCATATCACTTTCTTCAAGAAATGAATGGCATAATGTATTGTGTTATTTGTTTTATTAGACTCTATCTGTTTTTATAGCATAAGTAAAGATCTGATCATATTTTAAGTCAAACTAATGCAGAAATTCACAACATACAGAAACCAACTTTCAAGTAGCACTGTACATATGGATGAGAAACGACTTTCTCTGCTTGAGGTTGTTGACAATGTGGATCAGAATGAGGACAAAAAAGAACTTGCTACTTTGTCAGCACTGTCACATAACACTACTGCGCTTCATATCTGCTCTGAATCGTAGAGTGTTGAAGAACATGGAGCATTTAGGGTCCCTGACCCACTTTCCCCTGCCACGCTTCAGCACTCGTCATCCAGGCCCATGGAGATGTGGGTGAAAGGCAGGACAGCATGTGAGGGCATTACATCGTGATGGGTGACACAGTGCAGTGAACTGAATATCAGCTCAAGAGAGGCAGGTTGGATGTAAACAAGCCTGAAGACCTGGAGGAGGCTTCTCAGTAGAGGCAGGTTGAGATGACTTAAGCGAGGTTTATTCTATAGGAATGACGCTAAACTCTGTTATCACCATCTTAAATGTCTCATATTGATCTATATGAGCTCTAAGACCCAAGTTACTTCATCAAGTAAAAAATGAATTTACTGCACTGTCCGGTCTGCATGTTTAATGCTTGAGGTTGTTACTGATGATAACGCGCACCCTCTTGAGCTCTACTGATTTATTTCGTAATGACTACAAATATGTTTCAGCCTGTCTTATTTTAAAACCCAGAACCCAGTTTTGCTCCCAGTTGATGGTCCATAACACAGTCTTACGCAAATGTTTGGGCAACCCCTGTTTAAATTGCCTGTTTACTAACGGCAAGTATTTGACCCCAATTTGACCTAGCCAACAAACTTTCACCACGGCCCGAATACGAGAGTTGACAATGAAGGCAGTGTGGGGTGATAAAACTGAAGAACAATGATGTGGCAGCTGGAATGAATGCACCACGACGCCTTGGAAAGTTCTCTTTTGCCTAGTTTGACATATCCTATAACATATATGTTGATATTGACCAGTAAAATGCCAGTGTGATCTCTGGCACAATTGGTAGGGGTTCCACAGGATAGACGACTCGTTCTCTTGACTCGTCGTTGACTTTATCGCTCCATGATGACTAGTTGCTGACTGTAATTATGATACTAACCACTTAGATCTCTGAGAGAAGGCAACAGGTGAGAATACTTGTGTCTATATCTCTGGTTTCCTGAAGGCTAACAATGCAAGCATTTATGTGCTTACTGGAAAAAGGCTTGTCATGCTCTACTGACCTGTGGAGTTAGGCTTTGTGCTAATAAAAAAAAATCTGAAGTTGTGCAACCTCTAAAATACAGCCAACCTGTTAGTTACATTTATATGAAGCTGTAGCCCGTTCTGTTCTCTTCGTGACATTCATAAATTGGTCTACATTCATGTTTTTTCATTCCTTTCTTTTTCTTTTCAGAACACAAAACAACATTTCTATAGCCATTTCTCGACTCTCCTACCCAAAAACCTACAAACTCGGGCAAGGACGTGAGAGATGACTGCTTGGCGTCAAAGGTGTAGTATTGTCAGTCATCTGGTCAAGAATTTAAGGAGCTTATGTCACCACATCCACTATGAAGAGCCCAAGTAAATTTAGTGCACAAAAAAGTTTATATTTATTTGCTGAATTTAATATATAAAAGAAAAAGTCAAACTTTTACACAAGGCTGTATATTATTATGTTATATAGATGACGGATATTGTTTTAACTGTCTTGGAATGTATTTATGTATAACCCATATATGAACTGCTCCAGTTCTCTCCAATGCTACATCAGAAAGCACAGGATAGAGCCTCTCTCCCTTCATCCACGGTGGCTCCTCTCTGCGCTGTGAAAAGTTCCCTCTCCTCTGCGTTTCCTCCGTAAGGTTTGATAGTACCTCTGTTTCAGCCACACGCAGCCTGGCGCTCATGTGTGAGTCAGCCCACTTCACAGGCTGAGGACAGCTTATCTGCTGTGGGTTAGGCGTGTGCGTGTGTGTGTGTGTGTGTGTGCGCGCGCGCGTGCTATAATAAGAACTCATCCCGCCCCTCTTTTTCTCCCGCTCCTCCGTCGAGTTCCTCTTTCCTGCGAGAAGGAGGAAGTGACCTACATAGCGGCTGATGTCTTTGTCTGAGTGCTGCGCTGGATGTACGGGGAGGAGGAGTGGAGATGAATAATGCAGGGCCTCCTTCGCACAACATCGCTGCCTTCAATAAAATGATCAGACTTAATGAGACTTAATGACAGTGAAGCACTCAGGGAATCAAAGGCTGAGACAGGCAGGAAATGTTTCCTTAGGGTTCTGCTAAGGTTGCCAGAGGTGTTTGCTGAGGCTTTGAACAGCAGATAAAAGCCAGATTTAACATCAAAGTATCATTTTGGGAGGAAATAAAAGTGAATATGCGAGAAAACCGAAATTCCTGCTTTGTCTCGGAGAGGGAGGCCAGTCATGTAATAGCTCTAGTGTTTCCGGAGAATGGAGCAGAAGCTCTGTCCTTTGAAAAGTGAGTAAGTGTCACCTTCCTGTAGTCTTGAAAAACCTCCAAGAGACACCTGATTGCTCTTTTACCCAACTTTTGGCATTTGTTTTGTTTTAAGTGTCAGATCTTTTCTCTAAATGGTCTCCACATTGAATGTTTAGAGAGGAGACTGGATGTAATGCATCATTACATTTTTAAATGAATGAATGAACTGTATGTGTGTTTCTGGAAATTTGTCGTTGGCATCACAAAATGAAATAATAATAATAATAAAAAAACAATAATAACATATATAATAAGTATACATACAACTACAAGTCAGAGCATGCAATACTACACTACATTCCAGCATTCGAGTACACCAGAACAATTACAGTTAAGTTTTCATCAGATCAATAAATAACTTAAGAACTCATTACAGAAATTCCAGAAGTAAATGAAGAAATAAATCCTTCAGAATATGTTTTGTGGCTCGAGGTACTCAAAAATGCTTTCCAAAGGGAGCAGATCAAATTAGAAAAACAGAGGGCGAGTAGGAGCCCCCACAGATCGCTGGGCTTTCTTTCTGCTGCTAGACAAATATATCTCGCATAACTGTTCTTGTGGTTTATGTCTGATTTTCCCAGTAATATTCACAATGCTAGACAACTTGGTCTCATCCTTAGCTTGAAGTACACCCACCGGCCATTATATCAGGTACACCTGCTTGGATGTACACTTGTTGTGCATTTTATCAGCTCTACCTACCCTATAGGTGCACTTTGTAGTTCTTCAAATACAAACTGTAGTCCATCTGTTTCTCTGTATACTTTGTTAGCCCCTTTTCACCCTGTTCTTTAATGGTCAGGACCCCCACAGGACCAACACTGAGAATTATCCGCCTCCCAAATAGCACCTGCTCTGTGGTGGTGCTGAGGGAGGCGGGTCCTGACCATCATTGAACAGGGTGAAAGGGGATAAACAGTGTATGCAGCGAATCAGATGGACTACAGTCTGTAATTGTATAACTATGAAGTGCTCCTATCTGGTAAATGGAGCTAATCAAATAGACAACGAGAGTAGATACACAAGGATGTATGTACGTATGTATGTAAGTGGGCAGTGGGTTTGTGTTGCTGCTGTTAGAACAAAAGCTATCCTTGAAATAATAACTTTACAGGAGAAGGAAAAACATCCTTTTAGTAAAAGTTAGACTTTTTTCTAATGCACACATAATGTCAAGGGCAGCTGAAAAACGATAGAGATGGAGTCTCCATATTTTCTTGATTAAACACTCTCAACTAAACTCCTGTTGTATAGCTCAAAAACATTCGTCTTCTCAGAGAAACGGGTTCGTTTCCTCAGCAGTGTCACGCGTTGCATGGCCTTTTCAAAGATGTGCTCCGACTTGGCTATGAACCTCAATCTGCTGTCAAGTAGGATGTTTAAATACTTCTGCACAATTTCAACTGGCTAATTATCAGTCTTTACCCTGTCTGTGCAAATTGGACCTTTATTGCCGCGGCTTATAATAAGTTCACTGTTTGAACACCAAATAATTAATTTGTTAACCTGATTAAAGTATGCTGCCTACTTATATATTCTATTCTTGGAATAAACCAACCCGGGCCATGTCATCCATGTACTTATAAAGACACAAGGAGGAGTCTTAAAATTGACACCTCATTACAATAGATGGTGGACAGAACTGGAGATAGAACACACCCCAGGGGCACCCTATACTCAAAAGCAGTTGCTTGGACAAAATGCCATCACAGCCACTCTGTGGGGCCGATAAGAAAGAAAACCTCAGTAAGCCCACTGTTTATGTGCCAATTATTTTGATTTAAATCTCACATTTTCTTAAAAATGGCACTAATTGCCTAAATTGTAATGAATCTTCATTTAGTTTGTTATAACATTTTTGCCAATTATGATGTTTATAATGTCAGCCATGTTGTTAAAATTGCCTCTACTAATGTCTAAATTGGGTTGAATCTTCAGACAGAAGACTGAATTTATTTATTATTATATTTTTGGCATTTATTTTGCTTTAAATGTCGTGCATTTTCTTACAATTGCCACTAATTGTGCCTAAATTGAGCCAAATCTTCATAAGGGATAATGAATTTAGTTTGTTTTTACACACTGAGCAACTATTTAATTTAAAGTTTCAGACATGCTACTGCTACTAACTGTGTACAATCTTCATAAAGAACACTGAGCTCGTTGTTTTTATTTTATTTTAGCACTTATTTTATTTTGCATGCCTTTTTAGAAAACTGCCACATATTATATTTTATATATTTAACTAAAGTTTGCATTATGGCATTCTTATAGTTTGTAGTAGAGACCTGTGGTCATGATATCTTTGGAATGGTATTTTTGCACTGACCCTGAAATCTCTTATTTTATTGAGCGGTGCAGTACATATCTCATTCAGAATGCTTCTAAATGGGCCCGAACTGTCACAGATGAGCAGAGTGAAAGCCAAACAGCCGACAGATGTAGTGCAGGAACAGTGGCGCATATGGCAGCAAAGAGGCAGCTGCTGCAGCATAGGTGAGCCTTCCCACTACGCATGACAAATGAGCAGGCTCAGTGAACATTTCATAAGCCCCCAGCACGTCCACACCCGGCTTTACACGCAGCCCTTTCCGACACCAGCCAGATGGACATCGACTATGTGACAGAGGAGAAATATGACTTTTTGGATTTGATGAAAAGTGATTGGACGAGCAGTCAAATCTATCTAATCTATCTAATTATGAGATGATAATCTACTTTTATGGAGTTTATTGGAGAAAATTGGATTTAACGCTTGGATTTATACCAAAATATTGTGGCATTGTTAGAGTAAACTTTTCCACAAAACACTGCCTGCTTTTCTAAAGAGTTTAAAGTTACCACATCCTCTACAGAGAGCTGAACTAATGCACAGTGTATATGTATATTTGCTGATGTTTTGACATTTGATTTTTATTTCTTTTTTATTCTTTGAATAGAAATTGCGCAGGAAACTGAAATATATACACTTGTTTCTTGTAGAGGATGTGTTAACTTGGCAGTCTATTTCTCTTCTCTTTGTTAACCCCCTTTAACTCTGTACTTCAATGGTTGGGACCCCAACACAGGGCCATCACTGAGAATGATTCACCTAAATAATAATTGCTCTGTGGTGGTTCTGTGAGGGTCCTAACCATCAAAGAACCGGGTGAACATGGCTACTCAAGTATGCAGAGAAACAAATGAACTACAGTCTGTAAAACTACAAACCTCTACCTCTATATGGTGGTGGATCGTTCTCAGTGATGGTCCTGTGGGGGACCCAACTATTGAAGTACAGTGTAAAAGGGTGGAATGTTAGTGTGTGTTGTGCTGGTATGAGTGGATAAGACACATGAGTGCTGCTGGAGTTTTTAAAAGCTGTGTCTATTCACTGTTCACTCTATTACACACGCCTACCTTGCTGGACCAGATGTAAAGTCAGCAACATTAGCTCATTTTTTGCTACACAGTTTGTGTTGGTCATCCTCTAGGCCTTTATCAGTGGTCACGGTCTGCTGTTGGCTGGATAGTTTTGGTTGGTGGACTATTCTCAGTCCAGCAGTGACACTAAGGTGTTTAAGAACTCCAGCAGCACTGCTGTGTCTTATCCACTATCACCAGCACAACACAAACTACCACACCACCATAATAAAAATACCAAATAATACCTGCTCTGTGGTGGTCCTGTGGGGGTCCTAACCATTAAAGGACAGGGTGAATGGGCCAACAATGTATGCAGAAAAACAGATTGACCACAGTCTTTAATTATATCAATCATAAAGCTTCTATATGGCAAATGGCAATGCTTCATATGAAATTCCATTAGTCTGATTCTCATTTCAGATTCGTAGGATTTAAAATTGAATGTTAATACATTGCCAGATTCTGGTTTGAACGAAGCCCTGATCCCTATAACTATGAGCTAAAGCAGGATAGAAATATATCACAAGGCCAGTTCTCCACACTTTCTACTCCACTGCACCCTAAACAATAGCCTCCTCCCCAGAAACTCTGTTTTTCTTTATCCCTTTCACTGCATCTGCATATAGGCAGATTTGCCATGTGCACGAGCCATATTCAGCATGTTGGCAACACTTCATGATGGATTTATTGGACCAGATTCTTATAAAGGGTTCTGCAGAGAAAATGAGCTTAAGCGCTAAGCTAACTGAATAGGGTTGATGTGAATTTGAATGGCGAGATGCAACGCACAAAATTAATGCAAAATTAATCTCTAATATGAAAATCCATGTATGAGACCTGTTGTACAGACCAAAGTTACGCTTGTGTTGAGTCTAAAGAATAAAAAAAAGGAATTGTGGGATATTTTAGTTTGTGTGCTAAAAATGTGTTTATTTATTTGCACTCAACCAGGGGCTGTTCTGAGACAGCTTAATGGAATTATTATTCAAACACTTGACATTTAGGCTGCTTTGCGTTATGTGTGTCTGTTCCCAAATATGGGTTTATGAAATTTGAGAGCTTTTTCTATCTTTACCCCATGAAAACACGTTGCGATGAATTTCGAACACAACACAGTTACTGAAGACACTCCAGCCAAATGAAAGCTGTATCCATCACCGCATCTGTAAACATGCTTAGTTGCATCACACAGTGGTGCAAAAGTAGTTTTTTAGGGCACGAAGTTAGTATTTTGGGTATACACAATGTATCATCTTGGTATTAAAAATATACACTGTTGTAGATGCTTAGTTGTCAGTCAAAGTCACATGTGAGATGTCACAGGCACTTTTATTAAAACAGATCAAATCAAAATACTAAAACAAGGTGTCAATCAATATATAAATCAAAAACGATGTAACATTTTTTTTTACCTTGGGTCAGTAGATTTTTACAGCCTTCTTGTTTCATTGTTGCAACTAGGACCATATCTTAAGCAATGTGGTTAATGCCACTTGGCATGCAATTACTTCACCGTCCCCTCTTATTACCTTTGTATGTTAATGTTGATAAAACAATGTTGGTGAACAGTAAGTAGATAGAGTTGATTGTGTGGCTGAATATCAGAAGGAATAATGTGGTGCCTCTAACACAGAGGTATAAACTTTGGAAATAGAAACTGAAACTGGTGAACGAGGATGTTTTTATAAACAGCAAGTACGGGATCATAATATTTTTCATCTTCAGTTTATTGCACTTTAGTTTAGTCTTGACATTTTCACGGTAACAGCAGATGTAACTCACATTTTAACATTATTTTGTTTACTTGTTTGAATTTTTTTTTATCTTAGCTTTGGCACTGTGAACTGGAACAGGGACGTTATAAATGATGGGAGTGGTCAATAGTTGAAATATGGCATCTTTTATGGAGTAAGTTGCCAATAAGCTTGCTGCTTACGCCAGAGTAGGAAGATTCAGTAGCACTAACGGGAAAACGTCCCATCATTCACCCACCCATACCTACTTCCCTGGAAAGGGTATGAAAGTGCCAATAGCCCCTTCACTGCCAGGGACAGAACATTTCTCAACATAGAACACCATTTTCAGTGCTGTTACTATGTTGTAATTGTATGTAAAGGTTGTGGGTGTAAATATGAACAAATCAAGACAGTTAAGTTTTATTTACCGAACTATTTTTATTCAACTAGGTCAATGTAAATACAGTTTTCCATTCTATGGCAACTTTAACCCAGCTGAAAACATTCCTACACACTGTTTTCCTCCAGGTAGAGTATTAAACTAGGAACTCATTATAACCAGTGGCTTCTCAAGGCAGTCTGTACTGAACGTATTGATTACTCTGTCAACAAATGAGTCTCCCATCTCAGTAACCCAGCTGGAAACATATCAGTATAAGAACAGAGCACTCGGTTTTTAATAATACCTTTAAGATTGCACATAGATATTTATTGGGCAAAGCATATTACAGAGTGCGTTTGGATATGAAGGTTTGTTGTAAATTAGTTTAAAAGGGGCAGTCTAGCTACAATCATGCACCAGCAGAAATAAGACCAATGAATTGGCTGTGTATAACATTGGCGGCTTCTTTTGTTGGCGAAGTAAAGCCTTCTTTTTTCTACTTTTTTCTTTTTTTTTTCTAAAAGGGTTTGTAATAGATATATGACCTCACCACAACAAGATGAAGTGTTCTCAGTAATATTCTTTTTTGTAAAGTGGAGAGAAGTGCAGAAAATGGCGTCATCATCATTATCGTCATCATCATCAGCTCTTCACATTTCAATGAAGATTATAGTGGGTGAACAGACCCGGTGTACTCTCTGTGCACACTCCTACCTCACAGACTTCCCAGGCTGCATTCGCACCCATGCTCTGCGCATGCATGGCCGTCTTGGCAGCTAATGGGCCGTGCCTCTAATGGGCAGATCAGTGCAGACTCTCCGCAGGAGAGAGAGGCATAATGGACTGTTGATGTTGGCAATTGTTTTGCTGTAATTGGGCTTGGGTGGGATGTTCCTGGCCCTAATGGTCCACCTCAGTATCGACCCCCTTCCATCTCGCATTGACACGCCGGTGAGATCCCTCACTAATGCAGCATCTTTAACTCTGCATCAAAGCGAGCTGCTGGCCGCCAGAGATTTCCACGGCCTGAGGGTAGGGTAGAACAGCAGGACTGACCCAATTTGAACTTGCTGTTAATATAGAAATGTGCTATGTTGGATCACTTTCTCATGGCAGTGTTATCACCAAAGAGTTAATGATTCAAAAGGTCATCATAGGTGTGACATGCTTCATCTACAGATGTGTTTTCTTGTACCAGCTGTTGCAAAGTATGAATGCTGGTGGAAATCCAGAAATGTTAGCAAAATTGTTTGTTGTATACCTTATGCTGAATTTATGACTTCCTGCTTCTTCTGTTCAAAGCATTAATGCACTCGAACCATTGGGAAAACAGTGGATGACAAACATTCATTGGCAGTTGTTTGGCTGCTGAGTGCACGTAAAAGCCTTTTTAAAGGCCTTTAGATTTAAAATTAAAAGTCTGTTTGGTTGTGGCTTTATTTATTTTTTATGTGAACAGGCTATGCCATTTTACTGTCAATAGTTTAATCAGATATTACAAAGTGATGTAACTAGAGCTGCATTGATCGATTGATCAGCCATGTATTGGCTGATTTTCAGCCCAAATATGCAATCAGATGATCTTGTTACAGCCCTGCGTTAGGCCCCTTCATCCCAGTTTCATGCTGTCTCTTGTTAAACTGCTTGATTGTAATACAGCCCTTTTGTTGTATGGAAATTGAAATGGAAAAAAATCTTCCACCACAACACTCCATTGAAACAAACAGTTTGCGTGACATTCCAACCCAACTTCTGCCGCTGGAGGAATAAACCTGATGTGGATTTTTGGCATTCCAAATGATCCCAGTACTATACCACAGATATAAAAGAGCACAGTCCGTCCTCCTGATCTTTTCGACCTTAAAAAAAACTATCTGCACTGCACAGCTCTCCTGTCATCCATTTTTGCTAGTAACACTGTCACCATGTCAACGTTTGAGTGTCTTCAAGCCGCCGTCATCCATATACCGGTATTAGGCACTTATTTTTTTATTCAAACATTTGAACGTAGAGTAACAGCCCAGCCCTTGCATTTAAATTATAACGGCTAATTGTCTTGAAAGATGATTGTTGATCTGTATCAGCTCCAAAAAAAACGATCAGCTCATGTCTGGGCATAACCTTTTAAATATCCATTTATCCCCTCATTGTTTTTTAGGATGTCTTGCACAAACAGCATATCATATATGAATGGACACTCAAAATATTGCTTAAAAAAAGCTATTACTTATTGTTGAAGTGATGTCACAAAAATGCAACTTGAAGAAGTCAGAGCTCCTAATAAACTTTCCAAGTGGGAACAGAATGTGGGAACTCTACAGTAGTGCAGCATGTTAAACCGGAAACTCAACATCGCTTCATGAATCTAAACTGCAATCTAAACACCTTACTTAAAATCGGATATTTGCCCACTGTTCAATCTTGCAGCAGTTGCTACAGAAGAATGCATTTTTGGGCAAAGCATGGATCAGTGTTTTTTCTTGCATCCCTATGTCATTTCAGAGGCTGCCACCCCTCTCTGTTCATCCTCCGGCCACTTGAGCCTTCGATGGAATTGATACATGTGACAGGGCTGTGTATTGCAGTTTGTTAATCTCTAGTACTGCTGTAATGGAGGTCAATGGTTCAATCCTTCTCAGTGTCCTCAAGGTTTTGGATGATAGCATTTGACTCATGTTGTGAGCCAGAGAAAAGATAAGTGGATATGCTCAGAATGGTGGCCACCACCAATCTATCTATTCTCTCTTCGCTTTTCCACCTCAGCTGCCGTTCTTACAGGGCCTCCAGTGAGCTGTGTTTGCGGTTTGTCAGGCCTGGATGCTTTATTGCAGTGGAGAGGTGTGCAGCAGCATGTGCCGTGTCTGCTGTGTTTTAATTGTTTTATCTGAATGACAGCGGCGAGTAGGGAACTAAACTTTGCGCCTGGAGTGCAGGTTCCATGGTGGAAAGTCAATTACAGTGAGTGGAATGTCCCTGAGGTAAACATATGGCCGAGAGATAACAGCGAGGAAGGGCCGCGTACCGTTCCGCACTAGCTCTCGGCTCTCTGGGCTAGTTAGGTTGGATTCTTTGCTCTTCCCGGCAGGAATAAAGAGATAAAGAGCCTTACGAATTTAGCCCCAGTGCATCGAGGAATGGCCGCTCTGATTCTGATTCGTTTCTCTAGGACAGTGGTCCAACGTCTATGTCGATATGGAGATAATTTTATCGCGCTCACTGTTCAGCACTCAGCCATATGCAGATCAGCTCTGAAAATCTGACAAACGGTTCCCATGTGCTGACTGATGCCGTATGTTGGTAACTATCTAATGACCCCATTACCATGGGCCTAATCCCCATCTCCGATGCAAGCTCATCCCCCTTGGCAGCGGCCATATCAATTACAGCCCCATTAAAGCAGTCTGGGGCTAGTGGTGCTGCTGGGGTAAACCAAATGATGGTCATCACACTGGCCTGCTTGCAGCCAGCCAGCAAATGAACTTAGGGAACAATTTAAGGATCAATGGGATCACTTAACCAATTAAGATATTGGGAGACAGACGGCTATTACCACGAGGGCAGATCAATAAGAAGGAGCCAGTATAAACACAACACTCACGCTGGTGAACAGTGACTCAGCGTGACGTTAGTGTTTGGAGAAGTAAACCCTAGACAAACTGACCATGATGCTGCTTGATCTAAATAAAGACGGAGCATTTCTGGGAACTGATTTTTGTGGAACAAAATCAACCAGAGTTGATCTGTTTGTTTTCTTTATTCACCTGTTTCTTTATTTCTTGTGTCATGCAGCTCTATATTCTAAAGGACTATATCAATATCTCAACAATTATATATAATATCAATTTTCACTTTTCCACCAATGAATTCCTTTTTTTAGTATTTTGTGTTTTAAGTTTTTACCTTTAATACAGCTTCCATTTTTTCTGGAATAAATCTAAAGGGACATTTTTAACACCCCTAAAGTTCAGGGAAAGTTCAAGTCTCAAAAGATTACTTAAATATAGTTATTACTTATTGTTGAATTGATGTCACAAAAATGCAACTTGGAGAAGTCGGAGCTCCTAATAAACTTTCCAAGTGGGAACGGAATGTCCAAATGGATATTTCCTGTTTGGAATTTCTTAAAATCCGACTTGTTCACATACACACCATTAGTCCAGCTCTGTGCAGCATGTTAAACTGGAAACTCAACATCACTTAATGAATCTAAACTGCAATCTAAACACATTAGGTTAAATGGGATATTTTGGGATACTTGCAGCAGTTTCTACAGAAGAATGCATTTTTGGGCAAAGCATAGATCAGGGTTTTTGCGTGCATCCCTGTATCATTTCAGAGGCTGCCACCCCTCTCTGTTCATACTAAAACAGCTTCCAATTTTTCTGGAATAAATCTGAAGGGACATTTTTCACTCATCTAAAGTTCAGTCCTAGAATTTGGTGTGGCATTTTCTGTTTTTCACAATCCAAGTAATCCCAAAACCATTCAGTGCAGTTGACTGGTCTATACTCTGAGGTGGTCAGTCCATTAAGAACACCTTAAGAACCAGCTTCTTTGTTTCAAATGTTCTTTTTTTCAGTGAGGAACTTTACAGGAGGACAAAATGAGTCTTAACTTTCAATATAAGACAATATAAGACAATATAAGACAAGTGATTTTAAAGCATTTCTGTTGGTCCTTTCATTATGGATTTACATGAAATACATGTTTTCATTGGACAGCGACAATCTCATTCCTGTTACTGTTATTACTGTTAATCTGATGACTGTATTTGTGGTCTACTAGATCTTGCACGGTTGTTAGTATTAATGTTTTTGCTGTATGATTTATTTATTTTTTTTGTTTATGTCACTCCAGTTGCATTGTCACTGAATTTCCTATTGACATTTTAATATGTGTGTATACAGTTGAACACTTTGAAATTATCTGGATTAGTTAACTAATACACTAATACACTAAGCTCTGATCATTATCTGAGTCACAACTATAGACAAACATTCATTCGTTCAGTTATTTATTTTCCAAGCAGCTTAAGATTCTGGCTTGTGGAGGATGCTGGGGTCTATCCCAGCACTCACTGGACAGACAGCAGGAAACACACTGGATAGCAAGTATAGACAAACCCCATCTATTTAAACTAATAATACACATAAATATGTAATTGTTGTGTCTCCTGTTGACCACATTGAGTAAACATCCACAGAGCAGGCTGAAAAATGTAAGTGAACCTCTATTTTATTAATTTCTCCAAGAGCTCCTCTCCTGGGGGGATGGGAGGTGGGGCGCTATATTACTTCTGACATCCAGCGTGCGGGAAACACTTTAGCACCTTAAGTGAAAGGTCATTTTATCACCAGCGCTGGCTGAAACAGTGAGATAGCAGGCAGGTCAATTCCAGCCATACAACTCTGAGATTAAGTTAAGGTGGTGTTAATGTGGTGTCTCATATTCAT